>OZ024692.1:18870920-19470920 GCA_964016905.1 Perithous albicinctus
GATATAATTCCAACTGTGACACCAAATATGAAATTAAAAAAAAATTTGTTGGACTTCTGAATTATTTATTACTTTTCACTAAAACATTTATATCTCTAAAACGGTTTACACTATCTACAATTTAAAAACAATGAAAATATCCATTTTATGTGGCATATAAAAAGAACATTTATTCAAATTTAATAAATTGCTTAATTTTGAACGAAGTTTATGGCAAAATAAATTTTAAAATCACGTGTTTTTCAAGGTCAAAAACATAGAATATTGGCACCTATTTATTTTATTTTAATTATCTTAAACAACAATAAATTTGTTCGTAACTATTTCATGGGGTTCGAGTTTGACCAAAAGAGACAATCATTTTATTTTTTTTTAATAATAAAAATGATTATATACTCCACTACTGTACTATTATAATAAAAGTTACTTATTATTATACTCCTCCTTCTGCTTCTTCGTTTGGGCCCTGAAGCAGGGTTGCCGAATAGTACTTTAACTCTATTTGAGCAGGTGTGGAAAACTATAGAGAAATAGATCGTACTTATAAACTTTTGTAGGGACTATTTTCTGTGAAGTGACAGTATACTTTTTTTTTTGTCAATAACAGATCGAAATGATAAATTGAAATAAATCTACAACTGCCAATACATTTATAATTGCTGAGAAATATATTTATTAATATATTTATTTACACATGTACATTAGGGTAGTCTTTATTTGACGAAATGATTTTTGTATCTCTTATTCAGCAGATTTCTTCCATTATTATCCAACTATTATTAACCTGGGCCCCAAAGAGGTTGAAGTTACTAATTTATTTTAAATGAGAAAAAAATTGGTTTCACATATAAACAAGCGAAAAAAAATTATATGAAGCTGAAATTTATTTTTGATTTTTTCGAAATTGGGTAAGGTCCTTATCGCACGAGAATCGAGTTCGACATTTTTTTTATTACGTTGTATTTGTAATATAATACATATAACGTAATAATAAAGAATGTATGGGGCATTCCACACCAATTCAACCACACAACAAAAAAATTCTCGAATAATTTCTAAAAAGCAGGTTTAGTAGTTCCAATAGATACACCAAGTATCAAATTAAAAAAAAAATTGCTGCTGGAATGTGCCAATTTTTTCATTTTTGGTTTAATCTGTACCATCTTTGGAACGATTAATCGTATCGACAACTCTAAAAAACCAAAATATCCTTTCTTCACGGCCCAAAAGAAAAAAAAATTCAGAATTAATTGAGTAACTTCAGGTAACATTTTGCGTTAAAGCCGACAAATTAAAAACAATGATTAAAAAATCAAAAACATAAAGAAAGCAGATAAAACATGTTTAAACCTTAAAATATAAAAGTAACATGTCTAAACCCTCCTCGTCAAATACTCAATAAAATTTTGAATGGAGTTATATCGCTCTTGTACCAAATGGAATACCGTTTTCATCATGAACTGAAATCCCATAATGTAATTAACATTCATGAAGAAAAAACACAAACACTAACTGGGAAACAACAGGTATATAATGATTAGCTTGAATTTGGTAGATGGTGAGTGGCTTCAGATTTCGACTTTCGATGTGTCGTGTCTTCTTTAAGAGAGGATAAGAAATTCCCAAAAATATTTTCAACAGATGGCATTGCAATTTGTTGATCAAGACTCGTGGGAAAATATTGAAACTTTTAGAGACAATTACATTCAGCAAGTTGCTAATCCAGTATGACTACAAAACATTGTGCTGGTATACTAACAAACATACCTACATAATAGTATTATACTATATAGAAGCATTTATAATACCGACTGGTATCTCTGTTGAATATCACCGTGGGATCGCCGGAGAGCATCTCAATTAATTGCCAAGAATTGAGTGGCCTGGGGGAGCTGCGCTCAATCCCTGTACCTTTTCCTCCACGATACTACTGTCCACTTTTTTGCATCAATCAGATATTTATTTTTAGATGCCTGCAAATTGTACACTGTTTTAACGTACACTTACCAAATTAATAGCAACAACAAATTATACGCAGCAAAAAAAAGTAAAAAAATGTCGCAACAGCTTTTAAGCGTACATCTCAACGATAAAACGACAGTTTTTTTTACAGATCAAAGACTGTATACATCAATTTAATTACAACTCAATAAAAAAGACATTTAAAAGATGTCAATTTTATTCGAACAAGTTTCAAAAGTAACAACGTGTAAAGATACATTACACGACATTAGGTACACTGAATGAAAGAAAGTGAAGTTTCGAGAGTCCCACTTCCAAAAGGAAGTCGTACCAGATAAAAATCTGGTGCAGAGTTCCACACGTGTAGGTTTTAATGTATGTTATATATTTCTCGTATTATCGTTTCACGTTATTGCTTTTTGAATGTGTTCACTAGTTAATGTATCTTTGTTGTGAATGTTTTTGTTTCCTCTTAAAGGAAGCGTTTTACACAATGACAAATAATGAGGAAGCAATTTGTAAGGTTCTACTTTACGGCATTGTTAATGTACTGTGTGTATCTGTTTATAGATACTGTTCGGACTGCGAAATATGGGTCAAATTGGTCAAGGCGTTATCCAGATAAAGCTGTTTCATTTTTTAGTAAAAAATTGCAAGATCGAATCTTCTAAAATTTGAACATACGTGGACAAATCTTTGCACCAAACATCGCTGAATATCACTTTGTTCGTGTAAAAACTTTAAGCTCGTTAGTTCGATTTTCGGGAATCTTAGTGCGAGAATTTAAAAAATGTTGAAAAATTCAAAATGCAGTAAAATCCGAAACTCTTTTACGATGCGATACCAAAATACCTTGAATGGAGTTCGAATTTAAATCTAGGAGTTTTTATAAAAAAAAATATGTGAAAGAAAAGGGTGTGTTGCATGTTAAATTGCGCCAGATCAGTAAAGGCGTTCTCGACATGCATGCACGCACTGTGTATATAAATTTTACAATAAAAATCCGTAAAAAAGCTTCGCGACAACAAAGCTACCTCTATGTGGTAGCAAAAATTTTGAATTATGAAAAAGTCACTGCCAACATTTTGAATATATTCTTACAAATATATATTGTTATCCTCTGTATCTAATATTATGGCATTTTGTAACATTTTTTCAAATTGGAACGAGTTTTAAAAGTTTGAATTTTCCGGGATTTGATTCACACGCACACGCACACACACATATATCCAGACATTTTTTATTGGCAACTTTTCTCGACGTTTCGGTCAATTTTACTTCATCATAGAGCTATGTTATGTATAGCTATGTTTTCGTGTCATTTTTTTTCGAGAGTTTAATGTCAACATACTCCAATAGTCTAAAACGTCGAGAAATGCAATTTTTAGTCGGCGTTCGGATGTATGTGTGTGTGTGTGTATGACGAAAAGGACGTTGAGAGAATAACTGCCGAAATTTTTGGATGATCGAGCTGAAACTTTGCACGCGAGTCGAGTTACCATTAAGGTTGTTTGGTATTAAATTTTTCTCGAATCGATTAAGGGATTCAAAAGTTATGAATATTTTTTTGAAAATACTCGAGAACGGTTCAAGTAACTGATCAAAAATTGTGCATAAAACTTGAATAACATCAGCTGTTGGTTTTTGTGTCATTGCACCCATAATTACCAAAAATACGGAGATAACGCATTAAAAAAACTGCTTATTCAAATTGAAAATTTGAATAAGCAGTTTTTTCAAACGCAATTTGGAGCTTTTTTATTAATTTCTATTTTTTACTCAGCTTCCTCTATGAGGAAGCCAAAAATAATAATTAAGCTTCCTCATACAGGTGGCGTCGTGGAAAACGGAAATTAATGAGGAAGCAATGTGCAAAGTTTTACTTTGCAACTTTCTTAAGTACACTGCCATGAAAGTAAAAAAAAACATGTGTTTTCATGAAAACAAAGCTTCCTCTATGAAGCAGCGAAAAAAATCTATTTCAAATCTTTTAAATTCGTTGAGCGACCATTTAATGTTAATATTATTATGAAAAAAAAATTACCCATGAATTCAGGATCAAATAGTAAAATAAAATAAACGGTAAGAGATTTTTTTAATTAAAAAAAAATTCAAACTTTTTTTTTTTTTTTCAAAATTCTTTTGCGACCTTGAAAATTTTTTTGACAGGCTGCAGATTTGGCGGTTTTTATTGTTTGATCGAAAACATCAAGACTTTTGGGCGAGATAAAAAATTTTAAAAAGAGATGGATTTTGGGTCACCCGGCTGTCTAGAAGATACGAGGAATGCTCTCTTTAAAAATTAAAAATCGAACATGGAATCTTTGAAAACGCAATCTACATAAAAATAAAGCACACTGTGCAAGTCGTGCACGATTACTAGGTTAACTAGGCCCGATTCAAAGGTGGTTGCCTCGGTAACCATTGGGGCTAACGAGCGGCCTCGAGACTCAAGATTCAAGATTTATCGCGTGTGATCCAGTGACCCACGCAGTAGCTGTCGTCGACGACTTACAAACGCGAAATCTCTCGTACGATAATAATGTATATTTATATTGATAATTTCAATAATCAACTTTAGATGTGTATACAATAATGATATTCTCATCGCTGCTATATGCCGTTTAGTATACTTAATATCATTAAATAACTTCATGAGAGATTCTCCGTCTTCATTCACTTTTTCTGACCCTTCCAGACATTTTACATATAGTTTGAGGAATTTGTGTATTACTTGAAAGTGTTTTCTATTTTTAAAATCAATGTTTCAGAAAAAGTCGTCTTTTTTAAGTGAACGTATCTCGAAAACTATAAGTCACAAAAAGAACTATGTCACCATAAAAGTTGTATTTGTATATCACATTTTCAATGAAAAATTTGTACAAAAATTTTGACGTTTATAAACATGATTTTTACACCAAAAAATGCCAAAGATTTTTTGTTTCGCTCTAGAAAATTTAGTTTTTTTTTGCATAATTTCAAATATACAGAATACATGGTCGTTACTGACGACTTCATAACAATTAAGGGTGCAAAGTAGAACCTTGCACATTACTTCATGATTATTTTTCACTAATCTACAAAGCTCCCTCTAAGAGGAAGTATCTTTTTCTTTTTATTTTTGCTTCCTCAAAGAAAAATCTTTGTAAAATATAGTGAAAAATAATGTGGAAGGAATGTGCAAAGTTCTACTTTGCATACTTTGCTTTTTTTTTTTTTTCAAAAATTAGTAAAATTTATAGCGTCTCGGCGCCAAGTATTAAAAAAAATATATCCTCAACGAGACGCTAGCTGCTACTCGCACTTTACTTTACGTTCCCCTTTTTCGTCTGCTCGGAAATTCTAACTCGAATTATCTGATAAAATATATACTTGGCAGCGAGACTACCGAGAGTAACGCTGTTGATGTAGGCTATACAGTCCCGTTCGTCCAAGAGAGGGTGCGTGGGAATCAAATGACAATCTATCGCGGCGCTTTGTCAACGAGGCATCGAATACGTTCAAGAGCAAACGACTCCCCCGCGTGTGTGCTTTTACACTTTTACTACATAAAACATATACGTAGAGGCCGTTTATACCATGAACCGACATATGCACATAAGTATATAGAGTAGTACATGTGGATTGACGTATAGTATCGGAATGATGCGTACTCATTCGTTGATATGGTGGTGGTGGCGGAGGCTGGGCGGAATTGTTCGTGAATCTTGTTCTCTTTATATTAGCACACCACTGCCGCATCAATTGTCCAATCCGCCTCTACTGTGGCTAAGGTATATTATTGGTATAAGCGCGCGGTTTGCCGTGAGCTTTATGCAGTGTAGATCAGGGAGTAGACCAAGCGGCTAAGAACGGTTTGGCGTGCGCAAGTCTTGTTCATCTCTCCTCTCATTCAACACTATGAGATATCGTTAGACACACGGTATAAAAGCAACGACAACGACGACGACGACGACGACGACGACGATGATGACGATCTTTCGTAATCCCTCGGGGGTTGCACGGCCGACCAACCTACTGACCAATAATGTTCGCAGTCGTGCGATCGTCGCTGTGCCGTTCGGTTGTACCCACAAATCTTCATATCCAAAAGTTCGTTTGTCTTGCACACTGTCAATTGTCGACAGTGTTAGTCGTGCAGATTAATCATCATATTATCTGCAGTGAAAAAAAAAAAATCAATTGAAATATTAATCGCCATTCGCGACCCCTGTGAAAATCACAACTTTACGACTTGACGAGATGACATCCCTCGTGTCGGTTATCTGCTTCATTCTCGCTTCAGGTAATCATTTCTCGGTATACACATCGATCTCAAATTTATTCATTGTGATTGCCTCTTTTTTCCTATGTTTTTTGTATTCTTTTTCGCACTGTTGCATAGTTTCGATTTTTCACCGGTACATTCGCCACAAGATTCGCGCAGAAGGACGTTTAATTCTGTCGGCGGTGCGTGCGTGAATTATCCAAAGTGCGACAATCTTCTGGCACGAAAAAGATATTAATATGTCAGTCTTCTCCTTGGCGTTTCGCGACATATGTTGAGACTTTTCGTAATGTGATACGAATGCATTGACACTATTATAATACTTATGAAAGTTACCACTCTGTTATACGATTATTTATTTATTTATTTATTTATTCATTTATTTACGGCATAAATCCTTTTGCTATCTTATACAGTCAATTTTAAATAAGAAAGAAATAATTAAACACTGATAAGTGATATATGAATATGAGGCTTTTCGCAAGAAGCGGACCACACCCCTATTTCCAGATGTCATAAAAAAGTTTATAACTTGTTTGCGAGTGATGTAGAACATCTAGAATACGTACAAATTATTTTTAACTTTTTATTCTTATATTTCACCCAATATTAAATACCGATTTTTTTATTTTAGTGTTTTCTCGATTCGCTGTATTTTAAAAACATTGATATTTCATTGTATTTTCCACTCAAAATATTCATAGCTGTGCAGAATAAATTTCATGCATTTTTGAGAAGAATAAAGTATACAAAAAAACTGTATTTTGTGAGGGACTTGATTTTGCACCAAATTTGATAACATTTTTATTATTATGTATATAAACTACAAAAAAATTGGCAAGATGGTAAATTCATATCTTCGACATGTTTAAGTCTGGTTAATCGCTTAAGAAAATAATAGTGATCTAATAACAATTGTTATAAAATTAGCTCTCCACATGTCACGTGGTTGAATCTATCAGAACGAACTTATCTAAAGTCTTTCTTCTTTTTTTCTAAAGCCTTATCGCCTTAAAAGGAGAAAATATTGTGTAAAAGGAAATTACACATTTTGTATGTCATAATGCTGCAAAATATTTCGTAAAACTAGAATACACATTTTTAAATACATTATTTTTGTATTTTTTTTTTTCTATGAAAACTCGAGACACGAAGAAAAAATGGTATCGCATTGATACCATGTTTCTCTGAACGTTTGTGAACACAAATTTTCACTTAAAATTCAACAATTTTCGTTTCAATTTTTACTGCATAAATAATTTAATTGCTTAATTACTCGAAGCGGAGAATCCGTGTTCACGCTGACTTTTTGTAACTTCAAAAATAACAGTAAAAACGTTTCACTTAAGTTGACCGATTTTCGATAATGCACCGATTTTTTTTTCTTTTCATTAATCAAACTGAGGCGAGTTAATACCGTATTTCGAATTTTTATTGTCGTTTCAATGAGATGGTCCTACAGTTTTTTTTTTTTTCGTTTTCATCTTTCTTCGCATACTTCGAATGTCTTGAAAGTCACTCGTACGGTGGAGTTATAATTAATAGACGACGTAAGAACCTGATAGTTTGTGACCAATTATGTGATTGATGACGTGACAAAAGAAGCGGGAGCACGCACGCGAATACGACGAGTATAATCTCTTTCCTTTATAACTTGTATAAAACCATTGAAATTGACAGGCTCAAAGCTGGATAACATACGATCGAGAGAGATGCGCGATAAAATTATACCTGTGCCGTAAGTGACAATAGTTCAATGTTCTAACTATGTAATTCTATAAACACACGGTAAAAGCAAGAGAGCCGTAATGACGTGTTAAATGACGTAGATGCTTGACACGAATATTCCATATTGTATGCTGAATTAAAGTCTGTATCTAAGAAGAAAGAAAGAAAAAAACTTATTGGGTTCAATAAAAACCTAATATGATTTTTTTTTTACTTTTTACCCCAACAAAAGAATTTAAGCAAGCTCAAATCAAACACACCAAAATATGTATAAGATGAACTTATTAAATTAGCTACTAAAGTTCATCAGAATAGGGATAGCAAAAATTTACATGACAATAAATCAGTTGTAATTAGAAGGACAATAATAGATATTTTAAAGTAGAATAAAAAAGGATGCAAGGTAGAACTTTGCACATTGATTCCTCATTATTTTTGAATTTGTACAATGCTACATCTATGAAAGGGTATTTTTATCTATTATTTTTGGGTTCCTCATAGAGGAAACTTTTAAAAAATTCAAAAATAATGAGAAAGCATTGTGCAACGTTCTACTTTGCTTCCTTGTTTTAAGTACATTTAAAAAGATGTAGATTTATCTAATATTTATATACTAGGGGCTTCGAACTTATGCGCGCTTCAACAAATTTTGTAAATTTGTTCTATTCTTTAGAGGAGAGTCCTATGGGGGACGTTGAAAAATCATGAACTGGAAGAGGTCCTTAAAAATATCAATCTCTGGAAGGGAGCCCTATGGGGGACTTAGAAAAATCAGAGCATTTTAGAAGAGGGTCTTATAGGGGATTAGGAACAATCAGGGCCTGGGAAGGGGTTTCCAACTAGGACTTAGAAAAATCAGGGCCTTGGTGTGAGATTTGACTACGTCCAGTATGATAGTCGTACACACAACGGCGACGGGATATTTTTATATTATAGAGAGGTTTAATCAAAAATATTATCGTTTTTCATTAACAATAATTTTCTGTTGTTTAGATTCTTTTTCAATTTCCATAATATTATTAGAAACATTGTTGTTATTAATGAAAATAACACCTGTGATTTTCATTAAATGTCTTCTGCTTCATTCTTGATTTATAATAAAAAAATTAAACTTTAATTAAAGAAACTGATTTCGACATAAACCAATACGATGAATTGTTCGTCATCTAATGCAGTTTAATATAAAAATAGTACAAAAAATGATAAACATCATATCGAGCATTTTTAGCTTAAAGTAAAAAAATATTAAGTTTCACAAATTGTACGCACGACCCCTCTTTCCCGATTAATAAAATTCATCGAAATTCTATAATGAAAATTCGAAATTGCAACTCTGAGGTGAACGAGTAAAAGTAGAATAACGAGTTGGCTCACATATTTTCCGAAGCAACGTCCCAACTCAGGTGGCACCCAAAATATATTTAATACTAACTATCAGGCCGTAAAATCTTTTGGCGAACGCAGTAATGTCGATAATTCGAGAGGCAGGCCGAAGATATTTGTGGGAGAAGATGCGTAATAAATTGGTTCATGATTTCAGGTATCCACTTGAGTCTCGAGAGTAACGTCGATTGGTCTTATTGGGGTGAAAATGGTAAGCCAACAGCAAATGCACTGCATTGATTAAATAAGTAGATAAGTATTGATATCTTTTTGCTTAATCTTTATTAATTTCGTTTACGGTTAAATACGGTTAAATATTGCCAGTAACGCCATAACAGTTCTTTACTGCCGATAATTGAAGAACTGTTTTTTTAGATAAATAGATTTGTTGACAAAAAATCAACAATCGTTTCTAAACCCGTGATTATCTGCATTTCTTTTAATCTGTCACATACGTGTAGCTTTAACAACAATGAACGACGTAGCTGTGAGATGTATGGCGTGTATATGGGGCATTCCATCACAAATGGACAGTATCGCGACATCAATCTTTTTCAAAAAATTCTGCCCTCGAGTATGCAATAGTGAAGTTTAAAAAAAGCACTCCGTAACAATTTTTCGATTTTTTCAAAAATTGATTTCGTCATCGTCACTAACATTTTTATTTACCAAAACTACGTAGACGATTTAAAAAAATGTACTATAGATTCCTTGTTGAAAAATAAAATCTGTTAGACTATTTCGAGGATGTGCGTGAAACTAGGATTGAACTAAAAAATTTAAATTAAATAAAATGTAAATAGGTTTTCAGCAAATTTTCATATTACAGCACTATTTTCTGTACCAAAAGTTTATATTCAATCCCGATACGATTAAATAATAGATGAAAAAATAGTAAAAGTAATAATGGTGAAAAAATATTAATTCGAAAGTATTTTCTCAGTTATGTGGGCACTGTAAAAAATGAGGAGCTTAATTTCACGCGAAAAAAATGGACCTATTGGGACTAGAAAGGGGTGTTGAAATTAACACCAATGGGTGTTGATTTGTAGTACTTGAGCGTTCTGGATTTATCCCAACGTATAGGTGCAAATGCGCAATAAAATAATTCAATGATTTTGTTGTTCTTTCTTCCTCAGAAACTAAGTTCATGTGGGCCTAATGTAACAATCCTGAAGTTAATCAAAAAAATAAGTTTTTGAGATACCTCAAAGCGATTGAAATCATCGATTTCAGTAAAAATCGGAATTTTAAAAATCGTTATAAGCTGTCACTTTCATTTGAAAATTTTATCGAAACGAAGATCAGGTTTAAAAAATCAAATCGACATATGTATATTTACACGTCACTTAAGAGAAAAATTTATATTTATTACATATTACTGCTCATAAGTGACCTCCTGATGACAAGTTATGAAGTTAAGCCTTCGTAAAAATATTCTTATTACATGAAATTAATAAGATACTGGTTAAGAAGAAATTTGAAGAAAAAATAATTCAGGATATTCGATGCAGCCTCAAAAATTTAGTGCTCTCGAGCGACCTTTAAAATATTAATATATTCATTTGATTTTTGGAACCTGATCATCGTTTCGATGAAATTTAAGAATAAAAGTAACAGAATAACGATTTGTCAATTTTTTAAACTTCGATTCTTACCGATTACGAAAATTTAAATTGCTTTCAGCTACCTCTAATTTTACTTTTTACTTCAGAATCATTATCTTATGCCTATATGAATTCAATTCCTGAGGAAGATCGAAAAGAAAAATTAGTGAGTTATTTTGGGCTACCGTTATGCGCAACAAGAAACATTTTACTTTTAATTTCCAAACCGAATTTCCCGAAACTGTATAATTTCGAGATTATACAGTGTGCGCACTGCATAATCCCGGTCCATTCTTTTGGCGTAAAATTTAGCATCGGATTTTTTACAGTGTGAGATTAAGTTTTTTCTATTCTATTAATGTCTAACTTTAAAATGGCAATCATTGTCTTTGATAAAAGCTGTATTTACTCATCTCTTTGTATAACATACTTAGAACCATAAAAAATGACATATTTAAATTTTTTGTAAAAATTATACATTACTTGAAATCGTAAAAATCCACGATCGTGAACAATTACCAATGTAAATAAAAATTCTTTCAGTTTTTCATTGTACCATGTGTGTTGTACAAAAGAACGATTAAACACAATTTTCAGCAAAGATTCCGAATTAAAAGTTGGGTTTATTTTTATAATACGAACCAACCTAAAAATATTACATATGACAACAAATTAGCTATTACAAATTACACATACGAATGCAAATTACGAATTACAAATTAGCTACACGTCGATATTTTTTTTATCCTACCCTTGGACATATTGAACCGAATACAAGCTTTCATAGTACAGAAAAAAGTTGCCGTAAATTCAAAATTTGGGCAATCCTCATTTTTATTTTTTGTTTAAATCCTAGTTTTACGCCCCTCCTCTGAATAGTCTCAAAAATATAGTTTGCCAATAAATGTTATACAGTACATGTTTTTTTTCTCTCTAAATCGTCGATATAGTTGTAGTGAATAATACTTTCGATGATCTTGACCAAACAATTTTTCAAAAAAAATCTAAAAATTGATGTGTAGTGTATTTTTTTGTGTCGCACTATAATATATTATTAAAAGGATTTTCAAAAAAGTAATACGACCATCACGACCCTGCCGATTTGCCGTGGAATGACCCATATGTACTTATAACTATATATGTATATGTTATAAGCACTAGAATGAGCCACAGTTACTCACTAGTGTAATCGCAGTTGCTTGCACAGCGGGCAAAAGACCTCGCGCAATCCATGTGTCAATGGTTGGCGTTATATCGAGCAACCGGTAGGTCGACAGAGCGTCCGATATTACGTTTGTAGCTCGCAGTACTAGGGCAGGGAGCTCTGCTCGGCTTTGAATTGTATCGTTCAACCAACCTCTCTCTCTCTCTCTCTCTCTCTCTCTGTAGTCGCACCAACTGATTGAGGAAATGATGTGCTGCAGCGCGCACACACAGATTGGATAATCGCCAATTTACGAATACATACCCTTATAGTCCTTACGTGTTTGACGCCGTTTCGTTACGATGAAAATTATCATTGTCATGGTAAATATAGAAAATTAATGCAAAGTCGACATTAGGTTTCTCATGAATGAAACTTTGTGAAAAGTGAAAATAATGAGGAAGCATTGTGCAACGTTCGACTTTTTGCATCTTTGTTTTATTTATTTTATTTTTCAATGGGAAAGATTCCCTTTGCAAACAAGTAGATAACATAAAATAATGGGGTGTAAATATAATTCTGAAGAAGATATATATTTACGAGTACACAAAAAGAAGGGCAATAACTTTATATAAAATATTAGTTAAAAAAAGTATAGGAAAAACGTATTCAGAAATATATGTTTATCTTTCTTCACCTTTTTTCACGTTGTCGCTCGAGTCTGGAGCTCAAATTAATAAATGTTATAGCCAAAATTCGTGTTATTAACCACGGGCTCAAAAAGCCTATTATGGTTTATATATTTTGTTTTGTATGAAATACGAAAAATATGTTAGTTCCATGCTGATAAAAGGGAGAAACTATTTGTAGTGGGGAAGAAAAACGAAAAACGAAAAGTCAGTGTAGGTTCCCAACGCTGTTGATCATTCCAGTCATGCGTTGATTAATAGATCTAGCTGCCAAAACGGAGTTTTAAATAATAAATTTCATAATTTTTTAAGCTCAATATCGATCTAAACTTGTTTATAACTACACTTCTACAGAGAATATCAGTTTACTTGAAATTTGCACCGCTTCACGTTACGTTAATTTTTTTTTAACAAATTAAAACGGTTACGAAATTTTAGAGTCCTTATTTATTTTTATTCTATTCTCTTACTCGTCTAATTGCAACGCAACAGGTTGCAATACAGTATCAATCTAGCACTTTGGTAGTATGTTTTGAGTTCAACTTGACATTTGACATTTGACATTTGCACGAGCTCAATTTTAACCCTATAATCAAGGCGGTTTTTAAGATAGAAAGATACTCGAGCACTGTCCTTTCCATTTCAGATGATTAAAAATATCTTAATATAAAAATGATGAAAAAAAATGTTTTACAAATACAAAAGAAACTCTATGAGGAAACAATAGTATATCGTGCAACAAGGGTCGAAAGTTGGCGATTGTGACGAGGTTTGCTGCCCGAGCGAAGCGAGGGCCGCAAATCACACGAGTTGGAATTGCCAATTCGACTCTCGTTGCACATCATATTTTCTGTAACGAGCGCATGAATAGTGGCGCTTTGAATGATAGTTTTGCGGGTCGAACAGTGAAAAGCGAGGTTACAACTTTTCCTCCCTAGGGTCGAAAGTGAAATCCCAAGGGTCGAAAGTGAATAAATCGCGGACTGCGCATGCGCGACTCATCTTTTCTATACTGACTTGAAATGAGCCACTTTCGGCCCGCAAAACTGCCATGAAAAGCACCGCTTTTCATGCGCGAGTTACAGAAAATATTTTATTAATCACTGAACAAGATCGACCTACTACATGACAGCGATTATACTGTATGTCGATATGTATAACCAGAGTATAAATTGATTCGTGACGAGCGGAAACAAGGGACGGTCACTCGAGAAATGGTCGCTCTCAACGAGCTCAATGCCGAGGGCCGGCATTCCACCCCATCTTGAGGAGATAAAACACGTCTCCAAAGTTTGACTTGGCATATTTTAAGAGTAAAATTGCCAAGGCAATATTAAATTATCCGGCTACTTGGTGACACAAGAAGCCATGTAACACTCATCAAGATTGTGGACAATAGATTGACAGAAACATTCTGATTTTTTCGTGGAAATCAGACCGAAACAAAACTGTAAAAAAAATCATAATGTATTTTAGCTATATCAAAGTAAGCTTCTCCTGGTTCTATTTATTCCGTGACAATATACAATGTTAAGGTGGGTCGATGACGGGAGGTTTTCCAAGATACAAATCTGGATTTTAAATATGTTGTAGATATGCACCAAGCCGACCTATATGTAGGATTCCATATCAGTTCAGTCATTAAAAAAAAAAAATTAGCAAATATGTCTAAAAATCAGATGATATAATTCCAACAGAGACGCCACATTTCAAATTAAAAAAAAAAAAATTTGGGAGGACTTTTAATTATTTAGTACTTTTTACTAAAACATTTATATCTCGAAAACGATTTACGCTATCTGCAAATGAAAACAATGAAAATATGCGTTTTTTATGGCCTATAAGGAGAACATTTGTTCCAATTGTATTACGTAATTATTAACGACCTTTATGACGAAATAAATTAAGAAAATTCATGTGTTTAATATGAAAAATATCGGACATTGGCACCGACTTAATTTATTAAAATTATGTTAGACAAAAATAAATTTTTTGTCGAAATTATTTTATGGGATTACATATAAATACTTATATATATAGAATGACTATATTCGATTTGCAGGACCGGATAATTGGCCCGGTATCTGTCAGACCGGGAAAAGGCAATCGCCGATAAATATAATGAGCGACGACACAGTCAAGACTGATCTCGGACCATTGAAATTCGTTCGTTATGACTTTGCATACACGGGAAATTTGACAAACACGGGCCACACAGGTGAGTATCAAATCAAGTCATCATGGAAAAAAAACAGATGGAAAAAAAATTATATATAGTGAAAAATGAATTTAATTATAATTCGTATACAAATTCATTAGAATTTCCACATACAGAGTAGAAGATTTCTGGGTTAAATCTGAGTTTCAGATTTGTAAGTTACAAAGGCCGTTGTATTAATTTAACAGAATTTGTATGTATTCCATAGATTTTTCTATTATATTTGAAAGGTAACACAAAGAGTATAAATTTAGCGAAGTCACAAATATTTTAATGCAAAATTAACTGACTTAACAAATTGTATAAAACTAAACTAACCCAGTTCTTGTGCGAAAAGGACACAAAATATTGTGTAAAAGAAAATTGCAATTCTTTTTTAAAGTCAAAATGCCATGAAATATTTTGCAAAATTAAAACGCTCAATTTTTAACACATTATTTTTGTACTGTTTTGTAAAATTAGAAAGTGGCCAAAAAATGATGTCATATTAACGAAAAATTTCTGTGGTCGTCTGCGGACAGCATCTTTCCAATAAGATTACACCATTCTTGTTTTAGTTTTTATTGTGAATAACTTTTAATCGCGAAATATAATTTCTATATAATTCAATTTATGAAAAGTATATTTCTAGAATAAAATAGATTTAAAAAATATCAACTTTTTTACTGATTTATACGGCTTATATTCGATTATATTTTCGCATCCATTTTTTTCTATGTTGGAGGTGAAGTAATGATAATAGCGAGATGTTCCTAAAGAGAGAAAGATGGACGTGAATAATGGATGGAAAATCTTGTTTCAGTGAAAGTTGGTTTGACCGGTGTGCCGATACTTCTGAAAGGTGGCGGTCTTGCATCGACTTATGTTTTTCAACAGATGCACTTTCATTGGGGTTCGGAGCACACGATAGACGGTAACAGAGAAGCTCTTGAGTTACACATGGTACATTATGCAAAGCAATATGAAAATATTGAGGTTGCGTCTCAACATGATTACGGATTGTCCGTCGTTGCGGTGCTTTTCAAGGTGAAAAATGCTTGATGTCAATAATGAAAAAAATACGGCAGTGGACGACTATATCTTGTCATATATCCGTGAGATACAATTAATGTCCCATGATGGCTTTCAGATTGGCGAGAAAGACAATCACGATCTGTCGCCAATTCTCGAAGCAACAGAAGCAGTTTCCGCATGGGTAGGACCAAGTAAAATCGCAATACAACAAAAAATCATACCATCCCTTCTATTACCAAAGGATTATACGACTTACTATCGTTACGAGGGTTCGCTGACAACTCCTGACTGTCAGGAAACCGTTACATGGTTTATCCTCACCGAAAAGCTCACGATATCGGAATCGCAGGTAAACAGATTTTAAAGAAAACTAACCAGACCGGACGCGGTGCTGGGCGTCACTATTTTGCAATAGGCGCTGCAGCGCTCTTTTACTAAACAGACACGGGCGCGTAAGCGATTTCTTTCAGTCAGATTTGACATTTTACATAAACAAAAAGATTTTATAAATCAAATTGGAGAAACGATTTATAAAATCTGATTTTATTCTATTCTAATACTAATCAAATTTTTCCCGAATGCTCCTTTAATTCAATCGAATAATCTTACTCTATTTAAAGACATATTTTTCCTTCTTTTCAGCTTCGAGTATTTGAGAACGTGATGACGAATAACGGCAGTCTAAAATTTAACTACAGACCCGTCCAGAAACTTGAATCGCGTTACGTTTATCATCGACTGCCCGGCTATTCCGGAGCTACGTTACCATCGCAACAAAACACGATTTATCTTTCGACATTCGCAATAATCATCTCTTCACTATTATTCGTACCGTGAATTGAAAAAGACTAAAACACAGACGAGAGAGAAAGAGTGATCGATCGCTATAATCTTACGCAATTCGGGCTAAGGCGACAGCCCGTGTCCTTAATTTCTAGTCGATTGTTACGATTATTCGCGAATGTGAGAAGAGGAGGCAGTGTGGCGACGATGGTGAGTACGGAAATGTAAACAGGATGTTTGCCATCGTTTCAGAAAACACCAGAAAAGCCGTTAAAAAAAAGGTTGACAAAAAATGTATTTGTTAGCCGATCGGTTATTCCAATTGTGAGATAAATTGTGTCTGTATTTTATAATCAATTAAGACGAGAGTAAGAGAGATAACGCTTATTCTTAATGTGATAATTCCAGCGAGTCTAGCTCTTGAGCCGCGATTTTCTTCGTCGGCATCGTGATGACGAGTCAAAGGTTTTCTCTCTCTTGGCGCGTTTCGCTTGACGATTGTGGCACTCGTTCGTAACAAACTCAATGCCAATTTTGCGCCCCTGTTGTCCACTACGATTGCGTTCGCCTCGTCTGTTTCCTGCGCTCACGATACTCGCCACGTTTACCGTGTAGGTACAATTGATCTTCAGTCCTTTTATATCCTGACGAGTTCTCTGTCGATTGTGACGCAGCAATAAAAACATATAAAAAAAAAACAATAAACAATTTAAACTATGGAAGAAGTGAAAAATGAAGAAAATAAAATATACATAAAATCGCTCTCACGTCAGTTTCACGTGAACCCAATATTCGTTGACTTGGGTTAGAATCTTGTTCAGTGTTGCCCGTCAATTTTTCACAAGAATCTTGGCTCCAAGTGACATTGTAGCGTGTAGCTCTGGGATCCGGTGGCCAGACCAAACGAGCTTCGATCTCATCAGCGCACTGGCAAAGTAGTCGTCGTACACTGAGCCCAGCGTGATGTTTCTCGCATCTTCGCGAACGGCCCTCTCCATCGGCTTGAAATAAAATTAAAATTAAAATAAATTACTCGGCTACTGCTTGCGAAAATCCCTTGACACTCGACGATCCCTTGTCTTACCTATAGCTCCAGTCCCTACCGTATTTCTCGTAATCCGTGCTGTTGAACACCTTGGATGCCTTCCTCGAGGATAAACGACGTCCACCGTAAGAGGCGACGGCTTGAACCTGCAGAAAGTACTGATAGCCGACCTCGAGATTCTTCACTTCGTAACAAGCTTTGTCCTGTGTATCAAATTAAGTTAATGGTTTACATTATTCTTAGTTTCCAAAGTATTTTGCTGTACGTTTCTATTTTTTCAAATATTGTGTGGTGGTACAAGCTGAGGCTCATTGCTGAGTAATCTTAATTCGATTGCATATTAAAGAAATGGAACAATTACTTTGATCAAGAAAGAAGAAACTATTTGGTATGTTGCGTATTTTGTCGAACTCTGGTGTTAAGGAAATTTCATATCTTCTTGAAATATTGAAGTGGTAGATACTAACTTTCGAAACATTTTTGCGATAAACGAGAATGGAATCGTTAGCTGGTCCGTGAATCAATCTGGTCCAGAAGAGTTTGTAAAATATAATAGGTACGTCCGAGGGCGGTGGACGCCAACGAAGAAGAATTCCAAGCTTTCCATCTGCTAGAATTCGCGCTCCGCTTAACGAAAGATTTCTCGGTTCTCGAGGATTCCTGGGTTCTAAAAAATATATATATATATGGACATACATCAATGCCAAGTTAGAGATATTACAAACAGCATGGATAAGTGAGGAAAATTACACGGCAAATGGATACCTGCAGTTTTAAATGGACCAGACGGCGCGGAATATCCACGTGAACCGTTCTCGTTTACAGCGGCGACTCGGAATTGATACCAGTGTCCAGTCTTGAGACCAGCGCGAAGTGAAGCGTGAGCCTTGTTCGAAACGTGACGTACCGACCAAGCGCTCAGTCGGGATTCCGAATAACGTGGACCCAACACGTGTCGTTCCTCAACGAGGTAGCGGACATTCGATTCACTTTTGTTTCTCGTTATGTCTGCACTTTCATTTGAAGGTGGTATCTTCCAGCTGAGCATCACAAAGTTGCTCTTTTCTCGTCGGATCTCGATGCTTTCCGGTATCGGTGGAATATCTGCACAACAGGAATAGGGAAAGTCGGATAGATAACTCACGAACCGTTAGACCGATTTAGCTGAAATTTTGGACACAAAAGTATCGAAGTTATTACGCTTTAATTGTTGTTTTTTTTTAATTTTTCAAAAAAGGGACGGGGTCGCTCTAATTTTCATAAAATTTTATAAATTGTGCGAAATAGTTGTTTATAGGTACAGATACGATCGAAGTTGTTTGGTATTCAATTTTGCCAAAATCGGTAAAGACGTTCAAATTTTATCATGTTTTGAATTTTTTTGAAAAATTGACATTACGCTCGTTTTTGTAAAACTTGAGCCGGCAAGCACAAATTTTGTACACAAACACAATACTATTCAGTGATATTTAATTCAGAGTTTAATCTGTATTGGTGCATTAGTTCAGGTTTATGGGCATTTTCAATATTTCAATTTGTCACTGTTTCAATTTTCGAAAATGTTGAGACAGAGAAATCAAAATTTGTGTAAACACACAATACTGTAAAAACAAGTTTGGGTACAGAATATGGATATAATCAACGGAGTAGTTCTAATGTATTAAGTTTTCGATTTCGACTTGGATTTTCATTTCAAAAAGTTACGATTGCAACAAATAAAGCTGCAGAGAAAAACCTTGTAAATTGCCTCCTTTTTTAGTCCGTTGTCTACAAACGTTCCTCTATGAGAAAGCCACAATTGGTCAATAGATTTCCTCATAATCGGAGCAGTGTGGTCGACGGATATTAAAAGAATGAGGATGGAATTAACAACGTTCTACTTTGCACCTTTTTTTATCCGGAAATCAATTTGAAATCAACTTGAAACTATAACAAGCTTGGTTGTTTACCTTTACTGCTGTCGAAACCCGTTGGTCTCATGCAAGTGATACCGCAATCATTTGCACAACACTTGGCGAGATCTGGACACTGGGAATCGTTGGCGCAGGCGACGATGCACGCAGCTTCAAACGGAGACATCGAGTTCTCCTCGGGACAATAACCAGGCTTCGTATAGTTGCCCGCTAAGCAGTTGTCCATGCACTGTAAACGACGATCGAACTTATATATATATATATTTAGATGTATATGCAGGGAAGACCGGGGCGAAATGGATACAGTGAACAAAAGAAAAAAAGGTTGCAAAGTATTACAACCTTGCACATTGTTCCTTATTTTTTTGGACCGTCATTCGCAAGGCCTCCTCTATGAGAAAGTACGTTGGTCAATTTTGGCTTCCTGATATAGAGGAAGTTTTGTGGATCATTTATTTACCATATACTTTTATACAGAGAAATATTTCCAAATAGTATTGAACATTCGATGATCCTGTTTGATCTAGCAGTATACCAGGCAATTCGCACCAAGTGAAATTAAATTTAGACTTTTGGCGAGATCACCAAACTTCACGGCGTGAGAGACAACAATATCTTCAAAACGCCGCCTAAAGTAAAGAACAGAAAGGAGAAAAGTGTACTGACGTGACTGAGGATTTGTCAATGGGCAAAGTCGAACCTTGCACACTGCTACCTATTCGACCGATCACCGAAACCGAAGTTCCCAACATGCGAGGTACTTGAGTCCGTAGAACATCGGCTGATCTTCCGCCCATCTCACCAAAGCAGCCGTACAATACTGAATTTATTGTCATCCCTTGGAGAATGTCTCTCCAACGAAAAAGAAATTTAAGTTTAAATACTGTCAAAAAATTGACATATGAAAGAAAGTGTAAAAATGCATTAACCAACTATAGGTGCTATTTGTAATATCTACACATTTAAACAAATATTTTCTCCTATTTTATATTTTATTTTTCTATGTAGTCCCTAAGATCATTGATTTACATGCGACTCAAAATAAATGTAATTTAAAAAAAAAAGTAAGTTGTGAAAATTTCTACCATATAAGCATAAGGGGGTTCACGAAATCGGCAATTTTTAATATTTCTATAGGTTTAGATATATATACATATACACGTTATAATATATATGTATACGTGTTTTCAAAACAGTTTTGTATCAAGAAGAAAAAAATTTGGAAAGCAAAATGATCTTTTGTAAAACAATGACTTGCGCGACTTCTAAATATATTTTTTTAATAAAAAAAACTGTAGAGAACATATATCTAAACCAGAGAAACACGCTGTAGTATGAAAGACCCGAAAAAAAACGTGCAAGGTTTTTCTGGTTCACCTTAATTTTCGTGTTCCCACTTTGCCCAGGTCTTCTCTACTTATATACAGATGAATAAGAAAGCACTAAACAGCATAGAGCGACTCGATCATAACAAGTTTATGAGTTTATGGTCATGGTAGCAGTGGTAATAGTAGCAGTACTGGTAGCCCTTACTGGTGGCGGTGAATCAAGATAAAAGAGGATCATCTCAAAGAAATATAAGATGAGAAAAACGAGCGAGATACCGCGAATGGCTCACAACAGTCGACTCTTCCAGAGAAGCAAGTTCTGTTATAGGACATACCGGACGCGTTCACACGCTCGTCCGCTCTCGAGATCAAGAAGTTGCGCGGTCCTTGCGAGTCCTTTACCGCATTCAGCGTGTGTGGCCGTTGCGCGGCGGTCCCTCGCCAGTTCGGCACCGCGTTATACGCATAAATCATTGGAGCGCCAAAGAAACTGGTTCGCTTACTTATTGGCCTACTTTTTTATAACAAACTCGAAGAACGCACACGGCAACTCGCGTGGTAGAGTAAACGGTACATTTCTTGGCCAACCCCCGATGATTTTCATAGCTCTAAATAATTGGAAGTATTAATATTTAAGGGAGTTAGTTTAAATTTACGGATATTTACTAATTATCTCATTTACTTGACCACTAGTATTGTTTGGATAATAGATGTACATTGGCATATCAAACAACGATTCTTTTGCCAGGTGGCAACAACATGTGGGCAATGGGAGTCACGATAACCGATATGATCATTTTTTTTTTTTTTACACCTTTGAGATAGAAGTAGTAAACCAAATATTCCCAAATAATTCACAGTTGTACTTGAGATTAGTCTTTCCGGAATGAGTGTAGCGATCTAAGATAGAGGTAAAATTGAAGTAAGGCCGCAGGTTTGAATGGTTACTAAAAAATAATTTTCTTAAATAAATTATAAATTTACTCATTTTTATTAAAAGAATAAAAGCCTACACTCATATCGTAAGGGTTCATCTCAAGTTTAATCAAGAATTGTTTTCAAATATTTGGCTTACTGATTCTCTTTTAAGTGTTAAAAGTGTAAAAAAAAATGTTGTCTGTGACCCGTATTACCGGCACACTTTTGTCACCTGACAAACAATTCTTCGATAGGTCAATAGAACAAACTTTTTTTCGAAAATATTCGAAGAGGACAAGTGAGATGTTTGAATATCTGTGAGTTTGACACGCACGCCTTAATATAATTAGCTCAATATATAGCCTCACTCAATATAGCGTCAGGCAATATACTATATTGCCCTGGCAAGTTCGAGACGTTACAACCAGAGCAATAGCTTTTGCGATACGGAAACTGTAAAATATCGGGACTAATCTGGGAGCGTTAACAGTCCACATGTGAAATTGAAGGTATGATAGTCCGATATCACGAATTCTGATGAATGATGAAAAGAGTGATTATGTATATATTACTTCCTCATAGAGGAAGCTTTGTTATGGTGAATTTTTGTTTTTCGATATCTTCATGAAAACGTGTCCAGAATGTCCCAAAACGTCTAGAAAACATATTCAGAAAAAATGTCCGGATGGTGTATGCGTGTGTCAGGCCTCCAAAATTCAAACCCCTAAAACTCGAGGATGATTAGACCGATCGGGCTGAAATTTGGCATACAAGTAGAGTGGTTGGGCCTCTATATTTAGGAAAATTTACAAAATAATTGGGACTCCCGTTCAAATCTTACGAGATTTTGAATTTTTCGAAAAACATTTGTTCGCGCTTTAGCTGCCGCAAATATTGAGTTATGGGACTAAAAAAACTTCCAATCGTAGACAAACATCAAACGATGGATGATTTCGAATATGGTGAGGATCGGTTGAAAAATACGATTTTTATGACATTTTGAATTTAAAAAAAAAAGTGTGTTTGTGTTATAGCTGCCGCAAATTTCAAGGTGTCGGGTTGAAATTTCTCATACAAGTGGACTAACATCGAACGAATTTCGGTACCAAATTTGGTGAGAATAGGTCAGCAGATGAAGATTTGGCAAGGATTTTTTTTTTATTTACTGAAAAAATGTGTGTTTGCTCTCTAGCTTTCGCAAACTTTGAGTTCTCGAGCTAAAATGTTCTTCCAGTGATAGACTAACATAAAAAATGTATGATTTAGAATTTGGTGAGGATTGTTTGAAAAATCCAGTTTATACGACATTTTGAAATCTTCAAAAAAAAAAGTGTGTTTGCGTTGCACAGCTGGTTGATTATTTCGAAGAGTGAAGAAGTTATTCAATGATCAGTAAATGATCACGGACTATGAACGGATTTGACTTTGGATCGCTTTTACAAAAAAAAATTACTCGTTTTGCTTTCTCATAAACGAAATTTTGTTGATATTTATAATTTACAAAGCTTTCTCTATGAGGAAGTCAAACACAAACCAATGTACTTCGTCGAGCAATGCTCTATGGGCAATCTTGAACAATGTGGAAGCAAAATGCAAATTCATTTGCATCCTTTTTTCGTATTAATTAGAGTTTTGTGTGGTAATATCCGGCACACTTAGGTTTCTTATCAGTGTCTCGGCCTGTCGTAAGACGATTTTTAAAGTTCTTTACCCGTTTTAAAAATATGCAATTGATCGGATAGTATTGCAGATAAAATAGTGATTGGCAAGCCGAGTCCAATGACTTTAATTGCGTATATAAATTACTTTCAAGAACTTCTAAAAGAATCCAAGATAATAATCTGCTTTTTAAATAGCATTTACAAGTTCTTACGTTCAATTAAGTTTTACGAAATAGAAAGTCCCGGGGAAATGAATTTCAATCTCTGCGGTTTCATCGAATGGAAGTTACGTCTAATTGTCGAATTATTATTAAAACACGTGCTTTAATTTAATTGTACTGCGTGATTCAGTTTGTTGCGCACAGGTAAAAAAATTTAAGATATTTTTCATCACTTAAAGTAGGTAAAAAAAAGAGTTTTTGCAAACAATTTAAATAAATGCCCATAAAGCATTTGAAAACGCCGGCCATCAAATGCAAAAAATGTAAAGATAAACATGAGAGTTTTCACGAAGAAAATAAAAACTCTAGAATGTTATAAAATAACAATTCGGGTCGCGACCGCTAAATATTTTCTGATCTCATTGATGATTTACGCGAATTTGTTTTCTGCATAGACAATAGTTATTGGGGGTGCTTGGCAAAAAAAAAAACAATGGTAAAAATTGGGCCACCCTAATGTACAACCAAGTAGTATTGCATAAAGAGAAGAAGCGAAGAGAGGGAAGACAAAAGTCCGAGAGGTGATGTGTGTGTGTGTGTGTGTGTGTGTGTATGACGCACGCCTTACCGGAAAGCTCCGGCAAGAAGCGCGCGAGTGTCTCTTTCTTGACCTTGAAGCGAAATTGCTTAAACGCGTTCGCGCCGATCGCTTACCCGCTTTTGCACTCATCCTCTTCCTCTTATACTACATCCGCAAGAGCGTGCGCGCGTCCGCGATTTTAGTAGTGTGCAAAACCTGTTTTTCGATAATGTCGAAAGGGCAACTCCGTTGCTCTCGAATAAAGCGACGAAGCTTCTCGTTGCGTTGAGCTTCCTCGTCAGTTGTTTTTTTTTTTTTTTTTTTTTTTTTTTTTTTTCGATAGAGCCGCAACGTAATTTTCATGCTGTAACTTTGCGGATATACGTGAAGGGTGTTACGGATAGCAAAAGAGAAAGGTTTCTTCTTTTGTTTAAATAAACTTTTAAGCTGGCAAACTTACCTGATCAATTTGCGTATATTGACTGCTGCATCTAGCGTCGCATCTCGCTACCCTCATTGAATCGTACTCCTCGACGTATTTAGTCCAGGATGCTAAGCAACCTGCCATTAGCGGGAACCACCATGGCCATCGTCCTTTGAAGAATAATCGTCGATGTACAGAAAGACTCGTGATGAAGAATACAATGACGAAAACAAAACGACAAAATTGATCTTTTTCTCAATAATCATGTTTTTTTTTTGTTTTTTTTTCTTTTTACGCTTTTATTTTCTAGGCTTACGTACTGTTTAATGAAATTGCTATCATCGGGAAGCTTAGCCGAGGTTGTGTGTTTCAAACAGATACCTCGATAATATGTCCGGTAAAGCAGTAAATTGATAAAAAAATAAAAAGAAAAAAAAAACGAAATGGAATACACAATAGAACGAAGGTAAAGTGATCGATCGGCCTGTCGAGACTGATGCTGATCCGAGTAGGCTGGCGCCTATAGAGTCGAAGCGTTCAAACTGGGATTGAGTTGAGTTTTGTGTCCAGCCGATCCTTGTGCTGCACAGCTTCTCCTACTATACCTCCGGCCCACACCATTCGTTTCCACTACCCTGCCGACAACCGACGTGCCGACTGGCCAGCCACCGCACTTGCCGCCAACACCGCCACCACCATCATCGATATATATTCCATCGCACACCATATCATCACGATCACGAGTCGCAGAGCGTTGCAATCATGAATTAAATTTTAATAAAAACTACGACGATATTGTTGTCTTGTCATAGAAAAAGAAAAGATTGCAAAGCAAAAGCTTGCACATTAATTGATCATTTTTTTCGCATCATGCCATCCAAAATGCTCTCCTCTGTGAGACATAAACGTCGGTTAATTAAAATGAAAACTAATTTTAGCTTTCTCGTAGAGGAAGCTTCGTGGATGGCAGATGAAAAAAAATGATTAGGTAAGAAAATGTATAAGATTCTACCATTTTTTTTGTATTTCAATAACGCATGAATTTATTTGTGGCCAGATGATTGATCGTTGGAGAAATCCAATCAACTGTAACAACTGTTAAACAGATCTATTAATTTATCATATATTTTTATACAAAGCCGTCTTTGCAGACAGTATTAAAAATTCGATGATTCCGTTTGATCAACGTGCAAAGTGTCAGATAATTTATTTAAACGTGTGGGAAAATTTTAGGATTAAAAAAGAGACTGAAAAATGTAAATTTTTCTAAACTATGAACTCTTTGTCAGATGCTCACTAAGTTCAGTATCGAACATACTCTATTCAAGTTTTATGCAAAATTTTAAATCTGTCATTTGAACCATTGTCGAGTTCTCGTTTTCGAAATATTTATGAAAATGCGGAATTTCTATAAATTCTGGACTATTTTATCGATCTCGTCCAAATTTATAACAAGTTTCAGCAGAATAGCTAGAAATTTATTCGAGTAATAGACATTTTTCAAAATTTTTGAAATTCCATAAAGTCGAAATTCTTCGACCGATTCTAAGAAAATGTATACTATGTACCGCAAAAAAATTGAGATGATTCGATTGAGTAGTTCACGAGTTCAGATTGAGATGATTAGTATAAATTATGAGTATAAATTTTTACACGCGTGCACAGATCGAACACTTTTAGATATGCGGATCGTTACCAAATAAAACAGAAATTTCCGCACCGTGTCTGTCGATGTAAAAAGGTCTTATTAAAATAAGAAAACTATTGCAAATAGCTGTAAACGGATGTAAATATTTTGACACCTTAAGTTAACACAACATTGGCGTACTGGTATTTTTCTTCTAATTTGTACTCCAGATACAAAATAAAGTATATTGAATGAAAAGTTCATGAATATAAATAAGAGAGGAAAGTTAAATTTAATTTAAGTTAGGTAAAGTCCAGCATGAGGTTGGGATAAGATAAAGAATCTTATAAATGTTTTAGAACCTGCTCCATTACCTGTTATAAAAAGACATTTCTGGAGGAAAAAAAGGGCGTTGCAAAAGGTCCGAATGGTTATTCATGTCAATAGGAGTTTACGATTATTTCATTGCGTTAATAACAAGGAAAATTGTTATCTTTAAGCTATATTTTATGATGATAAATATGAGAACTTTTAATTTTTAAGGTACGTAGAACTTTCGATTTTGGAATTCTATCTAACGATAAGAAAAATATAATTTTCTAACGCTAGTTGCTCGAGTTGCAACAATGGATGAGTAGCAGCGAAATGCTTTTTTTCATATATAGTATATACAATAAAGTATCCACCGCAAAGACGATCTTTCTTGTGAGTTTCTCTCGTTGCTCATCGCCGGTATAACCTGCAGTATTATTTATTGGCGGTAAAGATAACGTTTGAGCGTTCGTTCATCGCCAGTTCGCAGACAGGCTAGCGCGTATAAAAGTTTGAAATGAGTGTTATTTATAGTTAGTTGGGCGCAACAACACGTATGGGGTATTTCAAACGAACCGAACCCTCCGTTTTCAGCCGACTTTTCGTTATGATCTCGAAAAAACTGAATCGAAACTTCAGTTATCCCTCGAAATAGAACTTCATTCTGATTTTTAAATCGCTAAATCGCCATTCAAATATGTTCAAATCAATATTATCTTCTTTTTTTTCATCTTTCAGAACGCCACCTTTACCTTTATTACTGAATTGAATTGCCACCACAGTGTTTCGAAGCAAAAACTTCACATACTTTCAGAGAAAATTATAACAGGACGGTAATTAAAATGCTTAACCACAAATTAAGGAAAAAAGAACAATCAACTGTTCTCAAAATGGATTTATTAAAAGTTAATCCAAATATTTTCTTACCTTCCCGTGATACCACTGAAGCAGTTTTATGTATATATGTTTATTGTAATGGAACTCGAAATTTTGCGCGGCGTACAAAATTCGTATTCCTAGTATTACAGAATTGTTTGAGCTACATGAGGCATACTATAATCTTGGAATGTCAAGTCATATAGTATAAAGTTTTACTGCAGTTTCGAGAGAACTAAACAATTGAAAAAAATGTGGGTACTTGAAAAAATTAAGTTATTTGTAATCAAATTCGTAAAATAACATAATTATAGTTTCTGATATGTATAGTGTTGATATATAACTAAATTCCCATCAAGTGTAATTGATTAAAAACATACTATATAATGGGTGATTCATATGCTTGAAGGTTTTTTTTTTTCATTTTCAAGGGAATGCCTCAATTCTTCCGAGTATTACGTTTTTAAGAAATTATTAAATGAGTAATATTATTTAAAGATATAAAAAATAATCGAAAATGATATTTTTGTCGCGTTAATATCAAGTTAAAATTTTAATAAACATACATTATTTTTGTTGGAAACAATTAGTGTTGTGCATTTATTGTTAAATTTTGTTATGTATCTTTGTTATCGAAAAATTGATTATCTAATTCATCGAGAAGTTTAGTAAAAAGCCTACTTTCAATTAAAATTTGAAAAAATTTAAGCTGAAGAGTGTGTTCGGTTCGTATGGTATAGCCCATATTGAGGTGAGCAAAGCTGTTCTTTCGTTTCGCGCTGTTGCTGTCTTTGTTACGGTGAGAGTTAAAACGACTATAGACTTTTTGCGCGGCTTCTCCTTCAATTTTTTTTTCTTCCGCTTCTACGCAGTTTGTTTCGTTCTAGAAATGCGTGTCGTACATAAGATCGGTAAGTTTACGTTAAAAAACCGGTTTATGACCGCTACTGAAATTATTATACCAAGAAAAAAATCCACTAAGGTTTTTAAAAAAATTTGACGATAAAGTTATTTTTAAAACTGATATTTTTTTTTATTTACAAAAAAAAAATGATGACCGATATTTAAACATCACGAAATTATTTGAAAAAATAAATTACGGTACAAATACGGTACTTTAAAAAAAATAATTTCACAGGAAACGAAAATACCGGAATTCTTACATCTCAATTCCTTTCCTTGTACCGCTCTTTTGTGAGTACCGACCGTGTGTCGAACGAACAATTGTGTTTGTCGTTGCGCCCTTTTACTTAGGTTCAGCAAGTTAAGTGCCCCTGTTTTGACAGCTTTAGAGCAATGTTCTCGATTTTCTATTCTTTCCGAATGCGATTTATTATCAAACCGAAAAAGACCAGTTTTGTATCACGTATAATAATACTTTCATCGGGAGTTACCTAATAGAGTTAGAGTTACCTATTGGAAACAATGATTAAACAAATCTGAAAAATTCACTTGCATGTTTTTGGGTTCTGTAAATAACATATTGTGGACCGAAAAAAAACAAAGATTTTTTAGCACCGTCGATTTTTTTATTAAGCTAAAAAAAATTATATCGAAAATCTGATACAATTGATTCTTAAGAATAGGATAGAAAGCATGGCGTTTTCCAAAATAACAACAACAAAAAAAAAGCACAAAAGATCTTTCGTTTCTTCTCTTCTCGCTGCAGCTTGTTATGTTTAGTTTATTTTAAAGACAATCGGGATTCGAGCATTTTTCGAATACCAGCAAATTTTAGCTCTATCGTATGCAGCCTTTCGATCTACCGGAAGCAGGAGAACCTTGAAGATTCTCGCTATTGAGACTCTCGAAAATTGGTCCGACGATAAGCCAATAAACCGCGAGCGAGATGATGATGATGCACGCGATCGTAAGAATGATCGGTTTGGCTTTGGCGCGACAACGGTCTCCTGGGGATTCATCCAGGTCTCCGTGTCGTCTCGAATACGCCTGAAGGGTCACTTCGGCGATCCCTAAAAGTCAACAATCATAACTGTGTTAAACTGCGTTTATGGGCGACTTTTTTGTATTAAGATGGAGTTTCATCGGCAAAACTCAAAAATCGGGTGTCAGTCAGTGACGCCAAGATTCCAAACGTTATCGATTCATGAGAATCTTAAACAAATTCGAAGCTCTAGTTTTCTTTACTCCAATTGTTTGACCAATTAGTTGATAATTAATGAAGCAATCAGAATGGAAAATTTTTTACAATTAAAATAATCGGGTCCATGTCTAAATATCTCGGACAAAAAAATCTTCTTTTTTCATCGTGATGAAAAAATTTCACAGCCCGCGGGTTCGAACCGGGAACCGACATTCTGGAATGGTGCGTTATTTTTTGTTTTTTCTGTTCCTCCATAGTCATATAAATAGTAACTAATTTTATATAGTCATATAAAATTGGTTACGATAAATTAAAGAAAAACAACCAGGCAACCTTATCATTGGTATCAGTGTTGTTTACACGCTTATGGAATTGAAATATTTTAGAATTGTTCGCACGCTTATGGAGTTGAAACATTTTCCTGTAGTACCATTGTTCTTCTGGAATGGATATAAAAAAAAAAATAATTGATAACATCTATTGTTAAGTACGCTCTAGCGCTTTGACACTCGCATATAAATGGGTGAAAAAACAATACTAAATGTAGAAAACCCCTACGACTATATCCGAAGTCTCTGGTGCGTTACCAATTACGCTACCGTGGCTCTGGCGACATTAATTTACGCCCATAAATGCGGCTTAAAACAATATTATTAATAATGTCGACCAATAAGCAATAAAATTATAGTCAGTAAACATATTTTGGCTACAAAAAAGGCATTGTCTAATTATCAACAATACATTAGTGCGTACGATTAGTTCTACTATACCTGGAGTAGTTGCCCACCGATTTTCCATTTAATAAAATTAATAACTGATGGTATTTGAGGAAAAATATTAAGAGGCACGAATCACCGCAATGATACAACTATTACTGATTTATTGAGAACAAATGCGTATGTTATTTGCTATGTAAAACAAACGTGCTTCACTGGCGGACGAACGAATTTCAACTGGGAAGAGCTACCGGAATAGTTTAAAGAGCAAACCCAAAGGCACCGAATAATAAGAACCCTTAAAGACGATTATGCTTCTGTACCTCACATGGCTGAATGGCCGGCCGTTTTTCCATGCTCTCTCGTGAACTCTCGAGTGTCTGGCAGACAGTCTTCTGCCACGCGTACATATATATATATATTGTGGTGACTGTATATCTATATAGTGTGGGTACGCTTCAAGAGCTTCGACACGTGCCCTCGCCAGATCACTCTCAACGTTAAAATCAAACGCCCACGCGTGACAAAATCCGGCGCAAATAAAGAAACATATATTATTTTACATTATTTATTTTCAACCCTCTTGGATATTTTTCAAACTTGGCCAGATTTGGCTATCGCTCGATAGTATTTATTGTGATTTTTTTGCAGATTTTATAAACAATATTTTTTTAGAAAATGCTTTAGAGGAAGCTTTGTTTTCGTGAAATTTTTTTTTTTCGAGATTTTCATGTCAGTATACTCAGAATGGTCCAAAACGTCGAGAAAAGGGATTTAGAAAACATTTCCGTTTGCACGCGTGTGCGTGTGCGCGTGCGTGTGTGTGTGTGTGTGTGTGGGCTTCGAAAATTCAATCGCCTCTCACTCAGTAACCGTTTGAGCGATCAGGCTCAAATTTCGCACGCAAGTACAGTATTTGTCCCCCTTTGAATGTTGCGATTTTTGACAAAATATATATATAGTCATTAAGATTTTATGTAGGTTTTAATTTGTTGAAAAAAGGGCGTGGTCGCTCTATCTTTCGTAAAAGTTCGCCCATTTAGCTAAATAGTTCTTCATAACTGGAGACACGTTCAATGATGTTTGGTATGAATTTGGATGAAATTGGTAAAGCGGTTCGGATTTTACACCATTTTGAAATTTTCGGAAATTTTTTGAAAAATTCTATAACTCGAGAACGGTTGAAGTATCTGATGTAAAATTTTGCATAAAAGTTAAATAAAGTGTGTCGATGTTTAATATTTAATTCAGCCGAAATCGATAATGTAGTTAAGATTTTGTGGGAATTTGTATTTTCGTAATTTAAAAAAAAATACTACAAATCCAGAACGATTCAAGCAACTGATCTACATTTTTTGCGTAATACTTAAATAGAGTGAGCAACGTCTATGACCCTAGAACAGGGTTCCAGTACAAATTTGGCGCAAATCGGTCAAGCGGTTAAAATTTGGTGGCATTTTGAAAAATATCGGTCGGGCAGTAGTAGCTCTCGCAAATTACGGGATATTTTATATTCTAGTGAAAAAGAAGTTCAACAAGGTTGCAAAGTCGAACTTTGCAACGTGACGACCTTTTTAAGGAGATCCTGTCGATGTATGTAAGTTATATTAACTCACTATTTTTCATAAAAATTATGAGAATCGACAAAAACAAATAGGATTTTTCACAAATTTATTCGCATTAGGAATATAAATATATGTGTAAGTAATTCAATATGTATAAAGTTCAATATTATGAGACTAACTCATTTTTCGAGGTAGTTGCAGCATGTGCGGTCCTTTGGCTTTTACTTACGCGTGTATTTATTGGGAATCCCGAAAAAAAACCCGTAAATAAAACCTCAGTTTGCATAAAGGGTAGGAATTGAATAATTTCTTGAGAGTTCAGTTAATGAGTAAAGAATCTAAAGAAATGAATATCCTAAAAAACCTAAAGAACCTAAAAAACCGAAAGTACCGAAAGTACCGAAAGAACCGAAAGAACCGAAAGAACCGAAAGAACCGAAAGAACCGAAAGAACCGAAAGAACCGAAAGAACCGAAAGAACCGAAAGAACCGAAAGAATTGAAAGAACTGAGAGAATTGAAAGAACCGAAAGAATTGAAAGAACCGAAAGAACCGAAAGAATTGAAAGAACCGAAAGAATTGAAAGAACCGAAAGAATTGAAAGAACCGAAAAAACCGAAAGAACCGAAAGAACCGAAAGAACCGAAAGAACTTTAAAAAAACCTATGACAGCTTTTTTGCGATCTAATTATTAGTTCTTAAAAAGTTAAAGCAGTTATTAAGTCTGTTTTTTAACGAAATAATTTAAAAACTGCATCATTAGACTGTCACGCAGATGAGGCCACGAGATCAAGTCCTGGACTTTTTTAAAGTAGGAATTAAATGGATCTGTCAACAATACCAATCAAAGCGAATCAAATTCAACTTATAGTACATTTATTATAAAATCATATAGAAATTTTATCGTAAATCAAAGATAACGATTTTGTAAATTTACTAGAGGGGTCGTATCAGAATAGAATAAGAATAGAATTATTAAAATCGGTTTCTTTGAAACCTTTTTACCATGGATGATACCTACAAATAAGTTCATTTCTCAAAGCAGTGACTACTAAAATCATTAATTTCAACACTGCGTTGATATTAACGAAATAGTAGTCACCGAGATTCCCACGAAATATTCGAGCTGGTTTACGTCTCTCGTTTTGATATAAACCGGTGCTGCTAGAGAAAATACGTTGGAGCGAGAGAGAGACACCATCCGGGCCTGTGATTCTCGTCATCCCAAACACAAAAATTCTCTCACGCGCGTCTGCCGGTACACTTTCCCCATAAGCTTTTTGAAAATTCCAATATCACACAGACACGAATATTTCCTCGCGCCCCGTCGACTTGTAGGATGTGGCTATGTTGGGAAAACGCGATGCAAGAACGAAAGATGTCGCAGGAAAATATTTCAAGGTCGGTAATATACAGAGGGTGATTTGCGATATGGGCGGTAATGGACCTGTTGCTTGCCTAACGGTATAAACGGCGTAACATCAGCTCATCCTGGCTCTAAGCAGTGTCGCACGTAACCAAGTTTTGACTCAACGTCTGTGTTATCTTAGGTGCGATGTAGCGACACTCGCTCTCGTCCCTTGAGACAGACTTATGCGCTCCTTGACGCAATAATGGGTCCGCTCAACGGGGTTCAACGCTCAGCCGGATGGTGCGATCAAATCGAATGTTATGGGCTACAGTTACCCTCACTTCATCAATATATCAAGAGTGGCGGTAGCGACTCATCGCCAACTACAAACGAAAAGTTAATGGCATCAAAAATCGTTTTTGTTTCCGCATAGAGGATGTTTTGTCTCCATGAATTCCTTTTTTAGTTTTTTTATGCCAGTATACGCAAAATGATCTAAATCGTCAAGAAAAGTGGCTCAGGCAGAGTTACTGTCGTATGAGGCGTTCTTCATCAACTCGACAACACCTTTTTTTTCTTCTAGTAATACTACTTAAAGGTACTTTTCGCGAATTTTTTCAGAAAATTTGAAAACCGTGTTTAAAAATTTAATAGAAACTAGGGTTAGGCGGACCCGGGCGTTGCATCGCCCAGGTATCCTTCTGTCAGTTTTGACATTTCATATAAACAAAAAGTTTCAATACATCAATTTGGCCCCGGTTGCAGTGTGTCTGATGACACCGACGGCCAATCGCAGCACGAATAAAACGGTGATAATGCCTGCGATCTTTTGTTCCATCAAATTTTTAGAAGGAAAGATACCAATTTGTTAACATTATTTATAAATAAGTGTACAATACAGACAAACCTGCAGATTAGAACCTTGAAAATTCCTTTGTCATTATTGTATATACCTTTGTCGAAGCTTCCTCCATGAGCAAAGTCCAATATTAATCAAGATATCTTCCTCATACAGTGACTTTTCAAAGGCATAAAATATATTGTAATAAAGCAACAATTTCGAAGATTCTACCTTTTAGGTTTTTTTGTTAAGGGAAACGTGTCAGCTAAAAAATTAGGTTTTTATGTGTGATATATTCTTTTTTTTTCGATTTAACAGATAAGTTGGATTAAAAGTCTATGAATTCAGAACTAGAATGAAGAATATTAGTGTTAGTATGAAAATCAATTTGGTCAATCGGTTCCCGAGTAATCCAGCTATGGTGCTTTTTCAACTCTGCGCATGATTGAGAATAAACTACTCGAGAGATTGCTATATGACATCCAATTTTCTTGTATTCTCATATTACACCGGTTGAATAATATAATTTTTCTTTTTGGAACTACTTTAATCTATGGCTTTAAACTGTGGACCTAAAAGAAAGTTTCCTCCGTTCATTCGGTGTAGCATAATGTAATAAGGAAAATAAAATATCTTAAAGTATGATTAAGATCAAACTACATTGAGTAGTTTGTTCTTAATCATGGGTACCAGGGATGTGGATTATCGAATTGATTTTGGCATTGACATTAAAATTTTTTATTCCAGTTGCCCATCGATAGATTTTTAATTATATTTATTAGTTCACAGGGGGAAAAAATATATAAGGCAATGTTAACTTTTTAGTTGACTCGCTCCCCTTAATGTATTATAGTCCACATTGATAATCTAGCATATATTTTAAAAAGTTATATGTTCGTTTGTCCACGAGAATCAGAAGATCCTAAATACCCCCCAGAGTCAGATGCTCATAAGTGGCTGCCTGTTTGACTTTGTCGATCAGTACTTAGTTTCGGGTGTTGAAGATCGATCTTAGTTCAAAGTTCAGTGTAAACCACGGAATCAAGATCTGACTCCCGTCCAAAAATTCAACCCTGAATCTCTCTAAGAAGCCCTTTCCCCAGATTCTAATGTGGCGTACGAAATGTGACTGTGAGGGCTGCATTCAATCGTGAAACCATTTTAAATACCTTTTTGCCGAATCGAACCCATCTCTGGCAAATACTAGTATTAAATTTGAGAGCACAATTGAAGAAATATTATCACTTACATAATTTGAATCAATTAGAGTCACAAAAACCTGGTAGGTACGTTTTGCAACTACATGTTCAAAGAAATTGAATTATATGAGCCTCGTAGATATTTTCAATTCAATCATGTGGTATAATATTTTATTAAGAGCAGCGAGAGCGAACGCGTCGAAATATAAATAGCAAGTTGCTAATAAAAAAAAGAGCGTAAGGGGCGTGAGCGAATTTCATGGAGCTTTTTCTACTCAACCATATTTTGTATGCCACATATTTTTTTCTTTTTTATCGGAGGAGAGAAAAATTAGTGACCGCCCATCGTGGTTAAATCGCAGACGTTTGTGCGCGCTGCATCGTCGTCAGTCCCGTGACACATTATCCGAATAACGGGGAATAAACGAGACTCCGGATTGGTTGTTTAGTCTCTGTGAGAAGATGCTTCGCGCAAAGGCCCCTCCTGACTAAACTCGACAAACTTTCCGGAGGCCCTACTCCTACGCATCGTTTCCCTCGCCGCCCACGCACCAAGCAGTTCTCGCTCGTTCGCTCATTCGCTTCTTCATCGTCTTCCCTTTTTCATTAGATAGCCACAACAGTTGACACTTACAAGTCAGTCGTGTGACAATTCTCATTGCTGTAAGACATTCAAACTCGTCGGCTTTGACATCTCTCTACTTTAATTAGTATATTTATTAAGTGAAGATAAGTAGCGTGACTGCTTGGCCAATGAATAAATAAATTGCCGGTCATCATTCATACGTGTTGTCGAGTTTAATCGCCGACACTTGTGGAAATATAAGTATATTTATATATACAATTCGTCGCAAGATCAAAGAATAAGACAAGAAAAACAATAAAAAATATTTGTGTGGATCATGAATTCCTTGTCCCGTGAATTTCCCATATCGGATAATCTCGGAGATATGAAAAGTTTGAAAAGCAACACGTTTGTTTTGCCACCGACTCCGCCGACACCTCAGAGTCCAATATCGCAAAACAACTTGGACGCGGAATCATCATTGACGTGTGCACCACGAGTTGAATCATACTGGAATTATACAGATGAAAATCCAATTTCCGGTGCTCGTAATTACTGTTCCGTGTCGCCTGGAGCTGGTTATTGCGATACCGATGACAACTATTACACCTGCAGGTAAAATTTCATCATTCCTTTAATCGATCTTCAGAAATTTCAGTAGATATCAGTCATTTTTACATAATAATATTCAGATGGGAAGGATACGCGGTTACCAATAACGAAGTGATACAAATGCAAATGCAGAAAGAAGCGACGTCACTTTCCTCGAGCACGTCCGTTTTTCGTGCATGGGAAATTCCATATTTTCAAGGTACACCGGTTTCCAATCAACAGGACGTTGATTGTCGAACAACGGGAATTGGAAAGAGACGGATTGAAGAATACGAATACAACGAGGATCATCAACAGCATGAAGATTTGTCAATTGAATCGATCGATCCTACAGACACCGAATACGGTGAGTTTACGTTTCTTCTTTTACTCTTGTTATTCTTCCACGAGTGACTAAACTGTTTGGAAGTTGCTTCGATAATTTGAATGACCGATAGATGATGCGTCTGCAAGCGAGTTTGTTGATAAATCATTGGCAAACTCTGTCGTCGAGTTTATGTCTTCGGTGTCGCCAGCATTACAACCGTATAGCAACCCTCGTGCAGTCTAAATATTTATTCGATAAAATTTTTAACGCGAGTTGCGCGAGTTACGCGATCGTCCAATCTCTTTCTCTCTCTCTCTCGGCATCTGCGTCTTCATTTTCTTTTCTTTCGCTATCTCGGCTGAGTGTGGGAATTCATTGGCGATTCGACGACGTCGCTTGTGGAGTCGCTGTCGTGCGATTCGCAGTAAGAAGAAGCATCGCGGATGACCCGTTCTCAGCTGCACTCTTGGCTGCAACGCTCGGTGACTCTGACTTTTTTGCACCCATTGCGCTGACTTTCCTTCCGGGTTATTCTCCATGAGTTTCATACGAGTATAATCCACCTATCTCTTTTCTTGTAGGTACTCTTGTTAATATCTGAACTTACAAACTGCTATCGTGATCGCACGAATCTCTCATGATATATAATTATGATTTAAGGTGTATGGCCCAGTTTGAGAAGGTGTCTTAATTAACAACGCATCCGTTGAAATTTTGACGCTATAGGAGTGTTTAATGACTACGCGATTTTGTTGTTGTTGGTAAATTTTGCAAATCATTTGCCACCTCTATCACGATGCTACTGATCTGATATATAAGTAAATTTGGTGTGTTTATGAGTGATTTTTGTAGACGTGCCTGCATGCCGTTCATATTTCACAACTTTGAAAGCGTAAGGATTGTCGGGTGAACATCATTTTGTCGAAAAATCATTTGGCCGAATCGTCGCTTTGTCGTAAAATACGAATCGTCAAATTGCCGTTTTGTCGAATTACAGAAATTTAATAATGTCGCATTGTTAAACTTGATAATGTGGCATTATTAAATTTCGAGAATTTGACGATTCGGTCAAACAACGATCGGCAATACGTGTTTTTCGGCAAAACTACAATTCGGATAAGAATGATTTTTCGGCAAAATGACGTGGATCCGGATTGCCTGCGATTGTGCGACAGATAGTTAACAATAATAATATATCAAAACAAAATCGCATGGTTATCATTGTCATCAAAATAAACGAATGTGATAATTTGATAAACCATGTTAACGTGTTATATACTTTACAATACTTGCGGGGGATTCTACAGTGAATGTTTTTACTGCGACAGGTGTATGTTACTATCTGGATCAAGTAATGTTTTGGGGCACTATACTAACTTTGCCTTTGGCAGAGCCGTATATAATGGTACTGTAATTATATTTTAAGAAGTCAAGGGTTCGAAAAAAATATGTATCAGTCAGCGAAGAATCAATTTTTGCAATAGTGTCGATATTATCAATCGATAATCTGTAGTAAATACAAGGTTTTTTTTAACTGATAGGTATTCAGGCAGGTGGATATGACATCTGGTGGTAAATTTTGTACTAGTCCATTGAATCCATATGCGCCTCGTAATTGGTCCATCAACTTCTGGAAAGGATCTAAATCTGCGCGCGCATCACATTTGATCCAAAGCGATCGTCATGTTGAACCTACTTCATTGAAAGCCCCCAGGACATTACGTCTCGCAAATCATTTGCGAAAACAGATAAAGTGTTAAATGGTCTTAAAATGTACGAAAATAAAACGTACACAAGAAACGCATACGGTAGTGAATGAAATATATGAAGCATCTCTTTTCGTACTATCAAGAACTGTTCTCATGTTGCAGTTTTCTTCTGATATTAAGCTGTGGAGGACATTTTTACAAAACGAAGAAAATTACCTTTCTTTCGAAGCTGACTTATTGGAAGGCTTTCTCAATCTATCAGACATCGAATGACACTAGCTCGAGCAATCTTGTTGAAAGTTAAAAATTGACCAATCACCTTGCGATAAGTTAGGAGCTATAGGCCGAGCATGACATTTTTCTTCTTTTCGTGAAAAATGTTTTCTATAGCTTAATAAAAATAGAAAATTGCAACAAGAGAATAATTCATCATTGTATGGAAAGAAGTACCTCAGGTATTGCATTTACCGCTGTATGTAGTTCTCTCATGGTCATTCGACATTCCGTCTGTTTTCGGAAATGATTTGGAAGATATAATGTGCTGAGAACTTCACGTAGATTCAGAGTGGTCATTGTACATGTTTCGCTTTCGGCTACCGATATGTTACTGGATAGTGAGTAACATATCTAATGAGCGCTTTAAATTGAGCGATCATTGTCTTGAACCTAGAGATGGGCATCGCAAGTTTCCATCATTAAATTGTAAAAACCGATAAAAATTGACCGGAAGAGGTGAATACGGTAAAAAATCAGGGTCTGAATAACACAAGTAGAAAATAATACATGCCAAAATAACAAAGAAAACAAAGTCGAACCTTGGGCGTTGCTTCCTCATTTTTTTGGACTGTCAGAAACTTTCCTCTATGATAAAGTACGTTGTTTAGTTTTGGCTTCCTCATAGAGGGAGTTTTGTAGATAGCGGATCAAAAAAATATGATGAAGCAAGGTTCTTATGTGCAAAGTTCGACTTTGCAATTTTGTTTTGAACAGAAATTCCGAAAATGCAAAATTCTGTAAAATCTTAACTACTTTATCGATTTTTTCCCAAATTCAGTATTAAATATTGAAACACTCTGTTTAAGTTTTATACAAAATTTAAGATCAATTACTTGAATCGTTCTTGAGTTATAGCATTTTCAAAAAAATTACAAAAATGCGAATTTTTATCAAATTTGAACTACTTTATCGATTGTACCCAAATTCAATAGCAAAGGTCGCACCACCCCGATTAAGTTTTATGCCAAGTTTACAGACATTTTTCAAAATCTTAAAAAAAAATGTCACAAAAAAAGAGCTTCTTCTATGAGGAAGCAAAAGACACTGACATAACACATGTCTAAATACCACAATTTCATTAATTATTCCACTTATTACTAATTGCTTATTACTACTAACTTTCAAAGAACCAATAATTGGTTTTTAAAAACTCTTATGGGTTGTATTAGGTTTTTGTTCTTTAGGGTTCTCGTACTGTTAGCTTCTTTCATTCAGTACTGGTTATTATTTGCGAAAACGGTCATATACTTGAATATATTTGAAAGTCCTCAAAACTGCTATGTACATTGATGATAATTCTTTGTGCAACAAAATCATTGCGCACGAAAATATCTGTGCTCGTATATGTCGTGCTTTATCGTGTTGTCACTTATTAAGATGTGTCCAAAAATGATATCTCCTTCCGAGTCAGTACACAAATTAACTGTGCTCAAACGTTACCCTCTGGCAGATTCGATCATAACTTGGTTGGTCGATAATATTTCCTGGCATTTTGCATATATATATTATTATGCGTTATATTTACGTCGTTTAGTTTTGGTGTTGAATTTATTTACGAATGCTAATTTAGCGTTGTGTTTCTTAACGAATGTTATTTTAACGTGAATTTTGTTGACTTCTTGTTTAGACGTGTTATCAAAAAATCAATACAAGGGTCCCTCACAGGCTGAGCGCCTCTTCTATAGACACAAACTGGACCGTTCATCTTATAAACAACGTTTCATATTTTTAAAATTATACGATTGCTGTAGAATAAATATTTCACTTATAATTTACAAATGAGTTAGAGAGACAAGTATTTGCGTGCTGGACAAATTTTTTCTTTCTATTAGTATTGCGTCATACTGGCATCGTCGCGAATGATAGCGGCACTACAGAAAGACATCGTGCTTCTTGTTCCGGCCGGACTGATCGAGTGGCAAGATTTGAGGCAGTCGGGTCGCTTTGTCAACAGAGCATGTCGCTACTACGAGGCAAACACACTCGGTGTCTGGTACTACATGAATGCCGTAATCGCGTTTGCTCGGACTAGCGTCGTAAAATAAAAGGATATCATGATAAACACATTGGATCAAAATTTTATTTTCCAGATTCGACGAAAAGATCGAGCAATCGGCGCGGATGTCACGGGGAAAAACCGCGAAAGGAAAGAACCGCCTTCACAAAGCAACAAGTGCGTCACCTGGAGTTTGAGTTCTCTCACAGCAATTATCTCACGAGACTAAGGCGATATGAAATTGCGGTTGCTATGGATTTAACTGAACGCCAAGTTAGTTTTCTCGATCAATTCCTACATATTATTTTCTAAAAATCATTGATACTTTGCAATGAAAAATATCTTCTTTCAGGTCAAAGTTTGGTTTCAAAACAGACGCATGAAGTGGAAACGAACGAAAGGAACAGCAACGATTCCAGTGACGGATTCCAATACTTTAATATCACAAAAAAATCATTCAACCGCGTCTTCGTAGAATATTTGGAGAGACGTTGCATAAAAAAAACAATGAAAAGAATGCTTTAAACAAATATATTTAATGTCGACGATAAAATCGTTGGTAATATTGGAGAAAAAAAATGCGCATGGAATTGAAACATAAACTGTCGTTGCTATGATAGGCAAATAAAAATGTAAGATTTCGATAAGTGGAATAACAAAATAACTTTATACTATTTCACGTCCTATTTTAATTCTAAGGTCGATTCCTTGTTCCTTTAACTTTTTCCCGAGTTTACTCAGCCTTTTAATTGATTTCTTCACGAATATTTTGTGCTCCTCCTTTGTTTCGGGTGCATTTAGAACTTTAACCTCGCGTGCTCTATTTACTCTTCTTGGGTAGTGTTCCTTTGTCCAGTGTGCTTTTGAGAAGAAGCCATTGTGTTGTTTCTCAGGAGGAATGTATGCGGCTGAGAATAAAATTAATCGAATTATTATCCTTTCTCGCAATTTTTGAGATGTTATTTCTGTGATTATTGATCTGTAAAATATCCTTACCCTTTACTAGTCTTCCAAACATCAGGTAATTGTTCATTGTTTCTGCAGCTATTTTAGCTACATCCGGGTCGTTAAATTCTACGTATCCGTAACCACGACTCTTACCGCTCTATAAAGAAAATCAAGAGTATTGTTAGACTCAATTGAGGTCCCTGGTGAAAAGACTTCTCAGAACTTTTCAGGTATCATTTTCAGGTTTTTCTCTCCAAAATTATACGAAAATTTCTCAGAATTCTTGCAAGTTTTGGGACGTTGATGAGAAACTAGAATATTCTTCCAAAGCAAGTTGTCCCATTATTTCACATAGTTTCTTAGAAATATTGCGATTTTTATAGTGATTAGAATTATTTCAATATTTTTCATCTTTGAACAATAATATCTTTCTTTTTAAATTTTGTATTCCCAGTTTGATTTTTGATCAATTGCCTATTTGGAGAAAATCTGTAAAGATTATATTAACTAAATGAGAATTACTTAAAAAATTGTCATCACTTAACAATTTCAAAGTCAATTTGATATTTGAGAAAGAATGATTTGCAGGAAGAAGTTATTAGATTACAAAAAAACATGATAATCAGATGATTATTTCAGTATTTTTCATATTTCAACATTCTACCATTTTTCTTAAACTTTCTTGTTTCTCTCCAAAATCAGAGAAAGTGCATTCTGTTTTGATAAAATATGAGAAATAGCTCAGGATTTTTTGAATGTTTGAACGACTTTAGTTTTATGCATTATATTCAATTTCTCATTTTATAAAATGTAAAGAAAATAAGAAAAAAATGTGGATTTAAAAAAAAATCATCAAAATTTTTCAGAATATCTGAATTGAAAAAAAGAACGGCAATTGTTTCCCCATTGATATCTTTTATTCATAAAAGATGTTATGATAGGTCAAGTTACCTAGTTTCTGGCTTCTCTATAAAAGAAGCCTTGTTGTGTGATTAGTTAATACTCACAGAGTATTACATATTATGACAGTAGTAGGAGAATATATTACTAAAATTTGTATGGCAATCAATAGTAGTCCATTCATGGCTAAACTTTAAGATTGGTAACTCAAAGTTAACTTGATTAAGAAGTTGGCCAGAGTTCTAATTCAGAATGCCTGTATTTTTTAAACCTATTAACACATTCACATTAGATGCAATCACAATTTTTCTCTGATAATAGTCTGCTAGTAAACCAAATTTCAGCCCAATCTCTCAAAAATTGTAAAAGTTGAAGTAAAAACAAAATTTGTTCAAAAAATTCAAATCATCATAAAATTTCAACTGCTTAATGGATTCATGCCAAAATCAATCTTGAATGTTACCTGACAATCGTGTATCCATAAAACAAATTTCAGCAATATATCTAAAAAAATTGTATAAGTTGGAGCAAAAACAAAATTTTAAACAAAAATGTCAAAACACTATAAAATTTCAATTCTCTAAATTGATTAACACCAAATTCAATCCCAAACCTTGTCTGATGATAGTCTACTTGTAAGCCAAATTTAAGCCTGTTATCTCAAAAACTGTGAATATAGAAATGAAAAATTTGGATCCCTCAATGGATTCATGTCAGATGGATTCAATCCCAAGCATTGTTCAATGACAATCTATGTGTGGTCCAAATTTGTGTCTGATATCTTAAAAAGACATAGACATCTTCAAGAGACCATTTTTCTCAACATTTTAGAAAATGTTGAGTCTCTTGACAAAAATCTCAGAAAATAATTTTATCACAAGAACTCATCCTGGAAAATCTTTTTAATAGGGCTACTTTCATGATATTCAAATTAATAAGGTGTTTACTTCTTTAGATCTGGAAAGCCTGACCCGGGTTACATGACCAAATTGTTTGAAGTACTCTTTTATCTGATCTTCGTAAAATCCATGGGGTATGTGACCAACATAAACTATCCCTCGTCGACGTTGGCATTGTGGGAGATTTTTCTTCTTTCTCGTTATGATCTTTCTGATTATTTTCTTCTTCCTGGACTCGATTCTCTTGATTTTTGCATTTTTCGTCTGTAATATCAATACGCATTAATAAATAACTCCAACACCCAATTCCGATAATACAAATATCGCTGTAGGTTAGATTGACACGTGACGAGAAAGATAGCTCACCTCAAGTATCTCTTTGACATTTTTCACCGCTTTGTTCAGTGTTGACTTTCCGTCAGCTCTGGCAATTTGCTTTTTGTCAAGCTTCACCTTCATTTTTGTTTTTCGTTTTTTGTAAAAATAGCACGTTTTTCTTTCTATCAAGAATACCACTGAACGATCGTTCGCGTCGAACCGAAATTCTATATAACGTATTCCTCCCTCGTGCTTAGTTACGACGTAAATTTGTCCCAGTTCAGTGGCGACGTCTGTGCGCACGGCTCTTCCACTATAATCAAAGTGTACTACTCGGTCGGTAACAAAACTGATAGTAACATGCAAGTTTCTCACACTCAGTCGGTAACAAAAATAGTTATACACAAATTTCTCCGACGGATAATCCGTTGCAGAACGAAATTTCAGTTAGGAATATTAGTTCTGTCTCCATCTCACGGACCTATGTATAAAACATTCTGTGTCAAGTCAGCCACTTTTTTGACTTTCACCTCTCTCGGATATTTTTCGTAATTGACCAGATTTTAATACCACTTGATGGTACTTACTCTTCATTTTTTTCAGATTTTCAAATCCATTATTTCAGAATATATATGGGGCAATCCACCCTGTGTGGACCTGGATTTGACCTCGACCTCTCCGATTTGGCTTATAATTTTTTGTAGGCTTAGTTGGACCCTCAACTGCACAACATTTTTTTTTATTGCAACTTTTTTTTAACAGAAAATTTTTTTAATAGTAAAATCTTGCGTACTTTGGCAATAAGCTAGAAAATTTTGATATTCAATAGAGTATTTTTCAGATTTTTTGCAGATTTTTAAATTACGGCATTCGATATGTCACTTTAAAAACATATTTTAACAAAATTTGCCTAGTTCGAAAAAATCTGAAAAAATTCCTAAAAATCTGATAAAAAATTCTGAATACCCTGGCTTTACATAAATAAACATTTGACCAATCGCCTGTAGTAGATTAATTATTTTTTTTATTTTTAATAATTTTTTTAAATGAAAAAAGCTTAAAAACTGTAAGAAGAAAAATCTTCCCCACTTTGGCTATAAGGTAGATAATTTTGTTATTGAACGAAGTATTTTTCAGATTTTTAAATTATGGCATTCGATATTTCGCTTTAAAAACGTGTAAAAAAAAATGCAAAAAAAAAATTGTGTTGTGAAGTTGAGGGTCCAACTAAACCTACACAAATTATGAGCCAAATAGGAGAGGTCGAGGTCAAATCCAGGGCGAAACGGGGTGGAATGCCTCATATATATATATATATATATATATATATATTTTTTTTTTTCAAGGCCATATCTCGACCATTATAGATCGTTGTAAAAAAATTTCGGCATAGATATTTCATTTTCATATAAGCTTTTCACAATATATATTTTTCAAAAAATTGCATCAAGATGACAACCTTTTTTTTCCCCGAAAACAAAAATTGAAAATTATTTTTTGTTAGAAAGAAAAAGTCGTGTTTAATGTGATGTATAATTTACAAAATATTGAGATGTCAGCATTGATTCTGATAAAAAAAATCGCCAAAAAAGTATCGATTGATTTTCAATAGCAATAAAATAAAAATCGTCTTGTATAATAGTATCAATAGTAACGTCTGAAGTTGTCATAAATTACACAGCCTAATGAATATGGTATTTTTTTTTGGGAAAAACTGTGGTAACATGAAAGTTATCGGTTTAATAATTCTTTCTATTTGCGTGAAAAGCTGACATGGAAATACAGTTTTTATGTCGAGACATATTTTCTAAATGACTTTTAGTTTTCGAGATATGTAGGATTAAAAAATTGACAGTGTTTTCTAAAATGATGGATTCAAAATTCGAGAAATATTCACAAACGGGAAATTTTTTTTCACAAACGAAGAATAATTTTAAAAACAATTGAAATTCATTGTATGAAAGCACCTAGTAAATACGTCTTTTACCAAAAAGAATTACAAACTGCGAGTTGGGTATTTTTCAAATTTAAATAAACCAAAAAATATTTCATATAAAACAGAGTGTAAATTAGTTTTCTGTAACTCGCGCATGAAAAGCGGTGCTTTTCATGGCAGTTTTGCGGGTCGAAAGTGGCTCATTTCAAGTCAGTATAGAAAAGATCAGTCGCGCATGTGCATTTGGCGATTTCTTCACTTTCGACCCTAGGGAAGAAAAGTTGTAACCTGACTTTTCACTGTTCGTCCCGCAAAACTACAATTCAAAGCACCACTATTCATGCGCTCGTTACAGAAAATATGATGTGCCATGAGGGTCGAATTGGCAATTGCGACTCATGATTCTCGCACTCTTCACAATCGCCAACTTTTGACCCTTGTTACACAACATACTATTCAATCAATATTTTCTACACTTCGCTGGTGTCTATTCATACTAATGACCAATACAACCTTTCAACGAAAAATGTACGGGAACTTTGAATAACTGGAATAACTGGAAAATTGAAAAAAATCCTAATTCTGAGTTTTATGTTTTCTGTGAAGTAGCTTGAAAAACGTGTTTCTTTCAAGAACAGATATACCGAAAAAATTTCAAGAGTATCGTCTGCATAGCTTTTGCTGAATAATATTTCTATAGTTTATTTTGAATAAACCGATGTCCAAAATTTAAAAAGAAATGGTGTATGATGTTTCATACCTCATACCATACTATACATGTACGAAAAGTAAAATATTTATGAACGCTCTTAATTACACGTTTCATTATTCCGTTATTATTATTGCGATTGATCATTTTACACCATTTATCACGAACGTCTTTTGACATTGTGGAAACTATGATTTATCTATGTATTACTCGAACCCAGAATCCCACGACACATTACGGAGATATAGTAAAACTTGTTTCGAAATGCCATTGTAGATAATGATACTGGAAGCGCGTTAGAAAAAGAGGAGAAAAAAAGAAAGTGAGCCGAGTACGCTAAAGAATAGCGAACATTTCCTGCATCCTACAAGAGAAACGCATTAACAAGTGGAACGACGATTGGTATAAAGTTGAAAGGCGAAAATAGCGTCGAGTCAGTATGTTAGAAGTGATCACGGGGAGATGATGCTCATTTGTACTCGGGTGACCAGGATAAATTTGTTTCTTCAACTATCGTGCTCGTGGCTCGTCATGGGAACAACGACAACGAAGAGAGTCACCGATTCGTCAATTATACCACGTCTAATCGTCGAGAATACCGCATTGTTGGACGGCAGATTTCTCGAGAGTGTTGAGAGCCCGAGAAGGCACAATCTGGCGACACCTGGAGCAAATGACGATTACGAATTGCACGCGGAGAAGAATAAGGCAAATGAGGGTGGAATTGGACAGGACAGGAACGTGAATAAAAAGTACAAGGAGGCAACGTCGCTCGACGGGGTCATTCCACTCAACCGGGAAGGAAATCAAGTAGGAAGACAGTATCTTCCAGCACAGGATCGAGTCGTTGGATCTTATGGTCCAGCCGGGTACGAAGGAGGATCCCCATCATTGAGCAGCAACCCCGGCAGGTATTCCAGCAAGTCATGGAATTCTTATTGGAAGATTCGAGGGGACCGCTATCGTGAACGAGAGGAGGCGGAAAATGTTCGTGAACCTGAACGTCCTGGCAACGGTGAGGAAACGATCAACCACCAAGACACAAAACCCGTATACGAGTTTATCAACGACGAATTCACCTCGTTGTACGAGCCTTCGAATGACCAACGAGATTACGAGAGGCTGAGATTATGGTCTAAGGGTAATCGTGCGAGGGAACAATCAACCGGGCCAAATACCGTGACGCTGCTCGCGGCCCATCCTCTATCCAACGTACCTCATGAATCTTCAATTTCGAAGGATACGAGTGCCGTTGAACAAGCTTCCATCCACATTCCCGATTGGTTTTCAACGGACAAGAGCTATAACACACCTCTTCATCCACCACCGAATCCGATTATCTCGCTGATACTCTCGCACTACGGACGATATCTTCCTGGCACTCATCATCAAAGGATATACTCGTATATGGCGGTTAATAATATACATAATAATAGACCCTTTGGGCAATACAAGCTGTCGTGCGAAGAGGAACATGTGGTGTAGTCATTTTTGTTGAGAATTACGTCTAGGAATAAAGAGAGACCTGCGGGAATTTTGACTAAGGTTCGATTTGATATTTATTAAAATCAATATTTCGAATCATCGAGCTTATTTCTTTTGTTAAAATAAATGTAATTATTATTCGCAGTTTTTGTTTAAACACTTACAGAGCTTTCTACTGATGGTTGTGTTTGTGGACGCTTTATTAACAGAGAAATTCTGTTTTTAAATATTGAATTTTAAGAATTGAAAAGTATTGTTCCAGTGCAAAATGAATATCTGACTAGAACTAGACAAAAATGTAGAAAATCATAATGTGTTTTAGCCAAATAAAAGTAATCTCCTCCTGGTCGTATTTATTTCGTGACGTTATATAATGATAATTTTTGTGACCACATTAATTATCAGTTATCGATAAATATATAGAGGAAACTAACAGCGGTTGTATTACGCACTCAAAATGCTGCGAGTTTCCAAAGTTGTTAATAAACACGGAGAGAAGGATCTAGCAAAAATGATCTAGTCATATGGTAGAAATTTCCAAAGCAGCGTGGTACGCTGGCGCCACCACCGGCGATACGCGAAAAAATCACAGACGCTATAGACATTTTTACTCGTCCATTAGGGTAATTTTGCTTCCTTATGAAGGAAGCTTTGTTTACGTGAAAAAATTGTCTCTCGAGATATTCGTGCCATAACACTTAAAACAGTGTAAAACGTCCGCAAAACTGATTCGGGCGAAATGTCTGGATGTGTGAAATTTAATTTTTATTACAGCTGTTTTAAATGCCATAACAGTGTCAGTATAGATTTATTTAAAAACATCAAACATCTCACATCCTTCTTCCTGTAACAACCAATAAATGTACAAATAAACATTTACGAAATTAATCTTTAAAAAAAAATAAAACACTGATGCATAAAATACCGGTGTAACCTCCAAGTCACTGTACGACTGTATTCAGTCGTTTTGCATACGCACGAAAGGTTACGAGGTTAGGACTTGTCAACTTCGACAATTCTTATTAAAGTTCTTAGTCTTATTCGTAATAATTAGTCATATTTTCATTCAATAATATATTGGCCAAACATCCGAAACATCAGCACAGAAAATTTTCGAGTCGATGCACGAAAGCGACACCGATATTACTACGATTTCTGGGAAAAATTACCAATCTTCCAGCAAAAAATGTTTTACCTTCTAGCAAAAACTGTTTTGCCATCTAGCTAAAATTATTATTAGCATAAATTACCAGTAGGCCTAGTAGCACTTATCAAGTTTTACGATTAATTTCGCTAGAGTGGCGTGGTAGTCACCCGGTACTAGAATTTTCTGGCAGTTTCTACCGGATATATAGCAATTTTTACGAGATCCTTCTCTCCGTGAATACAGTCCATTTAGTTGTAGGGTCCAATCTTACACTACCGATTAGAAAAATTAATACTTTTACGAAAGATGTTGATCTATGATCTATGAAGAAAAACAAATCTCCGTAAATCATCGATGAGATGAAAAAATATTTGGAGGTCACGACCGAATTGTTATACTTATTTTCAAATTTTCTGGTGTTTTTATTTTCATGTGACACTATGCATACTATTATGGAATTGATTTTTTATTAACCATATAATTTTTTTGGTACATTATTATATGCTCGTATCGTTGAAAATGAAAGTTAAGTATATCCAGAATTTTGAAAAACCTAAAAATAACGCATATAATTGATGACAACTTATTTTGTGCATGCCGTTCGCACAATACCTTCAGTTCACGTCGTGCGTCACAATGCCTATCCTCATCTCCGCGTATAACCCGTATAATCATCCTTAAAATGAATTTTCGTATGTCGTGTGAGATATAAACAGAAATATGGAATACGAATCATTCATACGAAACCTTCTGAAATATCATTGAAAAAGGGAAAAGCACAACCTTTCAACATAATGATTCTAAAATATTTCTGAAGTGATTTATTTTTTGTAGTCTTCAACAATGTTTCACAAAATTTAAATTTTATCTTTTCAATTAAATGTTTCGTAATATTCAGCCACAAAGTTGCGAATATGTTTCTATTGTAATCAAATAATGAGAATATTCCTGTCATATTCTGTGCTATGTGCGGAGACAGCCTTAGTCACTTTGTCAAGTAAATAAGTTAGACCGAGTGAAAACGGACTTCACGCATCCCCTTTGCTCGGCTTCATTTTCGCGAGAAATTCTAAAGAACGCAACAGGTCGACAGGGTGTAAGACAGATTGCTGCTTGCGCGATTATAATCTTATAATTGTCCAACTCAAAGTACACTCAACGTCATAGCGTGGTTCTCGTTCTATAATTCTCTTCATAAGGCACGTCACATCCCACCAAACACAATCTTATAACAGTGATGAAAAAATTTTCAACTCGTTAAATAACTTGTTATATGAAAATAAGATCATCCCTCGCTGAGGAAAATCGCAGGTTGGTATTGTATATAGCATGTACACTGATGAGTTACCTACACCTCGTGCTTAAAAAACAATAAAAAATAAACAAAAAGAGCCCCCAAAATTTCATTTTTAACGATTTATTGTTTCTCCTATGATTTTCGTCTAATAGTTACATAGAAAAATTCTAGTGTGTGTTTAACGTGTGTGTTTTTGTGGTATTCGAAACCTATGGCCTTATACCTACCTAAATATGGTATTTATTCTTAATTTAAATTTGACCAAAATCGATTAAAAAATTTCAATGTTCGATTAAATTGAATTGCCAAATGTTGATACTGCGGTTTTTTCCAAAAATTGATGATTTCCACATTGAAAATCATTTGACCAATAGAGAGAGTTATATAAAATTTGGCACAAAAGTAAAGGAATGGAAACTTTTTATCTATTGCAATTTGCGTTAAAATATATATGTGAACAAGTAAGATTTTTCAAGTAAAAGTACGAAAAAAACAGCCCTCTCAAATGTAAATAGTGTATTGTGTTACAAAAGGTTCGAATGTTGGCGTTTCATACACAATCGTCAATATATTCGATCCTTTTTATTTTATTGTGAAATTTGCTCCCCGCGAGGAGCGAGGATGATAATCATACGAGTCGCAATCACCAATCTCGCTTTTTGCTACATTGTAATTTGAAACTTTTTGTAACAAGTACACGAATAGTCGTGCTTTGCATGGTAGATTTGTGGGATGAATAGTGGTTGCTTCAACTGCAGTGAACGTAGCTGCTATTATCGTTTTCGAACCGCAAAATAGGGAAGAAAGTGAACAAAATTTCTCCTAAAGTAAAGCAATTGTGAACAACGCACGCGCGAACCTATCTTTTGAATACCGTCAAGAAATTGGACACTTTTGACCCGCAAAATTACCATTCAAAGCACCCCTTTTCATGCACGAGTTGCAAAAAAAAAACAGATGCAATTTAGAATCTTGCATATTGCTTCCTTTTATTGTTCCAGTCTGTCGTCCACATAGTTTCCTTTGCGAGGAACCCGGTATTGATCAAAGTATGTCCTCAGAGAGGAAACTGTGTGGATGACGGACTAAAAGAAAATAAGGAAGCAATGTGCAAGATTTTGCTTCGCAACTATTTGAAAAGCTTATCATTATCTTAATTATTTTTCTTTATTCTCTCAGACGCCGCAAATTGGTAAGAGATCCAAAGGAATTATGGTGAAAACGGTTAAACCGACTTTCAATAAAATTGGGTTTGTTAAATAAAAACTTTGCACATTGCTTCCTCATTATTTTTCAAAATTTTTACAAAGCTATACTCTACAAGGAAGTATGTTGATTATTTTTGCCTTTCGCATAAAGGAAGTGTTGTAAAAGAAAAAGAAAGAAAATGTCTGAAATATGAATTTTTTGTTGGATTTTCACCAAATTCAGTATCAAAGAATGACATATTCTATTCAAATTTTATGCAAAATTTTGGTTCAGTTGCCTGATACGTTTCCAAGTTACAGTGTTTTCAAACAAATTACGAAAATACAAATTTTTATAAAATCTTGAGTACTTTATCGATTTTTCCTAAATTCAGCATCAAATATTGACACACTCTATTTTAGTTTTATGCAAAAATTTATATCAGCGACTTGAACTATTCTCGAGTTATAGCACTTGCAAAAAAATTACGAAAATTTCAAAACTCCATAAAATCCGAACTGCTCTGCCGATTTCTGATAAATTCAATAACATTAAATATACTTTTTTCTACTTTATAAAATTATTTAATTATTTTTGTCATCTTCCAATCGGGCTTATTCCCCCAAATTTCAATATTGTAGTCTATTTTATCCTTTTTAATTTATATTGGATATTTATCACTTCACGCCTCGAATTTTTGTTTAACTCTGTTCTAAATCTAAAGCTTATTTTAATAATCTACCGTCTGTCACTGACATACCGGAATGGCAATTGTCGTGACATAAAACTCGACTATGAGTAAGTTCGAAATTTGGTATTTATTTGTTTACCCACAGAACCACGTCTTACTGGACATTTTATCTGTGGGAAATATACATTTTTAACTGTCTGGACCCTACGAGGGTGCACAAAACAAAAACTGATAACTTCACAACAAAGTCAGAACCCCCCTCCTTTTTCAGCCGGTTGTTAAAAAGCTCAACTTTAATTTTAATTTTTTTTCGAAAATGTACTTTTGACGATTGTCAAACGGTGATATTCGTGATGCTCCTGTACGAGCGGATCCGAAGATTATTTTGAAAACATTTTCTCGAATATCGTCGCTGTTCGTCGACTACAGCAAATTGGAGAAAGTCCCATCGCATGAGTCAAAGAGAGTAATAAAGCGAAACGTAGCAAGGCCTTCGTGTACATTCTCGAAATAGAGAAGTCTACGTTCCCTGACATCTCAAACAGTGTACTTCTCAATATTTTTCTCATATGTAACGACAATAAAAAATAAAAATGAATGTATTTCGTACATTCTTTGTAAATTCCTCTAGTCCAGACGAGGCATTCAATCGGAAGGTACGCATAAAGAGCAAAAAAGAAATACACAAGGAAAGAGCTGCGTCGGCTAAGAGGAGTCTTTGGGGAAATAAGAAGAAGAAGAAGAAGAAGAAGAAGATGATGATGAAGTGGAGGAGCAGGAAAACCATCCACGCACCCTGTCGCATAATTGCTGTGTTTATAATTGTTGCTCTTGCTCTATCCCTCTCTCTCTTTCGAGTATGTGGCACTCGTCAGGCCCGGCGGACTCGCCGCAACGCTACTCTCAAGAATTGTCGAGCCCTTAACCCCTGGGCCACTCCGCCGCCAGCCACCTCTTCAACCCTCGCCACTCTTTTTCTTCTCTTTTTTCTCACATCCCGTAACGTGAAAGACCGAAAAAAAATGAGTCTGCGATGAAGACTCGTGCACAGTGACACGCCCCCGCTCCGACCAGTCTTAGCTAGCAGCAGTGTTATATATGACGCTCAACAGCCAACATCAAACCTCCCCCCCATTCGCTAGTACTGGCAACAGAAGCGGCCCTGTAGCTGGTACTTTGAAATTGGCGGAGTCGCGTAATGGAACCAGCACGTACCTTTGTTTCACTATAATGGGGAGGATGTAGTTTTCAAGAATAGGGAGAACTTTTTTTCGTACCCTCACCGTCTTCTTTCCCCTCTTTTTTCCCTCATCTTTTACCATCATCACTCACCATCTCGAGGTCTTTATATTTACTCGACTCTGCTCTATACTAAACGCGTGCACATGCATATTAGAATGCCAATATTTGAACCAATATTTTTAATTCAAGGGTCGAATTTACAATCATAGGTTGTAACTTTAGACGGAAATTAAGTTAGGACTTCATTTTCAGGTTTAAGTTGCAACTTAAGTTGGTTCTCAAATTGGGATTTTAGTTCCGGCTTGAGTTGCAACTTTAACTACTTTTTACTGTGCAACGCATATATCTATTGAAAATACCTCAAACTTGTATGCACGGAAAAAGTTTAACAAACGTTTGGTTGGTACAACCAAAACGTTGGTTAAAAATGTTACCAAAACCTACTCGGTAAAATCAACCAAGTAATTGGTTAACACAGCCACGTTCTTGGCTGTCTTACCAAGTACTTAGTCATGTTAACCAATTACTTGGTTGGGTTAAACAACCAAGGTTGGTTGGGTTATTTTGTGGTAACATTTTTAACCAACACTTTGGTTGTTCCAACCAAGCTTTCTCCGCAGTGTAAATGACGTAGAAGGGCGGTACTTAACATGCACATCATACTTTTGAGATGAGCTCAAATTTTCTAAGTTTGTAGAGTGGCAAAAAGATTATTCATTTATCGATAAAATTGTACAAATTAACTTGCTTATATCGTATGTGAATAATCTTAAACGTTGTCTATTAAGATATGTAAAGGGTATATTTCACGACTAATCGACAGGGACATGACCCTTATGTTTTTTTTTCCTTTTGGGATGTTGTTTCACTACTTGTTATTCCATTGTTTTTGGGTTATCGTAAGTCTTTCGCGCATACGATTGGAGGGAAATAAATCTTGTATTTTCTCTGATGCTGCAGAAGACAGATAAAAAAGATTTCAGCTAACAGGAATCCTCTGCAGAATTAGGAGAAGAACATTGTTGATTCAGACTATTATTTCGCACGTTAAGTTAAAGCGAAAAATGTCAGTACCTTCTCTGATTTCATAGAAAATAGACAAACCATGTTTGACGAGGGATATCCGTAAGATTCGGGAAAATAATTTAACAACTATTTCGTTGCAATAATGTTGCTAATTTCCATGCCATCTTCTTCAACAAAAAGAAAAAATATATATATTAATATTTAATTATAAAATCGTCAAAATTTGGAAAATTTTCCAAAAATCGTAAAAAATATATACATTTTATGCAGAGTTTTCTTATTTCGCACGTATGAATCTTAAACTTAAGGAGAAAATACACTCTTTCGCTGAAAAATATTTGAAAATATTATGATGATTTATTAATGTACAGATTACAAAAAAAAAAAAAAAGAAATAGAATATTCGAAGCTACTAACCGACCATTAAATATTTATATTTTCCCCAGGAATTTTGTACATTTCCAAGTCATCGGTATATAAAAAAAATATGAAGTGAGAAATATATCTTAAAAAAAAAGATTTCTGATTAATAATGAAAATCCTTGAGGCTAAGAAAGAAATATAGATATTTTATTTACCTTCAAGAACTTTTGAAAGGTTCATTAGTGTATATCAATCCTAGGATGTTAATATACCTAGACAATGAAACTATAAATATTTTTATGCAATTCGAGATTAAAATAAACAGTGAATGAAAATAGATTGTGAAAAAATACATCAGCGACACGAGAGTAGCAGTCCAGATTGAATTGTTCAACCTCTTCGTGTTGGCGAAAAATTCATTTTCTCAACTCAGTTATCGTTGGTATGTTTGGTGCGCGAGACGCAACCGTGGAGGTCCGTACAAACGGGATCAACGAGTTCGCCATGTCCATGCACATCGGGGTTTGGACGTGACACATATGGAACGGACGCCCTCATGCACAACGAAAGGAAATGATTGCCGTGCAATTTCCTGGCGCCGTCAAACTACCAGCGAGCGATTACGCGCGTCGCCCATCTCCGGGAAAATTGACGCGCGAGCGCGCACGGGACTCCTTGCAGGCATACCGTATTTTATATGGTATATACCGACAACTCCGTTGTCCTCTCAGACCGAAGAATCCTCGGATAATCTATGCCCGACTACGCCACTCAAAACTAACTACATCAAAATCTATATGGTGTGTTCTCGTTGAACGGTGCTCACTTTCTGACCAATATTTGTCTACGTCTATCTTATTGAAGGTAGTCGTTCTACTAGTCAAATCAGTGCTAAGTTTTTAAAAGCGTTTCTACATATTTTTGTGGTTTTTTTTACTATTCTGAAGAATGCTTTGTGCATCAAAATGTGTTGTAAATATAAACTTGGGGTGGTTCTTAATATTTGGGGTTCCGACGAATTTTGTTACGGTCGCTCTCCAGATCGTCTCCAAAGATATTTTAAACAATACTCTGAAAAATTCAGACTTCTATTTTAATATTAAACTCTTCCTCTAGAGGGCTCATTTTTTTCAGTTGAAACTGCATGGGATATCGCTATATTTCCATTCAATTTTTTTTCTGGTGCCTAAATATTTTCCAAAAAAATCTGTGACTTTGAGAAATAATTAACATATATGTTACTATGCAGTGAAAACAATTGGAACCTTCCACGAGGTAATTAATTAATTGTACCCCATTTGATTCTAATTCTCTTATTCTTTACTTTCTCATCTTTCTCATTCTATTACATACAAAGTATCTGAGTATTGCATAAAAGAGAAAGTATTGCAATAAAAAAAAAAAATTACCTCAGATTTTTATGGAAATACATGTTTTGAGGTTCTTCGATTCCAAAAAAGGATTCATTCATGTCTGTCTGTGGCATGTGGCTGTCCAAAAACAAAATTACTTTTGTAAAAACTTATGGACCGCAGTGAAATTTTATGTGTCTTCTATGTATAAAATGTAGTTTTTCCAATCCAAATTCTCCACTCCTTCTGACACTTCACCTGAAATATGAAAAAAAGGAAAAATTAATTTTGAAATTTCAGGTAAAGTACCAAAAAACATTGGTGTTTTGTTTTCAACTTTTCAATACCAAATCTATATTTTATTCGTCGAAGATACAGAACAAATTTTGATGCAATCAAAATATATATCATAGTGTCTATCGTCGTCGTGGTATTTTTCTTTAAATTAAAAACTCCTTTTAACGTTTCAACCTTTTTCCGGGTCCTCTTCACAAACTTTTATTTTGATTTTGAGTCATTTTTACGCAAAAAAATAAAACAAATTCTTGTAATGTTAATGTCATTTTTTAAAAATCCTACTTAGTTGTTGTTTAAATTATATCCTCAAGGACAGTTACTTAATTGTGCAACCGGGTTCTCCGATTGATAACTTTTTTGTGATTGTTAATTTTTTCAAATTGAAGGTAACTCTTAAATAGAGTTGCAATCGACTGGCAGTAAGAAAAATCATGATAGTCACTCAACCGCGTGCATTATTGCTAATGATCAGTAAAGATTACCCTATAATGTAGCTGTAATGTTTCTAATATTCGACGAAAACTTTATTTATCGCAGATATAAATGTAGCATCGGTGTCAGAGACCCCGACAGTTTAAAAATTAGAGGCCATTACCCGTAAAGTTATTTGGATAATATTCTGGAGAATATAAAAAAATCATAGGGTTCACGGTATTTCACCCGGAAGTAAACTGTAATATATATTATGCAATAGGACTGAGGTTGATATAGTATTTCGTCGCCGTCGTCGTCGTCATCGGCGTCGTCGCAGCCGCCGCCATTATGTTTGCGACGTTAAAGTGGCCAAGTGACGTCACTTCCCGAGGGAAAGAGGGCGGAATAACCTCATTACCGGCCAATAGACTCCCCCTCTTTGCTGCTGATATGCTTCTATTTCCACTGGTGAGCTTGCTATTGGTATTGTAAGTACTGCTCGCAGCTGCAAATATATATATATATATATATATTATACAACACTGTAAATAACCACGTCTGAATCGAGCGAGTGTCGTTGTCCAAAAAAGGTGCTATTCAGTTTCAAAAGCTTCGCAAAAGATCGGTTCTCGATTCTCGATTGATCCTTCAATTTGTCATGTTTTTTTATTCTTATCTCCCACGCGTCTCGTAACTCCCTAGATCGTATTACCTGTTTTTATGAAGAGGAATCCTTTAATTGGGAAATAAACGTAACATTCGTAGAACAATTGATCAACCATCATTTTCTCGCACCCTCTCAACTCACTCTACTACCGTAGTAGCACATAAACTACAGTAGAACGTTAGAAGCGAACTTAATTCTCGAACTCGAGTTCGCCACTCGAATCCAAAAGTAGCAGTAGCAGTGGATTTTCAAGTACCTTTCCTTCTGTCTGCTGGGCTATTCGATTACGAACGATGAAGAGACTCTTATCTGCAGCATAGATCATTCGATGCGTTTACACTACACGTATAAAACAACTCTTTACCCGAGTTATTTAATTCGTGCTTGAGATTCCTTTTTAAATAATATTAATGGAGACGTTATTGAAAACTGTTATACCAAGTACACGAAATCAAATTAATTTCCGACAAATCGAATTTATCAACGAACTTCACTACTCGTACACAAGATATATTAAGATAGTTAGTTTATTAGACAAACTTAAGGATTGACGTTTTTGGCATGAAAGCTTGTTGTTCCATCCAGTTTCAGAGTTATAGGATTAAGTTACCAATGTTTCGTGTAAGACAAAAGCATTGATATTCAAGATTAATAGCATTCTGGGCAAAAAAAGTTGGTAACTGAACTGAAGTATATTGAAAGTTTCTGGGTAAGAAAAAAAGTGGTCTGCTTATATAATAAAAGTGCTATTAATGTTTGGGAAAAACTTGGCAAAGAGACGATTCTTGTCAAGCGTTACAATTTTCACAAATCATTAGATATTTACCGCAATCTGTCTTGTAGCCAAAAATCAATTGATGCGTTACTGAAATGCTAACAAAAGAGGTAAGTACCTTGCACATTGCTCCCCCATTTTTTTCGCCTGTCATCCACAAAGCTTCCTCTATGAGGAAGCTAAAATTAATTTTTATTAACCAACCAAATTATCCAAAAAATGAGGAAGCTATGTGCAAGGTTCTACGTAGCAACCGTTTTATCAAAGGCATTTTTTGAATACTCGAAGTTGGTATCTACGATCTTAGGCATTTAATTATCAATTAATTGCAGTATATTTCTGTCAATTTTAGCGCGCCTCTGGTCCAACGATACGAAATATGCATTTCTTTTATACACGAACAATCATTTTTTTTTTACACAATAATATGACTTAACTGATCTGATATAGCTACCTTAATATAATTAGTCGCATGTTAGCAATCTACAAGCGTGTTTTCATATCCGCGGTTAACAAGCTTCTTTTTTCAACCTAATATTAATTTCAACTTGTTCCTGATTAATTGCAAGATCAATTATGATCGAAGGCCTCGATAGATATTTTTACAGGTATTTATTTCTCGCGAAATTGATTATATCGGGACTTTGGTTATACGAATATAAAAAGCTGATGAAGTCCAGGCGATTCAAGTTAAACCGAGTAGCGATATTACAGCGAGAGCAACGAGCCCCTGGCACATGGATAGTCACGTATACCAAATTGATACACACACACACACTTGTGTATATCTACATGTACGATATCGCACTGATAGCTAGACGTATACGTGTGTAAGCGCAATTAATACGAGAGGAGGTGGCCTCGCGGCAGCGAATGAAGGGCGTATACGTGGGCCACCCATGATCACGGATTAACATAAGAACCTGCAGGCTCCGGGAGCGTAAAATGTATGCTGCGTACTGTGCTATATGCACAAGTCCTCTCCCTATATAACTCTGCTGCTGCTGTTGCTGCTGCTGCGCTGCTTGCGCTCGTGCGAGCTGGTGCGCCAGTCCGGTGCTACGGAACTACGAAGAGAAGAGATCCCAGAGCCTCGTCTTGCTTCGTACCCGAACACGTTGACGCTCCTTCTTGAATTACTCGAAGGAACGCGACGCGCTATTACACGACCAGCGGCTCCTCTTTTATTCTTGATCACTCTTTAATTTTCCTACGATTTACTTCGTTCAACGATCTCCGTCCACACGGTAGGTATCCTTCTTAACCCTAGCGTGGAGATGCGACTTGTGTTACTCATTATCTATAACACAGTCAAGACATATATTCATTATTCAATTCATTTTTTGTTTGTTTTTCTCATAGAGGAAGCTTTGTAACAGTGCATCACTTAGAAAATGATTTGGTGCTGCCAAAAAGAAAATTGTTCAACTCAATTAAATCGTGCTGTCACGTAAGATTTAGTTGAATCGTAAATGGGGATTTAGTCCGATGAAATGTATTTTTATTTCATTCGAAATAGAGCAGAGTTAATTGAAACCAATCCATTGCTTCCTCATAGAGAAAGCTTTGTTTTCGTGAACATTGTTTTTCGAGATTTTCATGACAGGATACTCAGAATGATCCGAAACGTTGAGAAAAGTTGTTTAGAAAAAAATTACGTATGTACAGTGCTATGCAGAGATGCCTGCAATGACAGATCTCGGCTATTTGTGTGTGTGAGCTATATTCGGCTATCGAAGTACGATGAAGTCGGCGCGAGTTTCACGTTGATAGTCATCAGCTGACCACGAATTTGACTTAACCCGTGTAGCGCGGCAATCAGATGTAAGCGGGCAGACGGATGCTAAGAATCAAATGAAAAAATGTGAAAAAGGCTGGAAATTCACAACGATCGGCCGCCTCGTCTCCATCTCGGCATATCAAGAATCACAGCTACGATCTCCACTCTCCAACCTCGGTATGTTGTTATAAAAAAAAATCGGTTTAACTTTATCCTATTAATGGAAGTAATATAAAACTACGTCGAATTAATAACGGATGGTAATAATTTTTATTACAGATTACCTTTGGTCATTAATTCGACATTTTTATTCTGTGAACAGAATAAAAATGATTGCCTTCCGTTATTAATTCGATGGAGTTTTATATATTTCTTACTTCCATTAATAGAATGAGGTTAAACCGATTTTTTTTATAACAACATACCGAGGTTGGAGAGTGGAAATCGTGTCTGCAATTATTCATAGCCATGAAATTACTATAATTGGTTATCAAAGATGGATTTAGTCTAAGGAATGGTCCTACTGAGTTGGTAAATTTTCGATTTTGCTCCGGAAAAACAAAAAAATTACTGTGAAGTAAAAAAGGAGTTTAGAATTTTTTTTATTTGAATAAAACTTGGTTCACATCGCAAATCGCTTGACTGGTTAAAATTTGATGGTATTATGAATTATATCGTTCACGTATTAGTTCGCGCAAATTAAGAGATATCCGACTGAAAGTTTCTATATAAGTAGAGTAGCATAAAACCACATCTGTTATACAATTTTGTCGAGAATCTGATGATAAGTGGTTGAAATATTGTCACAACTTAAATTTTCTTTTGACTGTAGACTCGCTGATTTGCACAAATATCGTGTCGGTAAAATAGTGTATGCACTATATGAGCAAACCTGCGAGGTAGAACTTTGCAAATTGCTTTCTCATTATTATATGTACTAGCAGGTTATTGAGGCTCGCGCTTTTCGCGCTTGCAGTAGCTTTCAAATTCAGGCTGTAGATTGAAAAAATGTACTTTGAATGCTTTGAATGTTAGTCAATCCTGTTAAAAAATGAAATGAGCATTATTTTTCAATGTAAGCCAAATTACGTACGGTTTCTTTTGTCCTCCAATAATCTCATTTCATTGGAGAACCTAAAAAGTAAGTTAAATAAAAAAAAAACAAAGAGAGAGAGAGATAGAGAGTCTCTTTTACAACGGAACCTTACTGGCTTTAAGAACCCCCACTATACTTAGGAAGTCCTACAATCTGTGTAGTGTCTGTGAGTGCCTGGGAGTGTCTGTGTGATTGTCCAATGAATCTCAGAAATTTCTCCTTCATTATTATGTAGATACCTTTGATAAATCTTCCTCTACAAGGAAGCCAAAATTGATCAAGATATAGAGGTGCCGTCGTCAAAGTTATCAAATAATGAGCGAGCAATTTTTAAGTTTTCGCTTTGCAGGCAATTAGCAAGTTTCTGCTTTGCATGCTTTATTATTATTATACTTTTTTTTATACCTTTGACAATTAGCAAACGTATAATATAGCGAGAAAGCAATTCACAAGAATTCACGTTGCAGGCTTGATTTTGTTTTATTGATTTTCGTGGTATAAGAAGATTAAATTTATTGAACGACCTATAGAAGGAGGGTCTCGAGAATGAGGATTTTACTCTTGAATCAGAGTATATTATATTCGCGGTAAACGATAGTACGATCTTGTCATTACGTACTTTACAGGCTGAAAATCCTTTGAATTTTCGTCTGGTACAGTAAAGGGCAGACATACGTGTAGCAGTAGTAAGAGGACTCCGTGTACTATGCTACTATGGCATGGTGCCAGCTGTTGGACGGCGAGCGCGAAACGTGATGCGAATCGCCAAGGTTTTACGCGAAAAGGGCGCGCCGTTCGAGCGATCTGACGAACGAGTGGGAGTGTTAGTTCGGAATAGTTCTACCGGGTGTGGGGATCAGTAAAAAAAAAAAAAGCAATATAACGAAGGAAAAGTTTTAGTCTGGAGTTAAACGTTATATCGGTCGGTGCAGGAAAAGCTGGAAAGGCTGCTTCGACTCGACCTAACGATTCGATTCCCGTCTTTTCTTGATCCTCGAGACCAATAACAACTTACATCTTATCGCCGTGGTGACATTTTCTGTAACGCGTTAGAACTTAAACGACAATTGTCGTTCTTTTTCTACTGTTGTGCTGTCGGGGATTTCAGTGGTAAGAAAATCACGAATAACGTATTTGGTTAATCATACAGTAAAAAAATAATAATTAACTGACAGACCTGTTTTTGTGTCTATGGTATTTTTTACTGAACTTAAAAAAGTAACAAAATGATTTTGTGAACTTGACGATATTATCAATAAATTTTCCGTAAAATTAGAAATAACATAAACAAAATGTGTATACTTGTCGAATTCACCGCATCAAAAATATTGTACGGGAATCAAAAATATTTCGTAAAATAAAAATACAAAAAATTGAACAAATTATTATTCTACATATTCTTTTTTTTTTAACCAGGAATTAATAATCCTCATTGTTAGGGATGGATTTAATATTTCTAGCGATTAACCTGACTAAACCTGTCGAAGATATGAACTTGTCATTACGGCAATATTTTGGTAGTTTGTATACAAAATAACAAAAACTTTGTAAAATTCGAAGGAAAATCAAGATTGTACGAAAAAAAATGTTCAGTTTATTACTCTCATAAATGTATTACTCTCAAAATATTTATTCTGATCAGCCAAGAAAATTTGTCAAATTTGTCGAAATAATGTTGAAACATTATGTTCGTACAATGCATCTTTTTTATACAGCAAATTTAGAAAAAACGCTAAAATAATATATCGGTATTTAATTTTGGGTGAAATATAAGATCTAGAAAATCTGAAGCAATATGTATACACATATTCTAGATATTCTATACTGCTGACAAAAAAATGTTGAATTTTTTTGGTAATTCTCGAAACAGGTGTGGCCCAATTCGTGCGGAATACCTCGTATAGTAAATGTAAACAGTGCGAATGGGGGAAGAAATATTTTAGGCATATACCGGTTATGTGAAAATGTATGGTTCGTCTTTGAACCGGCGTTACCTGTTGGTAACACTGCCGTCGGTTCAATTATAGTATACGCGCGCGGCGGGCACGTTCGTAGTCATAGAGGACTTCTCCACTTTGCCCCCGGCCTTAGCTAGCTATTGAATGACGCACACGCAATTACCCAGGGGACAACGTAACCCGAAGCTACCAATGTTTGCGCTATACCTACTCCATACGCATCGCACCCTCTCTCCCGCATTATAATAACACACGGCGGACATGAGATCCCACGGGCAACTCTCTCAGCATTTGGCCCGATGCCCTCTGGGTCGTCAGCCGAGTCCAACCTTCCAACCTTCCTACTCCCTCTTGTCATAGCCATGTACTTGAGAATCGAGATCGCCCTACTAGCGTGCTTCTTCCATTTTCGTCAAATGTATTGTCCGAAGCTGTGGCTTTTGATCTCAAAACTCGATACGTTTTGCCAGTTTTCTGTTGCACGTTCTTTAATTATCGTAATTCCATTTCTTTTTTTATCTGTTAAAAGATAAAATGCATCTCGACGTCAATGCACTAAGGACCGATTTCTGACAAATCATGTCCGAGTAACTAGAGTCTCCCACGTTCTGTCTTGCCCCCAGACAGTTTTCAAACTGAGCTCTGGTAGGACTACAAAACAGTGTAAAATGCAATATGTGCTGTGTACTTAGTAAAATGTAGTCTATATATTGCATTTATTAAGTCAGTAAAATATATTCGGTAAACGATAGTAATTTAAATCAAATTACTAGCCTGTTAAAATGAATTGTCGATAGCTTTTATGAAAAACACAGGAATTTGGGGTTTACAGATATGGATAGAGTGGAAATGATATATAATACTGGATGAACATATGGATGTAAAACAGTGTACATATTTAATGCTGAATATAAATTATTGTGTAAACGATGAATATATGTAATGCTGGGATGAAATATAATAGTGGAAATGACATTATTATCCTCATAATACTTGTCAAGTTGAAAAACCGTCGTTTCTGAAAGCTTTGATTCCCGGTATGCAGAAATGCTTGCTCATTGCTCATTAATTTTTAATGGACTCGATTACGATCTACCATTTCTACTGCCGTATTTTTTAAATGAATTAAAATTATAAATAGCATTCAGATATAGGAACTGCTGTACTGAATTATTCATTGTCTACGGTCTATTTGCATGTAAGTTTATCTGTACATTTCAGACCAAAGCATAATAACTTTTTAATCAATCTGCGAATTAAATATACCGAAATTAAGTATATCGAAAGATACTTAATTCATTGAGCGGAGAGATATTTTTGTAGTATCCATTGTAAGAATTAAACAACCATTTATTTATTCAATCTAACGTAACATTACTCATACACATGATTGTAACTCCTGAACACTAACGCGATTAAAAAAATGTTCAATAAACAAAAGATAAGGTATTGTGCTAATATTATTGGTTTTTCTATCAACAAACTGGATAACGAAAACATCTCATTTTCATATATCAGTGTATTTTCTTTTCAAACTGCGACTGTGGATGTATGTATATATTAAGAAATATGCTGATTCACAAATCATTTTTGAAAACCGTCAATTCAACCACCAAAATTTGTAGAAACACTTTTAAAAAATGTAGACTTGACTAGCACGTAGCAGAGGGACAACATAAACTCGATTGTGTTTGTAACGATTGCTTACCAAATAGTAATTCGAGATGTTCCTGGTATGCCGCGTGAATACGTAACCCATTTACATTGCCATGGAATTGTTGCTGCCCGATTATTCCTGGTATTTCTACAGTGAGCCTGGTGTAATGCCCATTACTCCGCTATATACATGGCGTATGGTTATCATGCGTAAAGCTGCGAGTAATCCGAAACTACAAGCCGCACATTGCCTACGACAAAGTGCGTGCGTTAAAAGAAAAAACGTGAGTCCCTTGCTTTAGCAAAATCACGTTTGGTAAGGCGAGCCTTATTTACTCTCTGGCAAATTCCTGAGTTCTAGATTCGCTCTAGCACTCACCCTTATTTTAGCACGAACGTTTTATTCGATTTCTCGATATTCCGATTAATATTAACATTTTCTATGTGCACATAAAAGCATCAAAGGCTCGGGCGTTGTCTCGATTTTCTTTGCCTCGACAATTGAGTCTTATAGCGTTACGCATGTTATTTCGCTTAGCGTGCATTTCGGATCGCCAAAGAGAAAGAGAGAGTGAGAGCGAGCACGACGACTCAAGCACCGTAAGAGAAGCCGGAGGCCATGAGCAAGCGTGAGTAGACCTCGGCACAAAGGGACCTTTTAGCCGCCTCGAACATCCTCCCGGCACTTAATTTATAATTTCACCCCGTGAAATATAGATAGACCCGCGACAATGTCAACGTTGACAAGACTCATCAAAGCGTTAATGCGTTTCTCGAGCCATACCGTACATCGCTCAATATAAACGAAACCGTCTTTCGAATTATTGGGACAATGTAGTGTAATAATGCAATGTAATACTAGGAATTGCTTCTTTTTTTTTTTTTTACAAAATGTATGCTAGCATGTTGAACTAAAGTTGATACATCGTTGAGAAATGATTTTTAAAAATGAACGATCAGTGACTTCCATACAATTATTTTTGGCTGATGCTACGCCTGGAGTAACTTTGATTTGTCCTGTGTTTGGTCTTATATAGCTACGGGTAATTGGTCAAGGTTTCAGGCTAAACGATTTGATTTTATTGAAAATGATTTTACCGTGAATTTTCCATACTGGAATAAGAAAACGTGTCTCGGATCGCTTACTCGAATGTATTTAGATTTACAGCATTTGATATATTTACGTTCACCGCGGCGATGTGCACGGAGTTTACGAAAATAAAAGTGGGTTAGGAAAGTAAAAGTTTGCGAGCATGTGCTCAGAGGTAAGAAAACTGATGGAATGCGACGGATGGCATACGCTTAGAGGTTTTTCGGAAGGAAACAGATTCTTCGAAAAGGAGTGATTGAATGCGACGGACCGCATTCAATCGAAGGATTTGCTGGAATTCCAAAAGAACTCAGAAAGACTTTAAGGTTTTTCTCTTACCACAAACAAAACACTTTATTTTGGACTAAAATTATTGGTGGTTCCCGGAGATGTTGATCGAATATTTTTAAAGTACTAGATTCCGATCCGGGCGCTATAAAGTGCTAGAGTCTCTTTGTGCCAGTTTTGACGTTTGACGTAACCAAAAGGACTCAATGCGTGAACTTTGTTCCGATCCCAGTCTATGTTGACTTGTTAGTTGCAGGGTCCCTTTTTCGGACATGCAGATGTGCTTGAAGGATTGTATGAGTTTAGGCGTTTACAAATATTTTGGGGTCGTATCACTGTCTTATAACTTTTATTACAGATACTGCAGATATTCACAAACACTACACAGATACTGCATAGACTACCACAGACCCTCACAGAGCCTCAAATGGAAACTACATAGACACTCACAGACACTACTGAGCCCCACACAGATGCCCACACAGACTCTCCAATCACCTACAAGTCTGGAGGGGTCTGATGAGGGACTTAGAAAAACATATGAAATCCAGGGGAGTCTATTAAGGGGACTTAGAAAAATCAATGCTGGGATGGTCTTATAGGAGGACGTAGAAAAACAAGGGGCTAGGCGTCTTATAGGGGGACTTATATAAATTGGGGCCTGGGAAAGGCCCAAATTATGAAGCCTCGTTGGTCGACCTCTACCAAATTTTCCACGACTCTCATTTTGAACAAAAGTGGAAAACTAAAGTTTGGAGTGGAGGAAGTGAAAATAAAGAAAAACATTACTTCTTTACACACGCGTACATTGTCCAGTTACGTAGGTTGAAGCGCTTCACACTTGTCAAATCAGTGCTACATTTTTTAAAGTGTTCTTTCACGTTTTGGTAGTTGAATCAACTGTAACCTAGGAATTTCTCACGTAGTAGCATTAATTCCTAGTATATAAATACTTTCACAGCCGTCATTTGAAAATAATATCAACTGATACATACAACAGTTCGATGTCATGTTTTTTTTTATCCAGTTATTTAAAAGATTGACTCGTAATTTCCGTTCGATTATGACGATCAATAGCTTATTTGGTTTATTTTAACTAAGATGCTTTATCAATTGACCGTGTAGAGTTTTACTAGTATAAGTTGTTCAAAAGTTACAGCTGTTTGATGATTCCAACCTAACACAACATCAGACCTACAATGGCTGTAACTTTTGAACAACTAACACCATATAAAAGATTTGAATCGTCAATCGATAAGAACACCTTTAATAAATAAAGTATTATATAATAGTTTATTTTTTAATAAAATAGCACGAAAAAAACACGTGATCGGACATTCACAAATGACACACGATTTTATTTTCAAATCAAGGATGTGAATATACATATTAGAAACTAGATACTAATGGTACTTACGTGTGTAATGCCTCGGAAAAGTTGATTGAACCACCAGAAATTGTACAAATGTTATTAAAAATGTAGCACTGATTTCACTAATATGAATCGTGTGAAGCGAATTCACTCCATCCTCCTTAAACAATGGGCGAATTGGCATTTTCAAAATTTTCATTTGATTGACTGATTCGCACCAGAAATCAGAATCAGTACCAATTAAATGAAAATCCTGAAATCACTGAATGTGCTGAAAGCAGTGACTCAGTCAATCAAATTAAAACGCCGATGACGCCCAATCGTCCATTTTTTAATTGGACGTGTCCAGAGTTATTTTTTTTCATCGCTTCTAGATTCACCGCTCGCGTGTTACGTTGATAAAATCAGATTTAATTTCGGTCTTTGCAGCCTCTTGCTTGCGGAATTCAGTTGAGGCAATAATGTAACGCTCGTCTGAGAAGCGTACCAGATTGTAACGAGAGATCTCCGTGGGCGTTGGAATGTCTCGGAGTCCGCTGAACCAAGTGGAACATAGATTAGCAGAAACGAGTATACATCTGCTATACTACATGCGTACATTATGAAAATAATGTATGCGTGTGTGTGTATGTGTGGTTTGGACAGACACGAACAATCTCGCTAATTAAAAAAAGACATTGTAAGTATATATGTACGTATGTTTTATGGTGTAATGTAAATGACAGGCGCTGAGTTTACTAAAAATTGTATGTGAAAAAAGTATATGGCCCACTACCAACATTATGTTCTATTTAATTTTAATCCCGATCGTCTAACGGATTATGCTTTTTAACATACATGAATCAATCCATTCAATATTTAATATAAGTTTTGTACTTGTTTAGCACCTTCATACAGGGGCTTCATTAATTTTTATCAGGTTTTTCTATGCCCCGATTTAATTTTTAAATTCCTATCAAAATATCGTGTTTATGTAAAATATATCTCATTATATTACATAAAGATCTCGCCGCCGCTGTCGCCGCCGCCACCGCTGCTGTGTCAAGAAGCGAGACCCCCCTCCAAGCCCGAATTTTTCTAAGTCTCCTGTAAGAGGCCTTAACGTATATTATAACGTATATACTTAACGTATATTGTATATATAAAATAATTTGACAGTGCATAGTAAAGCCTCGAAATTTTAGCAATGACTTTAGCTGTTGGTAGTTACAACTGTAGCAATGATTATTAAATAATTAAAAAATACGTTCAGTTCACTCGGTGTGAAAGCATGGGGGCCATTTCCACACCGGTCATACTCGTTGGAAAAACTTTTTCTTAACTCTTGTGATTGGAACACTCGCCTACGGTTCGTGTTACAAACTCATGTTTGTCAGAAAATGTTTGACCACACTTATACGGTAATATACTATTTTTTAACTCGGTTAATGGATGAGCACGTAAAAACTAAACCAGGAAGAAAATATCTGAAAAAATCTATGTTGTCTGTATAAAATAACATACAAATACGAAAGAGACCCTTATATAAACACTCATTTTTTAACTGCACTTTTAATTTCGATGTCAACAACTATTTCTTTGTTTGAAGCAGAGTTTTTTTTACACGAAAATACGTTTTTATTTTTTAAATCCGAGTTTTTATATCCCCCTATAAAATGATAAAAAAGTTTTTTTTCTCATCTCGACAATTTTATAGGTACGTAAAAAATAAAATGGAGCGTAGAAAAAATGTGGGAAAAATGATTCTTTGTACAATGCAACAAATTACAATCCAGTCTAAGTGGTCGAGATACATACGCTTGTTAATATTTGGTACATCGTCGATAGTATAGTTATATCAAAATATCTAAAAGAGCACTCTCGTCGTTGTTACTTTTAGCAGCCGATATATTGCATTAATCACATGTAAATACTTAACTCTGACAGATAAGCTATAGAGATGTCGACATCAGTTTTGTGGGGATCGGTATAATAGGTTAGTCGGATTCGGATAATTAATCAAAATCTCGAGCAAATTCGATTGTCCGGATGACACTTCCGCTGACTCTCAGGCCCGGAAGTCGTTGAAACGTCGTAGCGCGAGGGATCACAGATCTAGCCTCTCGCGCATGAGTTACCACTCAACGAATGGACGAACTGACGAATGACATATATAGAGTGCGAACTAGACGCGCTAAGCGGGCGCAGCACTCTATATATGTCTTCAGCACGTGTGGGTTTCGAGAAACCGAGCGAGACGGCCATTTGACGTATTTTACGACAATCTTCATCTTCCTGTATACGCAATTACCCTGAGTTCTTGACCAACCGTACGCCAGGATGTTTCATATTTTAACATGGCGCGTAACACGAACACGGAAAATTATCTTAGCATACTCTTCAAATTCGTCGATCTGGAAGAAATATTCGGATGGGGATTAAAATAGCGAAAAATAACCATTTTGAATGGCCGAAGTTTTTAATGTCTTTCAAAGTTAATTTCAAAGTTAATAATGAAAGTTCAAATGGAGAAAGCCCGATTTTCTGAGAGTGTGTAAAGTGTTATATAAAAATAAAGAATACCGAGATGTCGAAAGAAGTTTATATGGAATGGACATATTTAGGAATGGACTACAAGGGGAGAAATATCAAATTGACGAGAGTTCAAACAGTTTATAACCCAATGATGCAATATTTTGATTATTCAAATTATACACTCTTTGAAAATATATATTCAAATAATTGAGTGTTTGAATAATGAAATTATCAAACAAACAATTATTCGACTTAGTGGTCTGTCCAAATAAAAAAATCAAACAACTTGTCTTTCGTCATTGTAATTTTCACAATTCTAGAATGGCTGGATATTAATCATTCAAAATTGTGTACCCCACCCAAATATTCATGGTACTTGAATTGAGTTATTTTTTTATTTTTCATGTAATTCTTACATACTTATTTTTGCTATAGCAGTGTTGGATTGTGATTTTCTTCTGGTAAACATTTGAAAACAATACCTTTGGGAATTTAGCTGTAAGAATATTCCATAAATGATGAGACATTTTGAACTGTGGCAAATGAAAACCACAGATGTTACAGAAGTATGAATAATAATTTTCGAAAGAGTTCTTATTTAAGAAGCATTCAGCGGAGCTGTCAGGTCGTTTGAGTACCAATATTTCGAATATTGTTTGTACACATTTGCAAAAGTAAACTGTTATTGAAACAGGTGAAACCGAATTAATGCATTCCGACGTAAAGTTTTAAACAATGTATAAGAATTAATTTTCCGACAACTAACTTAGTGTACGCTAAGAATTTATGAGACATATTTTTATGCAGTTTTGTTACAAATCAAATTTATAATTTTTCTTGGGTCTCGATTAATGACAGTTCATTTTGTTCGTTAAATTATGTTTTGAAAATCCACCGATTAATTTGCTTCATTTTATTTCTCAAATAAGAGGAAAGTTTAGTTATTTAAGTAACTTCAGATTTTAAAAAATGTATATATAGCTATAATTTTTAAGCATTGAAAATTATTAAAAATGTTTGTCGCTGAATTCATAGTGCATATCTTAACAAACAAAATGAGCTCACACTCGTCAAGATCTGACAAATATTACACATTTGATATGTATAAAAGTGCATGAAAATATGCCTCCTGGGTTCTTAGGGTGTATTGATGCATTTTTCTGTAAATTAATTGTTGTGCATTTTTAAAAGTCTCTTTAAAAGTCTCAGCAGGAATCCATAAACTTGATCTCATCTGCTTTAATATCAGTTTTCTTTTCAAAATATTTAAACACAATTTTCGAAATTGTGGTACTTAAATTTGGATTCTTAAGAATATTTCATATTCTTAAGAATCTTCTTTCACATTTCTTCTCCTTGTTCTGCTGCTTCACCGACACCGTAATAAAATGTACTCGAAAGTATAGCTTCGTGACAGTAACTCGATACGTTTTACGACTGTTTATACGAGATTTAGAAATCTACAGTTGACGTGAGCACTTGACCCAAATTCTGAGACACAGGCATTCACTAAGTGTCGAAGGACAGTCTTTTCTCATTTCCCGGTGGCGATACCGCCCACACTCTATACTTCAGGTTATTTATTTTTCTTTTTGTATCATTAACTTTATCTAAGAGTCGACTCGCAAACAGCGAGATACCAATGCAATTCGGGAGGGTGAAGGAGAAAAAAGATATTCGAATTTTTCACCATCAAAGAAAAAAAAAAACGATAGAGATATGGATGCGCACGTTGCGGATGAAGAAGGAAGAAGAGTGGGAGCCCTCTCTCGTCTAGGCAATAAAACGATGATTAATTTTCCCCTAGCTGTTGTTGGCTCAGAATCGAAGCAGAGTACAACTATGGAGAGGGAAGTATCCACTTGTATCTCGTCACCCTCTGCTTCTCTGTAGTATTTGTTTCAAGAGTGAGAGGAAGAGGCAAAACTTATACTGTCTGTAACAATAATGTGTGTGTGTGTGTGTGTGTGTTACGTATTATCAAGAGACCGGACCGGTCTGCTACTCATCTCTCTCGCAAATAAATCATTATTTATTATCTCTCCTTTTCAATAAACAAAAGCGTACAGTATGAATTGCGATTACAATTGCATTATAAAATATAATTATAATAAATAACATTAGTCGGATAATTGAACTCGCAAGTTAACAAAGTTTGTTGATTACATAATTCGCATCGATATCACTACTGTTTAAATCAAATACAATAACAATACAAAAGATTATTCTGTCGCATACATTTTATTTTTTTCAAAATACAATCAAAAACCCCTTTTTTTAATAGCTCAATTTACATGGAATGCGTCATATGCACAGATATCTATAAATCATCATACATATATATATATATATATATATGTATGCAGGATGGTCCGCAATTTCCATTAATGACAAATTAATATATCGCTGTGGCGTATCTCGCACGTTGCCGAGTGTGGTCATGAATGTAAAAGCCGGATCGAAGTTGAGTGGCGACGAGGTGTCCAAATGTATACAATGCGAAAAGGATGGAAAGAGGAAGATGAAATCGCAAAACACAGCCGAGCACGGGGTAAAATAGAGAGAGAGAGAGAGGGAGATATACTGGGGTTAGTAACGAACGAGTCTTTACTGGCGTGCGGAATACAAACTGCGCATTGAGTCCCTTAGTAGGCACGAGTTCGCAGCCACCCCAGCACGTGCGGCCACGTTCGCGGATACCGAATGTGCGAGAGGCTACATGGCACCGAGTATCCGAGGGTGCGCGATGCGCTATTGCGCGATAGTAGAGGAAACAAACTCTCGGCACAAAGGGGGGAATGTATATAGTCAATTCGGATCTGGCTATAGCCTTCAAAATGAAAGCCTATTCGTGTCGAGAGGCTTCTCTATATTTTTTCTCTTTCAAGGGCATATCGTTCGTGATCTATTAATGCGGCTGGCGAGTAGTACAGTAATTTCGGCTTTTACGTCTAGTTTTAGGGGATCACGAAAGCTGGAAAAAATATGTTTTTCAGAAAGTTATATTTTCTATTCTTGACAAAAACGATAAATATTCACGAGCTTGCAACAGTGCAAAGCTTCCTCTATGAGGAAGCAAATAAGAATTTAGCGATAATTTTAGGGCAATAGGCTGCCTTGAATTTAGTTCGCACCCACCAAATTATAGTTAAATCTATTTTAACGAAATTGTAAGGATTACACAAGTTATTGGATGCTCCCATATCGTACATATGTTAGTTAATGTATCATTTTTACGAGCCAACGACCGGAACCTTGCACGTCTTCCCGATGACTTTTTAAATGTCGAGCACAAATCATGTGCTTCAAAGCCCCAAACTGTAGCACAGATAGTCCTGATGCGTTGTCTCCGTGACGGCTGCAACTCCCAAAGGGATATCTGACGATCCATTTCTCACTTGCATTTCCTCGTTACTGCCGTCGCTCCTATGTTTTTCTTTGTCTTTTTATGAATCCTCGAAAAGAGGCCGAGAGGACTAGATAGAGTCGAGTATAAATGGGAAGCAAAAGCATAAGTGGTAAAAAAAAGTCTTTGCTGTGTATTCAGGTTCTGTTGAAAAATGTTTTCGCAGCTTCCATCGAAAATCCATAAAGGGAGCTGAGTCAGTTGAAAATCATAACAATAAAATTCTGTTGCAATTACATGAAATTTTGAAATTTTATTAAATACACCACTTGATTTTAGTACAAATTCATATCCAACATTTTCACATATCAAAATTGATTATTGTGAAATTTTGCTTCCTCATAGAGGAAACTTTGTGACGATGCAAGCAACAAATATATACTCCTTTTCAAGTATTGGATTAAATGTGATATGCGGACAGATTTAGATCCCCACCAGATGTTGATTAGCCAATAAAGACGCGTATTTGGATCCAACGACTAGTTGAAAAATTCAATACCAGACGTCATATCGATCTATTTGAGTTCCCATTACTGCTACATCATCAGCGAATTGAGCTGTCTCTGTTCTGAACATACAGTAACCCTTGGCTGCTTTAAGGGAATGCTGAATATCAGTACTGACGCGACCCCAACGATTATGTGAATTACCTATACTTTTTCAACCGGAATTTGAGTGCATATTCAAGCGTTGATGTTCATTTCAGACATGTACATAATATATTAACAATGTAAATTCGATATCAAGAACTTGTTTATCCATCTACTCCAGTAACCCCTTGATAACTTAAAACGGATATTAATTTATACTCGAGAGATTGAGCTTGCGCTTGCTGTGTACAAACGTGTTTCTCTCACGACATTTATCCCAGATTTCGGAATCAATATTTCACGACCTCGTAGCATATTATCCATGCGGCGTTTTGGTTTCCATCATTGCCGGTTCGTTATGAGTTTCCTTTGCCACTGCATACTATTCTCATTGGCGATAAGTTTTCTTTGCTTCTTTTATTGTTCTATGCATATGTATATCGTCGTTACCTCACAGCCACAAATCATTCGTACGTGTGTCTCGGAGTCTCTTTGTCCGTATCGTCACCATCATTATAACCGCACCGCGAGAATAGTTCTTCTGGAAATATCGGGAGAGAACGCGAGCCGACGTATACGTATTTGTACCCGTGTAAAAAAGAAAATCTGCCTATGATTCATCAGCCAGAAAGCAATTTGTACGTTCCGACACATATGGTGTTGACTTTCCTTGTCAACGCAAAGTCGACAGTAAATTGCGCATAAGTCGTCGCGGCTTAGAATGGATCTAGACTCTTTCGCTGTCTCCTGTTGGTAAAAATAAGTCGGACTCAATGCGAACGAAGTCTACATCTATCCTAACACAAATAATCGATACGGACAATACAGTGATTTAAGTAATTGCGAACATCGTTCTGCGACAGCGACGAACTTTATAAATTTACTAGCTAGTTATTTTGTCACTGGCGCTTATTTGGAATCTCGCGAGCCCCCCTATTCCCAGTCACCGATTTTTATAAGTCTCCCTAAGACTCTTCTAGCTTTGATTTTTGAAAATCCTCTTAATTGACTTCACTGAGCTCTAATTTTTCTAAGTCACCCGTAATACCAGCAAGATCTGTGAGTGCTCGGATTTTCTTATAATTATATGATGTAGAAGACTGCGTTTTGAACTAATACGCATATTGTCTTTTTATAAGAAAAAAAAATAGCATAGTAAAGTAATTTAAATGAGCTGTTAGGAGTCATTCATAATATTATATCCTATAATTATGCCTTTACCAGCGACAAATTCACTCCTTTGATTGTATAATTGTCGCTTGAGTTCAGGACTCCGAAGTACCGGTGGAAGTACCTTAAGAGGAGGAAGAAGGTGACGAATTATATGAATGAGAAACAAGAGAAAGAGAGGAAGAACCGGCATACGCTCCTTCGTAGAGACCTCTTCGTACTCTTCATTTCCTTTGTTCTTCTCTCCTTTCTCTTTACCATGGTTGCAACCTAAATGTCGTGCGCTTCGCTCCACGTCGACGCAACTCTACCTCCTTCTTTTGCAACTCTTTTGTTAACCTCCGTAACTTCCGGAGCGGCTAATCTTACTCCCCTCTCTGCCTTTTGGCAACGGTTTTTTATCCGCCATTGCAGTGTTTCCAGACATTCCTCATGATTCCCTTTTTTTCGCTATATATTTTTTTGACGACCTCTAAAATATACATATATGTTTCTTCCATCAATCTTCGACTGAAAAAAGGACGACCGACAGAGTCGCCAAATACTTTTTTCTTTTTTGCTTGTTAACAGCGAAACGTTTACTTTATCATGAAAGTCGCGCATTTAAAAAAAAAATGAATACAAAGTTTCTGCATGAGACAGCAAAAAGGCGATGATTTTGCAGTCTCGCATTCCGTTCTTTTTTTTTTTTTTTTGGGAAAGTATGTATTTTGCCTTCACCTTAAAGATTCAAACGGGGGAAGCAAGAATACCATAATAACATCTATTCTACAATGATTACTGGTAGTTTTTAATTTTTATGACACAAAAGAAGTTTATTCTCCTTAAAGAGGATATACAGCAAATGCCATCGGAAGAGAACTGAAGAGAACAAAACAATAACCGAATAAAATCCCTAAAGAATCCAAAAGAACCCATAAGAATTTTTAAAATCTTATTATTGGTTTTTTAAATCTCTTTAGGGCTCTTTTTCGGTTATTGTTATGATTTCTTCGGTTGGTTCATGCTTTATATACTCCTTATTAAGGAAACCCAAATTCTTTTGTGTAAAAAAAACTCGAAAATAGGGTAAAGCCATAGGGCAAAATTACCAAAAATAATCTCTAAATTGGAACCTTGCACATTTCTTCTTCATTATTTTTCACCTTACGCAAAGCTTTTTCTATGAAGAAGTACGTTGATCGATTTTGGCCTCCTCATAAAGGAAGCTTTGCGTAAGGTGGAAAATAATAAGTTGCCGGAAATTATTAAAAAATTACTTATTTGTCATAAAACTTTTTTTTTTGTTACCGTTAATGTATCTGGTGGCAAAGTTACTGGTAAAATATTGACCCGTTCAATCAACCTTGGTCACAACTACACGTGTTTAAAAAGTTTCAGTCGATCAACTTGAAATTTTTATCAGTTAGTGTATTTATGTAATGTTCCATTTTCGGAAAAAAAAACAAACATTTTCCTAAAGTTTCAACAATTTTAGGAATTTTAGTTAAATTAGCTACGATAAAGAGATGCTCAACAAACTTCAACCCGGTAGTACAAATCATTCACACTAGTTATAAGAGATTCATTTTTCTATCAAGAAGCGAAATGAGAAATCATCGTAACTTAAGAATAAGCTCAAGAGAATTTGCTCAAATAAGAATTGCTCAATAAGAATTTGCTCAAATTCAATAACGACTTAAACCTCATTTTTACACAAAGTTTCAGTCCCATCGCTTAAAAATTGTTCCAGTTATCACACATTCACCAATACTTAAAAAAAAAAAGTAAAAATCGAATAAAATGTTCACCTGCCATAACGATTATCTCGAAAATCATTTCAAATAAATGGCAGTATGCGTTTGGCTTGGTTGCAAACATTGCGACACCATTACATCATGACGTTTTTCAAAATTACTTTCCTAATTTTTTTAGTACGAATTAATAATTTCCCTAAGTTGATATATTTTTTTTAAACGAGGATGCAAACTGCAATCTTGCACATTGCTTCCTCATTATTTTTCACTATTCTGCAAAGCTACCTCTGTGAGACAGCCACAAATCAATAAAAACACTTACTCATAGAGAGAACTTTGTAGAACAGTTACAAATAACGAGGAATCAATGTGCAATGTTTTTGTTTTGTTTACTATATGAAAAGCACACCTCTCAATGTGTCGCCAATTGCACTACGTACGTTATGAGTACGTAAACATAGCCGTGCATGGCTGCGGAATTATTCCACATCATATGACTAGTACGTAATGTCGTGTATCTCGTATGAATTATCGGTTGTGTAGTGAGGACGGCGTCGCACGGGTTCTCTCGTTCAGGATGCTCTAGAATGTAGTCTATATTAGCACTTCCTCCGGTCGTGTCTACCGGTGGCCACGACTGCCCACGACTGTCGCTGTCGACGAGAGAGGGTCGGCTCGCACCCCAAGGCACAGCGAACACTATATATACACGACAAATAATGCGAGAGACTCTGGTCGGTGGGCCGCGAGAGGCTTAGCCGTCAAGCGAGATAATGGGAGGGGGAAATGTATAGTGACAGAGCGAGGGAATTGTGTCTCCTGATGGCCTCCTCGGTATGATCGACAAATCGATGTTTTACAAATGGTAAAAAGGCAAGTGGAAAAAAAGGGTTAGAGAGTCGGGGAGGGGAGAGGGTTTCGTTATGAGTATGTACTATTGCAGTTTAAAGTATCTTTTATAATCGTATGTATACCGGGCGAACATTATAGACTGCGGGGAGAGCTCATGCACGAGTACTATAGTTTATAGGGTCCATTGTATGCACGGCCAATTTGTCGATCGATGCGCGTTTCCTCTTATAACTCCCAGCACACGACATTATGCAATATTAACGAGCCTTCCGTCTCGCCATTCATGTGTATACATATATATGTATATCTATACACAGAACGATGTTACTTGGCGGTACTTCCGAGGCGAATTAATGACGGATCGGATTGTATATCGATATTTTGTGTATCGAGTGATTATTACACATTTCGTATATACTGCTAAAAAAATGGACTGTTAAATTTTACAGCAAAGGACTATTGGGACTGCACATCAGTTTTGAGTCTAACTCCAATATGTATTTACATCATCTACAACAGTGGGAGTAAATTCGCAACACTGAAGCATACCATAAATCAACACCGATTGTTGTTAATTTCAATAATACTGTTGAAATTAACGAACAGACACAGTTCTTTGGTGTAAAATTGAACAACGCACTTTTTATAGTGTATTAGACAGGAATATAACGAGTATATATAATTGTCGATTAAATTGTTTTCACGCAATTCACGGGTACAATTACACACTTGGCACGTGATTGCGAATACTTTTACTTATTTTATTTATTCACGAGGAGGCTTTATCGACACATTGTGGTATCTCGTGTGTCATCAAATTGCACATTGTTTTATGATGACGGAAAAAAATGGCGTGGCATAACCTTTTTTCGATGAGGTTTCCACCCTTGACGAGGGCGCAACGTTTGCCCGAGACGCACGCTCAGTGTTGAGGGAAGAGAGTGAGAAAGAGAGCATCAAGGAGCGGGCTAACCGGTCAACTTTTAATTAGTTCAAACTTGTTATCTTTAGCGAGGGCCAATAAACGCGAAGCGGCCGAGAGAGGCGGGGCGACACTTCTGGCTAGAGGCAACGCATTTTTTATTCAAGCTTCCGGAAAAGAGCATTAGCCGAGTATGTTTGCGGCGTGAGAGAAAAAAAGAAGAAGAAGAAGAGACATGGCATTATATAGCCAATGTCCGAGCGGTCTTTCTTGCGACTGAAAGCGTTTTTATTGCATACTATAGCCACCTAGCATCAAACTGCTGTTTCACATTATATAGTACAATCTACAAATATATATTTTTTTATAACAGCCGTGTTAAGAGTGAGGTACTGCGATAATTCGATTCGATATCGACAAACTTATTAATGTAATATGGAAATATCTTTAGCCGAAAGCAATAACAGTTATTGTTATTCTGCTATTGTACGATTCGTTGATTCAAAGTACACGCGTACATTTTTGTTGTTGTTACAATCTGAGTGCCGGATTTTGAAGTAACAAATCTGTTAATTTGTACCTTTCTGTTAAATTTGTAAAGTAGTACAAAGATTATCTAAAGTTGACGAATCTAAAAATATTTTTATGTAAAACTAGAAGTGATACAAAAATGGTATACGTTTGTCGGATTTGCAGAAAAATAGTATTGTTATTCTGCTATTGTACGATTCGTTGATTCAAAGTACACGGTACATTGTTTTGTTGTTACAATCTGAGTACCGGATTTTGAAGTAACAAATCTGTCAATTTGTACCTTTCTGTTAAATTTGAAAAGTAGTACAAAGATTATGTAAAGTTGACGAATCTAAAAATATTTTTATGCAAAACTAGAAGTGATACAAAAATGGTATACGTTTGTCGGATTTGCAGAAAAAACGTGTTAAATTAAAATTACACAAAATGTTGTGTAAAAGTAAAGTAACACGACTTTTATTCTTGTGTAAAAGAAAACTGCTAATTTGCAGTATACAGCTCAATGTACTTTTGAGAGGGAACCAGTTGGCGAAATATTTCCCAAATTGTTTTAGGTTAAGCTTGATAAACCGTTACGGCATGAGTGTATGTTAGTATTATTTTTTTGTTGTTGTTTTAAAAATTGATAAAACTATAATTTATTTAGGAATATTTTTTTAAATAACCATCAAACCTATGGTCCTGTTTTAATGTTACCTCTTAATTCAAATCGCCACATTCATTCCAGAAAGACTAATTTCAAGCACAACTGAGGATTATTTGGAAATATTTGTTCTATTGGTTCTGTTTTAAAATTGTGCAGAGTGTAAAAACCAAAAAAAAAAAATGTTATAAGTGAGCCTCACTGTCCACGTGCTTTTGCCAACTGGTAAAAAATTCTTTATTCGATAGGTCAATAGTACATTTTTTTTTCAAATAATACTAGCGATCTAGTAAATTAGAGTAGTCTCTGAATATCACAAAACTTGACCTGATTCTCTCTCTCCTTTATAAAATCTGAGTTCAGAATATAACTGTAGAGATAAAAAAAAACGCTTTTTATGTGCGGACAAAAAAGACTTTAATCCTTTCAAGTGACCTCTAAATATCAATACTGATTTTATTTAATCTCATCATCCTTTGAATAAAATTTTCAAATCAAAAGACATGCCTAACGTTTTATTGATTTTGAAAATCCTGATTTTCACCTAAATCGAAAAACTTCAAATACATATTTCACTTTAAATATATATTTTTCCTAATGCACTCCACCAAACACAACCCTCTAGCAGTGATCCAAAATGTTTGTGTGTGGTGCTCGATTAGTAGTAATGAAAGAAAGATATGTGAAAGTGTCGCTGACCGGCCTCGACGATCTGCATAATTTTTACATTTTGGTGCACCAAATAATAGTTATTCAGACTCCTAAAAACCAGGACTTGCTGACCGAAGAGGCTGGTCATCGGACTTTCACATCGACACCACACACACATCGAGGTGGATATTAAATATGAACAAGGCAATGAATTTATGAGTAAAGTTTCTGAAGAGGACCCTGATCAGGGCCGAAGCGTAAAAAAAAAATAGAACTTCGAGGTCGTTCCATTGCCGAAGCTGCATTTCCATTATTCACAGCAAATGACAACTCTTTAATAACGTTTTCATAACAAATGTTAATGTATATATAAATGATATAAGTGTTACAGTCTGCATATGCTAAGAATTTTCAGATTCAATTTCGTGCCTATGCAAACTGAAATCCTACAGAACAACGGTAAATAAAATGATCGAGATTGACTTTTCGCCACCCCAAATGCGTAAACTCATTGCGTATTTTTTGTTCTTTCCTACAACCGTTTGGATTTATCGCACGTCCGCGGCGTATACAATGTGCGATGTGTTTTGTGCTTTCTGTCAGAGTCAGGGTGCGGGAGGGGGAAAGAATTGGTCAGTGCTCCGAACTGCTGTGGCTCTGCTGGTTCTGGTGGTACTGCTGCTTCTGCCGGCCGGGTGAAGAGAGCCTCTCTCTACGTGGTTACAAAGGAAACAGAGGGAATTATAGCGATAAAGAGAGGAGTGAAAGAGACATGAACATGGCCTGTGGGAGTCAAGCGGGGTCGGAAGGAAGGTTCGTGGATCGGCGGCATACGCGCGGTGAAACGCTAAAACCCGAAACCACCCGAACAACGACGAAGAGACCCGAAATGACGAACCCTCGTCGCTCGCTGTTTTATCCAGTCTGGCTGCGACCGTCACAACGCGCGCATCGTCAGTCATATTTTTAATCTTTCATTTCTTCATTGTCAAAAAGAAAAAAAAGAAGCTTTGTCAAGACTCGCAAGACGTTATTATTATTATTATTGTCCCGAATAGTTGAACAAAGTGTAAGAGATATTTATTGAAATAACCAAATGAGGCAAAGTTACGTTTTCTTTTTTTCTTCACAGTACGACTTAATTTAAAGAGCACAAATGGTACAGTGCATTGCCACTTAATCGAATTACCTGAAAATCGGCGTGTCGAAAAGATGGATCAGGATCATCGGCTGTTACACGCAAACTCATAGAAACTCCCGACAAATTCATTTGGCTATCGTCGCCTTTTATTAATTCTCACGAAAACACGGATACGTGCGCTCCAAACCACCTCACCGCTAAACCGTTTCACTTGAATCGGAGTCTCAAAGATATTCAGGATATTTGAAAGGAACTTGCGTGAAGAGCGGGAATTGGATTCGCGTTGGCGGCCAATGCAGATTCAATTTCAAGCCTCAGACGGTTTCGTCGAAACATACGATTAGACTCGTAACCAAGGCATAATATAGCATAATAAAAGGAAATACGAGAATAGGAGAAGAAAAAAAATAAAAAAATAAAAAAATAAAACAAAACAAAAGGAAGAGCATCCAATCGCTAGAGGGAGTAAAATTGTCTCTTTTGGGATTTGATTGTTCGCTGCAAGTATGGGGTTCCCTTGAATCGTGAAGTGTAGAAGGTGGAAGAAGGTGGTAATCCCAGCGACGGGAAAGTGCAAGAGAGAGTGAGAGAGGATGTATTCCAGATGGACGATGATGACGTCGCGCGATTACTAGGAGTCAGAATAGTTTTTAAGGATTTTACGGTATTTAAAATCGATAGAAGGATCGATTGTCGTGAACGTCGAGGAGATTGTGCCGGTGGTGTTGGTGTTGGTGTTGGTGATAGTGGCGGCGGCGGCGGCGGCGGCGGCGGTGGTGGTGGTGGTGGTGGTTGTGGTGGCGGCGACGGTGGCGGTGGCTGAGTGGGGTGGGACGGTGTGTGGCCGAGAGGGCTTGTGTAGAGGGTGCCCCGGCGTACATACTCCTATTATAATATCACGCACCGTTACAACGGCATTTTTAACATAGAGAAGAAACGAAAACAAGAGGAGGAAGAAGAAGAAGAAGAAGACGAAAAAGGAGGAAAAGGAACGAGTGACCATCTGGCCACGGTTGAAATTTTTCTTTTTCTTCACGCAGTCTTCCTCATCGTAAGCCATATAATGTCAGGGATATAAAGTGGAAAGGCAAATAATAATCACGGTATACAACGACGCGATTAATAGAGCTGCACGGGACGGAAGGGAACGAAAGAGTGATAAGAAACAATAGAGGAAGAATAGTATAATGGAGTCCGAGGCTAATTGGCCGCGGAAGTGTCTCGAAGCGACAATGCCTAAAAAATTCCGGAAGAACCCCGACAGACCGGAGACTGGTACCCTCAATTGGGCGATGCTCGTGCTATGTCTCACGAGCATCGCGATTTCCGGTATTCTCGCTTATCGCGAGCTCAGATTGGAATCGAGAATCTCGAGCCTCGAGGCACAATGTCAGAGTCTTGAGACGGGGATGAATCATGATATACAGAGGCTTTATCGTGAATTGGACGAAAAGTTAATGCAGGCACAACGAGCGGCTAACCTAGCGCGTCCCGAGAAGAGTGAGATTTTCAGGAGCAAACGTGAAATCGCCGAATGCAACTGTCCAGCTGGTAAGTTATGATGATCAGGTTCGACATATGGGCATATATGTCACAAAACCTTTGACTTTTACAGTTAAGATAATTAAAATCTACATTTATGTGTACAGGTATGGGCATTTTTTTCTTCCATTCCAAGACCATCAGAAAGCTGTGTTTGCCAATGTACAACTTTTATTTTACAGGGTGGACCTGTGAAAAAAAAAAAACATGATATCATTTTTAATTATCATATAATTGAATTTCCCAAAATGTATCATCAGAAATAATGATGTCTTTGTTATGGAACTAAAATACTTATAGGCAAACACGTTGTTCGATCAGCGATTGACTGGTTTTCGAACATGTCAGCAGCTCTACTGACATTAAAAAAGGATGCAAAATAGAACTTGGCACATCGCTTTCACATTAGTTTTTAAATTTTTATAAAGGTACCTATGACGACGTACTTTTATCTATTTCGGCTTCCTTATAAAACAAGCTTTGTAAAAATTAAAATCTAGAATCTAAAAAAAATTTCGCTTAATTGCTAAACTTTTGCGAAAGTTAAATTTAAAAAACCACAAGCTTTTTTAAAATTCTAAATCACGTAAAATCCGAACCACTCTATCGATCATGTTGAAATTCAAGAAGAAAAAACATACACAAACAAGAAAAAGTTAGAGCGATCATGCCCTTTTATTTAAACTAAAAATTAAAGTGATACTAAAAAAGTAAAAACTGAAAAATCACGGTGATTGAAGAGGAGTTAGTACTTCACGTACGCATGCAAAATTTCAGTTCAAACCCTCGTACCGTTCGGGAGTTGTGGACACACAAACACAAAAACACACGCACGGACACCGACATTTTCTTCTAAGCCACTTTTCTCGATGTTTTGCATTATTCTGAGTCCGTTGATATGAAAATCTCGACATTTTTCTTTTTTATCAAAACAAAGCTTCCTCTATGAGGAAGCTAAAATAATTTACATCGTTTAACAAGACTCACAGTTCAAATTTGTAGTGCTAATTTATGACATTGACATCGCTGAATCCGGCAATTAAATACGTTTTGACTCAGAAAACAGCAGTTTTCCATTACAAAATCACCCGTGTAAAAAAGTATGTCTATGTACAGTGGTGATATACCTACGAAGGAGGTCTACGAAAAATCCACCTGTCGCGATCGTAGACTTGAATGTAGACTTGTTGAGTAGTAAAATGTTAAAAAGTAGTCTACGTTGATCTATGAGTATGTAGATTGCAAATAGTTTACGTCGCTATACGCAGATTAGAAACAACAAGTCTACATAGATTTATGTAGACTACTTTATTTAATGTTTTCTTACTCGATAAGTCTAGATTCACGTCTACGACCGTCTCAGTTAGTTTACTTTTTGTAGACTCTACATAGAGAATCTTTTTTTACACAGACCGGGGCATTTTTCTCAACGTAATTCCTGACATTTGTAATACATTTGCATTTAGTTAAGCCGGCTTAAACAGTTTAAGAGGGTAACGACGAGATATTGTAAGATAAATAGTCAACTCTCTTAAGTAAATTTCAAACCGTTTAATCCGTCACGTGTCTACCTTAATATGCATCTAGATGAGTATACCCAATTAGCTTGTGTTCACCCCATCGAATGAGAAATCGTCAGCTATACTACATAAAAAATCGTGAGACACTCCACGCGGCGTACCCGGTTCCTCAGTGAATTTATTTGCTATTACAATTTTTGCTATTAAGCGATCTATATACATAGCACTTCTCTCAATATTATTGATTTTTTTCCTCATTTTTCTGAAGTTGTATATGAATGTCGTGAGGAGTGCTGTACAATTCATAGAGTTACACACAGCAACAATTTTTAGGCATTTCAGTTAGGAAGAATTCAGCTTGTCGATCCATAATGAGGAGAAACAATTTATTTTAGATCAGGTACATTTTGGGCAACTCAAAAATCGTCGGCTTATTGCGTAAATTATTGTCTAAATGTTACATCTGCTTTTTCTGTACTTAAGTTACATGGAAGTCAAAGGTTTGTGAGATAAACCCATTATACCAGTAATACTTGACGGAATTACTGAATTCAACGGATTCGTTGCATTGTATTTTGTAACCGTCGCTCGTATACTGTTACAAACATGTATAATCATTTATAATAATGAAATAACTGTAAAGCGCGTAAGCATTTTTAAGAGTGTTCTACCTTGAACGCAATCCAAACTTCGAAACTTCAAACTTTATTGTACATTGTACATCTAGTATTCAATGTTATGTTTTACAAAAATTTCAAGGTTGTTTATCGGTTAGTTGAAAGAACATTGGAATGTTTTCAAAAAGCTACACTTTTACATAGGTTTTTATGGCAGTACCATCGAAATCTAGCCTGACAGGAGTGTAGTCAAGAAGGACGATTTGGTGGTTTAAGTGGTTGGTAAACTCTCGCTGCAACTGCAACTAAATTTAACACTGTTTAACATGCGGAATTCGATATATTACGATTCGATTTTGAATCATGCAATATCAATGTATTACAGACATTAAAAATATGCTGTATAATAGTACATGTTTAGTTTTTAAAAAAATGGCAACGTGAAATCAACTTTAATGAAATCAACATCGTATAAAAGATCGGTGTTCAATAGCTGGTGCCATTTTGGATTACACCCTCAAAAGTTTCAATAATTTTTACTTGAAAATAGGGACATGAAATCCAGTTATAACTTTGAATTTTATTCATACGATAATACTGTATTGAGTATTAACAGGTACTCGTAATTTATTCATTTTCACCGATTTATTCTGAACATAAATGGATATAAAGTTTTCAGATGGGAGACCAATCATTTTAATGCACTCAATTGCGAGGATATAATACTGCGAAAAGTGTTACTATTAATACTAACTCGATCAATACTGGTCAAAAGTTCACACCAATCGTTTTTAACGAGCTGGATTTACAACAGTGTAATAACTTTTCCAGCGGCAAAGTTACTACTACATTTACGTTTATAAAAATTATTCTATAGTCGCTAGAATACATGACTCCTGCCTACTGGCAGAACTAGCCTAAGAGTCCATTCCGTCAAGCCAATTGAGCATTGAAATTTCAAAGAACGGATACACGTTTTTAAGGAAAACTAGTGCGAAGTAAGGTGGATGTGGATTAATAAGTACTTACTGAATGTAAAAATAAAATCTATAACCATGAATTTATAGGAAGATAACTTAGTGTATGCTAAATACCAATGAAAAATACTTTCACAGAGTTTTTCTGAAGTGAAATTTGTAATTTTACTTGTACATTTATGAGCGAGGGTTTATTTTGTCTTTTGAAAGATGTTACACAATATTGCGCTGAGTAATTTCCTTCATTTTACTTCTCAATTAGAAGAAAATTTTAGTTATAACGTTGTAGCTTAATTTTTTTTTCCACACACAAATAGCTGTAATTTGTAAGTGAAAATAATATACTTTATTTGCCAATGAATATTTAAAATTCGTAAATTAAAATTATCACGAATTTTGACCGGTAATTCCATAGACTATTTATCAAGAAAATCAGCACTCACTCGTCAATATCCGACATAGTAGAATTACAAACTTAACTTCAAAAAAGATGCGTTAAAATATGTCCTCATTGATTATTACCGTACATTGTGTTTTTTTTTCTAAATACATTGTTATCATTTTTGTATATATTAAGGTGATGTGCTACATGTCATCTGTCTCATCTTTTGTTCAAACGATCAAATGGTAATGAGAACAACGCTTTACAGTTTTTGTTACCGATCGAGCAGTAGCCCATCACCTTAAATACAATCTCTATGATCCAGATTTACTTTAGTTAGAAAGAATGGAAAATTTACCATTTTTCTGGTTTATTCTTTAGAGAGGAGTCTCATGATGGACTTAGAAAGATCAGGTCGTGGGGGGTCAGTTTTACTGTGCGGGCGAGTGGGTCCTATTTGGTGAAGCTGAACCCCTGTCCTACGTGGCAGCGACGACGGTGAAATATTTTAATAATATAGAGGGATATAATAATTATTCGTCAGACAACTAAACAGGATCATACAAAATAAAAGCTTGACATTGTCATTTAACGAAAGAAAAGACTATTTTAGTCGCACGAATAATATTTTCTCATTCGTCCGATTATCGGACGATTAAACGCAGCATTGTTTTGCTTGAATGGAATTCCATCCATCGTCGAGGCAACTGTCATGACCAATGGACAAATCACAGAAATCCTAATGTACCTCATGGTGTCTTCCGCAGCTGATTTTCAATTCCTCTTCCGTTCAGATAAGATGTTTCTAAAAGTCTGGTAGATCGCATCATGTGTAACACCTCATCTTTACGAGGTGTTACACTACATGGAATATTTTATTTACCCTCGAGAATATAGCTATTTCTTCGCTCAGCGTGCGGCACTCCCTTAACCGTTTCATAAGACCGTCGGTAGAGCGATGTTCGGTATACGCGGTACTGAGTGCAGCAAACACATCCATGAAATATTTTGACGGATGTCGAATATTCGCTTTACTCAGTTCCGTTTCCGCACACTGTACATGCACAGTACACAGTTCGCTAGTAGATATTCGATAGGATTAGTCGGGGTTGTACCGTAAATTTTCGATGGTGAATGCAACGCTGCTAATTGCATCAGGCGGCTCAACGATGAGAGCCAGGGAGAAGCGGACGTAGACCTTGGGATTTAGGGATTCAGTGTGAGGGTGGGAGAGAACGGAAGTGTAGCGCTTCAAAGCCGTTGCTAATCGATCAACCGCTCTCACCACCGTAATCTCCGGTTGCTTGCGAGTTAGTTCGGCTAGAAGCGGTACAGTCTATGTTACTTCGTCGTACCCTTCGTTTCACACTCACGTTCGCTCTGTCTCTGCGTATAAATCGTGTTATGTATACTATACGCGCATCCTCGGTTCAAGCCTTCACGTAACGCTATATTCTCCTCCTTTTTACCTTGCTACTATCGTTCTTGTCTTTAGTTGCAGCTTCGAGAGTAGCGCTACACCGCGTCCCTTAATTCTACTCGTTCAAGGTAGAGAAATGAGTATGCATACTCGAATGGTATTATGGGAATTAGAGACCAAAGGAGGAAGAATTAATGAAGGTAAAGGTTCACTTATCGTCAACGAGTCCACCTTCATTGCCTTTCTCTTGTGCCATCTCCTATTTCTCTCAAGCTAAAATCCACAATATCCCCTTAGATTAAAATCAAAGTCGTAATGTGCGGAGCCAAAGAGAAAAAGAATGTCGGAATATCTTCACTTATTTCTCGACCTTTTTCTTCTTCTTCGTTTACTTTGCAGGTGAGATAATTGTATTATATATTCCTGGAATGAGAATGGCAAATGTTATTTCATGCAGCGTTGTTTCTGCCAGTTCTAAAGTATAAATTTAGTAATATATTCTGATTAATTTCGTACTAAAGCACAAACAAGAGTATTTAAAAAAAAAGAGAAAGTCCGTTTTTGGAATCAATTCAATATCAAACGTTTCAAAATCAATTCAGTTAATATATTGAATGGTAAAATTCGAACGTAGTTCAAAACTACGAAAACTAACTTAACCTAACAAGAATTTTACAAATTTTCGCTAAACTTATGGAGATGTAAATAAATCTAATGAAACCTAAAGGATTCGATGATCCCCTTAAATGCGAAACGTGATGGCCCTTTTTGTTTCTTCATACAGTATATGTCCACTTGTTTTGATTCTGTTTACTATCTGCGGTTGCTGTTAAAGTTTCATAGTTGCGGAAACTAAGGCGTTGACAAATAATTCGTTCTTATACTCATAGTATTTTCTTAGCGAGAATGAAAAGAAATCACTGACAGTCCAAAGAATAAAAAAAAAGATCCGCTATGCAACAGCAAAATAAAACATCGACGTTTAGGTTCTCAGTTTGTTCAAGTTTCTTTTTCAAGGTTTTTTTGTTGAGATTTTCATATTAGGACACTCAAAATAATCGAAAAAGTTGAGAAACATGGTTTAGAAAAATTGTTTGTATGTGTATATGCAGATTTCTTTGTTATAAAGATAACTGTCGTAATTTTTCATGTATCTTCTTCAAACTTGGTACAAAGTGGGCTACCATACAATAACATTTAGGATTGTACTTCGTGCGAATCGGTTGAGAGATTCAAATTTTACAGTATTTTGAAAATTTGGAAAGGAGTCATTTTACGCTATAACTTTTGTAATTTACGAGATATCAGATTGAAATTTTGTATACGAATGGACTAACATTAAACTATGTTCGGTGTCAAATTTGGCGAGAGTCGATAGAGTGGTTCTAATGTTATTGCAATTTCAAGTTTTTTAAAATGTCTAAATTCTGCAATATCCGGCTGCTATTTTTCACATTTCACGTTATTGATTATTAATGATGATTTGAGTCAAAACAGTGGTCGTTATGTTGGTAAACTCCGATTTTTCTTGATAAAAAAGAAAAAAATGCAGTTGTGAAAACAAAAAATTTGAAATATTTTGCAGGTTTAGCTTAAATTTGTTTCACATATAGACTATCATGGAACAAGGTTTGGGTAAATATTTGACGCAAATTGATCGCGCGTCTCAAATTTCATGACATTTTGCATTTTTTAAAAAATGTCTCTCGAATTCAAACAAGTCTGCAAAGTGGAACCTAGCTAATTGCTTCCTCATTGTTTTGTATCTCAGACATTTTTTTTTGTTACCAAGCTTCCTCATGAGCAAGCCAAAATTGATGAACATACTTTCTCGTAGAGGTAGCTTTGTAAAAAATAACTTTGTCGAAGATACAAAATAATGAGGAAGCAATTTGCAATGTTCTACTTTCCAGGCTTTTTTAGATTCATTCAATTTTCTTTAGTCTTTTTTTAGAACTTTTTTACACATCTTAATAAAAGAAGCATCAGATATACTTATAAGCAAAGAAACAGGCGATAGAAAGAGGAGGGGGTTGTGGCCTTCGCTCCGGCCAGTGAGACCCTCCTGCCCGGTATTACAATTAGCCGCCCTCGAGCATAAATTATAAGGAGCGAACTTCTGACTTGAAAGTCCTTTTGACGGAAAGTGAAGATTTATAATTATTTGAATGTGGAGTTAAATAAATTACTCGGTTAGGAACATTCTTCCATTATAAGAATAACTTGGCATCACAAACATACATGTTAAAGTACCGGGTAACCCAGAACAAATAAAGAAAAAAAAACATACAATGTATTCATGATAAGAAAGTTTTGTAACTTGAAATTAGATGGATAGGTTGGGGATAGAGAAAGGAATTGGGGTTTTGGTAAAGTACAGTGAGAAGAATAGCACGGTGCAGATAGGTGTTGAATGAAGACATAGAGATAAGAGATATTGATTGGTAGTTGGAGCCCCCGTGCTTGGAGTATCTTCACTTCCTAAAGAAAGGCCCAAAACATGTTGTTAATAGATCTTTATGATCAACAAGAGAGTTAATTAACGCGTATCTGGACTCTTCAGTACTTTGGTAACATTTTATAATGAATTTTTAGAAACCCACCTCGAGGCGAGGGATGTTACATTTTGTATGTACACTGTGAAAAATTAACCCTACGTGATATCTATAAAGTCCAGCACACTGTGTTAATGGTCGATGTTCAATAGCTAATGTCAATTTGCCTTACAATCTCAAGGTTTCCAACACATTGCAATTAAAAATTGTTGAATAAAGATCAACAATATTTTTAGATGTTATTGATGCCATAATTCTGCATTGGTTCCGAATTATTTATTGATATTAATTTTCTAATGAAAAACATAAATGGATTTCAAGTTTTTATGTGGGAACTGAATGATTTTAACTACCTCGTGAATATTAGATACACTTTGAAAGGCGTTTACTATCAACATGAAATCGGTCAACACTCGTCAAAAGTCCACGCCAAAGATTTTTAACAGTCTACCGCTGATTTCACTCTTGGAACAGCACTTATTTCATTGCAGTTTTAGGAGCATGGAGTACAGGTGCACCGAGATTGTAGCATGACTGAGCCTGCGATTGTGAGCTTCGAGGCTCGATCCATTGCGTTAGGAGAGTGCGCGAGAAAGCTATAAAAGCAAGAGGCATTCGAGTTTGGCTCTCGATTTGCTATGGGGTGCCAGCCGCTTGCAAACCCGATCTCGAGGCCACGACAGCGGAAGAGCTCGTAATTTCCGATTGCGATTAAACCATCGGCTCGCCGGTGCGCTCTCGACCTATCGAATGTACACGACCCCGCATCGCATTATCCACGCAAGCTCAACAGAGGCACACATACTCCGCCCATATACCGGTTGCTATCGAGAGTCATGAAATCGGTTTGCCTTTCTCTCGTTGCGGCTCTGCTATGCAGTAGCGGCCCTCTCTTACACTCTCTGCATTGTCTGTCTTCCGTCTCCTTCTATTACTCTCAGTCTCTCGAGTTCTCTACATGAACGTATGCGGTCAACCGCCATTGTTCGCGCCTCGCTTCAAACTATAGCACGTATATAGCTCCACGTGTACATCCAGACTGAATAGAGGTAGCTGATGAAATGCGCGGACTAGATACTTAGCCGATGCGCTAGTACCGTATCGCACACTGTCTGTTCGATGTTTGATGAAACTAGCGGGCGTCACGACTGGGCGAGAACCGGGATGAGGCAAAACAATTGAAATGCGATACCATAAAGCCGCGCCTGAGCGGGAACGATAGGCACTTTGTTCAAGAAATACTAAATTTTCCACAGCGCGTAGTTCTCCTGGATTTGTTCTCTCTAGTCCTTTTTCAAAAGTGACCATTTATCGCATTCATACCTTTGAGAGGTAGGGTAGCTACAGTCGAATCACATCTATACGACTTTCATTTGTTTGACGAACCCAGCTATTCGACCAAATCGATTCGATGCATAGACATAGGTATGAGCGTGCTCAGAAAAGTGAGTCGTTGTGATTACCAATCATTGGTATCAGTTAACAAAATGTTAGTTGGATTTACCAAGGCACTTGTAGCTGTAACCAATTGCGACTACTCATTTATCTCAGTGTAGGCATGCGCACCGAAATGGCAACCTGCGAACCCTACCTCGTCGAATAATTGAATCAGCCCAGACCCGAGTCGGCCAAATAGACGGGATTATTCTATATACCAGTCCATTCGAGTCAAATCCGGAGCCAACTGAATTTACCTTGCCAACACAATTCATTTTGCCTTCAACAAACTAAATATTTCTCGGTTCGACTGCATTGACTCAAGTTCATTATGCGTTGAGTTAACAGTAGTCGGCGTTGACTCAAGTTCATCAAAGGTTGAATTAACTATAGTCTGTTAACTCAACCTGTTGGCCAACTGAATTTTCTTTGAGTCAACTGAATTCGATTGGCTCAAAGTAATTTGAGTTGACTTCATCGAAGAAATTTTCTCTCCGTGTATATTTGGTATCATTGGACTCGGTGCACGCTCAAATTTACAGAAATATGTCGCAACACCAAGATATTGATTAGATTTATGCAAATTTAATTGATAATCAAGTGACTTAATCGCAGATGCCAACTGCGTTCTGCAAACAAATATCTTTGATACAATAAATAGGGGGGAATGAAAAATATGTGTGTTAGCGTTAATAAACGTCAATGAACATTGTAAATAGCTTCCTGCAATAACAGATCATTACCTACTCGTTACAAGAACATATAGTGTATTTATATCTCAATCACGTTCGTGTGATTGCCAGCACTGCGAAGAACTTAATAAAAGCTGTTTGACGAGGTCATTTTTTTACGCTCATATCCTCAATGAATAGCAATAATCTCGTGTTTGGTATCCAATTTTTTAATACAGTTATTGGTTCGTTGAATAATAATGTATAAACAATTTAACAACAGTCTTCCTTCTAACGACTTCGGGTTTTATCACTGTTATCGTTCCCTTTCCAGGAATTGTATTTGTGCCAAGTTTCACTAATTTTAAACATAAATATAATTTTTATTATACAAGCAAATTACTTCATTTTTACACAGAAATAGCAAAATAGCAAATTTAAATGATTAAATCTCTGCAACTGAATGATAAATAATTCTGACACTACGATAAAAAACGGTTTTTATCCTGTTGAACAAAGAACTTTCATGGCAAACGGTGTTCTTTTGAATTCGTCTAATGGACGAGCTACCTTAAGAGACAATTGTGTAATTAAAGTGGAGTAAATTGGTCTTTCTATATTTCCATATATCTATTAGTACATTGTACTATATATGTCTCTTATGTACCGCTGTATATGTACATTGAACTCAACAAAAAGTCTTTTTCCCGTAAATTGCAGTTTTGCGATGCTCGCATGTTCGGCAAATATTGTCACACCTCTTGCCGGTATTTGTCGCGAGCGCGTGGTTTCGCGCCGAGCTCCGCCATAATCGACTGGATATCAGAGACCGAGAGGTTGGTTCAGAGAGAGAGAGACAGAGAAAGCGGAGTGAAAGAGATGAAAGGGAACGAAGGATGAGTGTCGGAGAGCGCAATGCCAATGGGACTCACGGATGTGAGAGCAAAACGCAGTGATAAAACGAGTCTCGGTTGGTAAATACGACCAACTAGGCCGAAGCAATTGAAAATAATAGATCAAGTTTGAATGGTCGATGTAGCTATGGACTCTTGAAAATATTTTATCCCGCAAAAGTACCGTTCGACGAGAGATATATCCCGGGCTTTGCAATTTTGTAATGCCAGCTCTGCTATAGGATATTCATGAAAGATACTTACACTTTCCACGCTATATTTTTTTAAACGGGTCAAGTCAAGTAAAAGAGAATACGTGGATACTTGCACATGTAAACAAATGGGAATATTAAATTTCTTTGCTTAAAAAGGTAACCATATATACTTTTTTTATTTACCGGGAGTGGTAAATACCTGTTCTTGTTTGTTTACTTTATTTTACCACGCTGTTAAAATATTTGCACGCTTTAATTATCGAAAAATGTTTTCATCGGTTTCTATATTAAACTTAACAAGCGAGGTAAAATTACGAGCATTTGTATTAAGCGTCCTAATTTTCGACATATTTGGTATTAAGTACTGTAATTTTACATCTCACATATAAAATTTAATATACGAAAGTATCGAAACAAGGATTTGAATTTTAAATGCCATGTATTTAAAATAATAGAATGAAATATCGAATTATCTCAAGAATGAACGATGGATTTCGATTGCTATTTCAATCATGAGGTAGCAATCGAATGGAAAAAGGCATCTTCCTCAGCATGCATCTCGTATAAAAACTCTCACAACAATTGCGCACATAAAGGTGAAGGGAATGTTGTTTTCCAATCTGAGAAAAAAAATGCCATCAATACGAAAACTTAAATCTTTATGGAAATTCTTAAGGGTATTCGGGTTCTCCGGATGAAATATTTATGAATTTATTTGGACGTGAACTTTTTCAGGTTAAAATCTTCATGTGTTGATCTTTTAGAAAGTTTGACGTTAGAATTATACAAGTTATTTCAACCGAACAAACCAATTCACTCTCAAAAATTTTCATAAGGAGTTAAGTTTTCGCATTGATGGACGTTTTTTATTTTTTCAAATTGGAAAGTAATATTACCTTCACCTTATTCTCTACAAAAAAATAATGGTTAATGTTGTTGTATTGATAAATAATAATGTTCCTTTCGAACTTATGAAATCATGATAGAAAATATAAATTTCTAAAGAGGACTCAGATTAAGGTGTCGAAACGTAAAACAAGAATTTCTTATTTTGCTGCATGGACCGAGAAAATTATCGAATATACCAGAATCCCAATTATAGATAATACCATTATCGCGAAATCAAAATTTTGGCGGCAAACAGATGTAAAATACAGTATCTGTTCACTGTATTAAGTTAGTGAATGAAAGATGGTCATAGGCTTTCTTCGAAGCCGCACATTGAACAAACAGATAGTAATCGAATCATAAAAAAATAATTGGATAGCCGGCAATGAGTCATAACTATCATTATTATCTTTTAGAATCATGTTAAATATGTTTGTTCAATGAAAGTCCAAAAATCGGTACAAAAAATTGTTTTTCATCATCATAATCATCATCAAGTTGCAATAGCAACAGTCTTCCTTTAAGTCGAAAACTCGGCTGCTGAGATAAATCATAGGTTTGGGAGCAAAGTAATTTTGACACTGCCGTGGTTTTGAAGCAACCGTGACTTAATCCTCTTACGATGCTTCGAAATGTAAAAATCGTCGGTATACACGAGAATAGTTCTCGAACGTGACGGCCGCCTTGCGGGAATTAACGACAACGAGGAAAGCATAGCCTCTAATTCTCTTTCACACTTGAGGGGTTGACAAGCGTTGGGCAGAAGGTGAGAAGGAGCTAGAATGGGGATAAGAGAGAAGAAGAAGAACTGGGTCGAACTGTCTAAACTAATCCCGTGGGACAGTGGAGGATGACGCGAGTCTGACAGCGGCAGTTGGGGAAAGTGCGGTTTCGTATTCGTTGAGCGTGGGGCGCCTCATTGCCGCTAGGGCTGCACTCGTCCCTCGGCTCCTACTGATTTTTTTCTCTGTTTCTCTTTGACCTAAGGCGCACTCTCACTTTAGCTCGAACTCATTCTATTGCTAATTATGCTATCCCCCCCCCCCTCCCCCCTTCCCCCCGATAAGTTATTCGACTCTCGTGCGCGACATAGTTTCGCTCTTGGTTTCTCCGTTGTCTCTACGGATAATCGACTTTCCGAATTAAAATTTCTTACTATGCAGAGGCGGACATAGAGTGATCCGACGGATTTCTCATAACTTGGAGGTTATTGTGTGTGGGACGTGAATCCAAAGAGTATAGTAACCGTACGTTTCTGTAGGAATAGCTATGTAGGAATCTCAGAGAATTCGAGTGGCGCCCAGACAATTTCCGTATGCATTCCAGATAATCAATGGACCGATACAGACACACCAATGGAAAGCCAAAGAGAGAGAGTGAGATGTAACTAATCGGGTGTTGAGCGCACTAGAGCGATCGAAACTGGTCACACGAATAACATGACCAGAGCGGCTTCGTATAGAAAGAAAAAGAAAGATGAAAATGTATTATAGCTTGACGAGCAATCATAAGCGGCATCAACGTCAACGACGTTACTACGACATCACCGCCTCGTTTACGATCCTCTTTCTGCCATGCTCTTTACGCTGGTAACGAGCCCTCATTATCGCCAGATTATCGTACAAGAGAGGAGAATTCGAGATCGTAATAGGCAGCAATGAATTCATTGACAGCGTCGACGAATCAATGGCCGCTCGTCATTCAACGCCCAATCTCTGCCACCACTATGTATATCTGTATACTACTCTAGTGTTTGCTCGCGGTCTGTGTGTATTATGTGTAATGTATAGGACCATAGATGGTATTCGTTGTATATTGCACGAGCTTGTAGAGTCGCGTCGCATCGCATCACCGGCACTTGTAATCCGCTCGCATAACTCTATAGTAACCCGCCTAACTCACATAATCTGCCTAATCCAAATGCCGTACGCGATGATTGCCCGTTACATCCGTACAAGCGGTTATTACTTATTTATTCGCTAGCTGATATATTTTTACGAATACGAGGCATTCAATACAAATACAGCTACCCGACTTTTCAAAGTACACAAAAAATAATCTCATCCGGTACTATCAGGAAACTATATATTCAATAGAAAAGTACGAAATTTGAAGTGTTCAGGTACCGCCGATTATGAGATAATGCTATTTCAATTTTTTTTTCTTTGTTCGACGATATCTTGGCAAACCTAAATCGCATTTGAACTTCTTAAAACGAAAATTTTAGTTTTTTTTTACACACTTTCCGTTTTTTTTAAATGTTTAAGTAGCTTTTTCTAAAAGAGGGCCGTTATTAAGGGCATATTTTTCCCCTATATTCGTTTATCCATTATAAATATGCATGCCAAACGGCTTAAATGACAAACTCAATGGTTCTCGAGATATGTTTTTTTTGTCACGTTCTGGCTTCGTTTTACAGGGTTGAAACTGTTTTCGAACTATTACATTATATAGACAGAAGTCAGCATTACATTTTTGTGTTTTTGGTTTTTTTCTTGGTATATTATATTTATTGTTATTATATATCGAATTTCACTTGTCATTATCAATTATTTCATGTTTCAACGAATATTAATAACATTTTCCACAGACTACTTATGGATAAACTATGAGAGTTTACTGAATACTTTATTCCTATTATTTTATTATCAGTGGATGAGACGTATATTTTAATTACTAAACAATTGCCAATTTTGATTTTACAGGATCGCAATATTTTTTCATTTGTTGTGAACCTTAAAAATTTCGGTCGCCAAATTGGTATGGGATGTGACTCATGTCTAAATTACAAGATATGTGGAGTGATGAATCATAACGTTCGTTTGACAATTGACAGACGTATAGCGGCCGGCTAACCGGTGATGACACAAGAGTTTTATGACGTTACTGCTGAAGGATATAGACGTGTGAATACTACGTGCTAATTAAGAGACTCCAAATTCATAGTTGATGATACTAATAAGATCCGTCCCACAAAAGAAAAAGATGTGCGTTATTGATTTACGCAGATGCAATATATTTGGGTAAACAAAACTTATTCGGAAAGCAATAATACACGAGATATATGTGACAAAACATTTAGTCGCATATATATATATTATTATATATTACCTTTTGCCTTCCAATTCCTCCTGATAAAATTCCTAAGTATATAAATTTCCTATCCACTCCATCCATAAAATTCTAACTGAGATGAATTGATTTGAATTTATATTTAGTTATGCTAATTAGAGCTACGCTCCAATTTTCTGTTTTTTGTTTCTTTTCTCTTGATCAATGTTACTATATCAGTATTTATTTTTTATCATTTATATCATTAAACAAAAAACCACATAACACGGAAAAAATCGGGCTGAATAACCTCGGTCAATGGTCCATTGGTTTCATTCACAAACACACACATACACCTACACATTAAATATATATAAAACATTTGTCAAGAAGAAAGACAAGTAAACGATATGTACTAATCGTTCTATAAATTATCAATTGTTTATCGTGTTGAAGAAGAGTTTTACAACAAAAAGATTGTCAATTGATTTACATAACTCAAAACAAGCAAGCGTCATGTTCTGAACAAATATTTAAAAAAATGAGATTGAGTTATTGAACTCCATTTGAAAAAGTATCCTGACAACAGTCAGGAGTACTATTTTTATTAAGATGATGAAGACAGTAACACGAAGAGACCTAGATGCAACTTTGTTTACTGTATCAGATTATTCCGCGACATTCTTTTAAACTATAAAAATGCTTCTTCTCTCACATCTTTCTGTAATGTATGTACAGTCATGCGCGCATCGTTATACCGGGTGCTCGTGCTGCGCGAAGGGGGTTTCTTTTTTAGGCTCCTCGGGCGTCGTACTTGCTGCTTTTGCCGACTTGCACGCCTCTTTCTTCCGCCCCTTGTGGAAAGGTGCGATCAGCTCGTTCGGTAGAACAGCGATACGGTGACTAGAGGGCGAAGCTCTTGGTTGACTCATATGGTTCCACAGCTTTCGACTTGTCACGTATTTGAATCTTTCTCTCGTTCTCCTTCCATGAAGAGAAAGTTGCATCGCACGAGCCCAGACAATTCTGCTTTGCCAAGGGAGTGTAAGACATTTTTCCTCGGCTTCAACTATGTATGAGGTATTTTCGGTCAACTTGGTAATCCTTTGAATATAACCCTTTCCTTCCTTTCTTTGAATATGTCCCAATATTTTTTTTATTATTGTGTCTGGCCAAAGAAACGCTCGGATTTTTTTTTTAGATTTTTGCTGTGATTTAGAAATCTGAAAACAAATTCCATGAAATCGAGTATGAAATAACATCTTCAAACCTATGCAGAAAGTGGACATGGATTTTTTCTTTTTATCGATTTTAGACGGTTTCAATTTTAAAAATTTCTTCATACATGCTTTAGCACGAGCGCTCAAGCTAATATTATATTCATATTTCAATGACAGGGTCTATGTTTCTCTTCATCGCTTCACCTTGATTTTTCTTGTATTATTTTGTTCGAGTCTAAATCCGTGAGGCTCCACAGACGTAGAGAAATGAGCCTGTCCATACACAAGTAAAAATGAGTTCGGTCAAGTTAATGGGCCCTGCACTGGCTCTGCATCAGTCGGCAAATTCGTTGGTAAGAAAACCGGTCGAACGTATAGAATACGGTATACCCATCACCAACCAGTTCTTCGTGGTATTCAGGGTGGAAAAATTTAATTGAGCATATGCGCAGGTATGTCGTGTGTTGACTGCGCAACGCACCCTGTTTGTTTCTCATGTATTGCTTACTGTCTCTCGGTCGAAACACTCGTACCCACATTATTCACATCAGTTGACTCGCAAAATCCGGTGCAGTGAGTGCCGAAAACTCGTGTCCGAGAATAAGCAAGTATGTCTGTTGTAAAAACTAGCTTGTTGAGTTTTCCATTTTATTTACAAAAGCCAACATCCGTTATGTACTACAGGCAACACGATAATTAACAAGCAGTTAACTCGCGAGATTTTCCAGTATTTCAATTAAAAATACTGTCGTGGAAAGTGATTTTAGTTAACGAGAATACCAGGATAAGATTTCCTAGGACGAACTTTAATATACTCGTTAATTAAACAAAAATTGTTCTGCTTTGCATTGGATTTTCAAACGTTGCAAAGACCTTTTGTAGAACGTATTTGTTATACGCGTAATTCGAGAGTCGGAATCACTCGGTCGAAAAAGTGAAATCCAGTTCCAACTATGTGTCTTGTTTCTACCAAATTATAGAATGTATCTCACAGTGTCCACTGTCCACGTCGTTGCGCTCTTGACCGGAAATAGAGTGAGGGAGAACAGACCGAAAGAACTGGAGGGTCAACCTGAACGATAATCGTTGACAATTCCACGAGAGAAAAAGAAAATAACACCAAGTTCCCCCTTTTTCAAATGCCCCTGAGCATTTGAAAGCACATAGAAAAAGGGTGATAATGAATGGACGGCATGAGAGAAACCGTGGCTCTCTTCGACCGATGCCAATGTTATCCGCTCTTCGTTTGTTCCTTCTAAATCTGCGCTCGTCTCGTAGAGATATATACATGCGAGAGTGAATGAGTATAAAAAAAGAACAGACTTTGAAAGGCTGTTCCTGTCTTTAAATTAAGCGCCGGCGTCACTCACGATAATCCGACGTTGTCGAGTCGACTATTGTCGGCACGGTATTAGGACAACATGCGTGTTACCAGTGTCGACTCTAATACTTGGGGAATTAATATGGCAAAGTGAACATTTTATAAAATATATAGCGATGCTTTACGACGTTTCATCTACTCGTCAATATAGGCGAAATTTGTATTGCAACCAAATTCATGAAGTAATATGAATTTAGTTGACAATATGCAGTGTCAATACATACATGAATTACCACAACGCGTAATTAATATACAGTGCTGTTTATGTTTTCATTTTATTTCATAACCTAAATTAGGAATAAGTATATGAGGTATTCCATGGTAATTTACACAGGATGAAACACGATCCTCTTAATCTCAAAAGTACTTTTTTTTAACATTTCTGTCGTCATTGATAAGAACACCTGTCATTTTTATTAGACATTTGGCTTGCGATGTTCATGAAAAATAATAAAATTTCATTACAGAAAAAATGGAACTTCAATTTGAAAAATGATTTCGACATAAATAATATGGATAATTTTTTCGTCATGTTTTATATAAAAATGGTACATGGAATTGATAAACCATATCGAGCATAATTATCCAGCTTAAAGTGCAGGATGTTAAGTTTCTTTAAGTTGAAAACTCGAAATTTTAACGCAGTTGCTAGGAAGGAAATATCAATTTATCATAATTACAAACAGAAATTTTATCGTTTTTTTTTCACATTCCTTTTTAGAATTTGTCAATTTTCGAAAAATTCATTAAATATAGATATAGTATATTTAATTAGTTTTCGAATAGACAGCACATGTTTTATGTATTTCTGACACACAATAAGTAAAGAGTATAATTGAAGAGTAAGAACATTGGTATTATAATATTGCAAAAAAATGATAAAATTTCATTTTAAATATGATTTAAATATGTTCAAATTTCGGATTTTTGTTACAGAATTTTGATGAATGTTTCTAATAAGATAAAAGGTACTTATTGTTAGTGAATCAATATTTTTTACATTAAGCTAGATAAACATGTTCGATGTGATGTTTATCAATATTTGTGATATTTTTATATTAACCTGCGTTACAGGATGAAAAAATTGGTCGTATTATATATGTCGAAATCATGCTTTTCTATTGAATTTTAAATTTGTTCGTTATTAATTACATTTTTCTACAACTCAAAAACGGCCTAAAATGAAAACTTGAATGAAATTCATAGATGTTCTTTTCAGTGGTAACAGCAATATTAAAATATATTAGCAAAATTGAACAGAGGGTCGGGACTCACATCCTGTATGAATTCCCACGGAATGGCTCAAATGTACTTGTATCGAGTTTTTGACAAATTACGTTTTTGGGTGATCGAATAAACGGTGCGCCGGACGGCTCGACAACTTCCCGAGCTGGTACCATGCCGCTACCACTACCAAAACTACCGCAACACAACCACCACCGCCATATACCTTGGCCATCAACGGTTCGGTACAACAATGCATAGCTGCTCTCCAAGTATCAAGAGCAGAAACGTATGCATACCGCTTGCCGCATATATACTATCTAAAGGCTCGAGTTATACAGTGCATTCCATATATAAATTCAACCACACGAAATTTTCGAGTTCTTGAAAAATTCCATCGTTCAGTGAGATTCAGGTATTCTATGCTCACAATAAAAATACTAAATGTCACGGGTTCGTACACCCTAGTTTACGAGATTATGCTGTTACTAATTTTTTTTTTATTCCTCATACAGGAAGCTTTTTGATGGCTAATTCAGACAACTGTATCTCGAGAACGCGTTGACCATCACACACCCTTTCCTTGATGTATTTTTTAAATCAAAGTTCCACTATAATTTTGGCTGCTAACCGAATATTGAAACTTTGTAAACAATGTGAAATAATGGGAAAGTAATTTGCAATTTTCTACTTTAGAGGCTTTTTACAACGGAAAACCCAAACTTCGTTTTAACGTAAAAAGGAAAATCGGTAATATAATATAATAATTTTTATTGCTTCTTTAGAATACATAGCGATTCTTATAGCAGGGGGGGGGGGGGGTTATTTCGATGTAAAATAATACTTCCGCGTTTTTCTTCGGTAAAGCGCATGGCGCAAGAGTTAACATTGTAGCAATTAAGATGGTCAATGCATTCGGTGAGCGTAGACCTATTGACAGCATAGAGTTAATAAACGGTTACAAATTTATGGCGAACGCACGCAACATTAGTGTCGTCGTTAGAAAGTAGAATATTTTTTTTCTAGATCCGTGATCATTCGTTTGCAGCAGTTTCGGAATATTGTCTAGTCGGACTGGGTCGCTTAGATAGAATCGTCTGTACGGGTCACAGATTGGGCAGTGCAAAAAGATATGTTCCATCGTTTCCAGCTCATTTTTGTTGCAAATTTTGCAAGTCTGATTGGGTTCTAGTTTGAATAACATTCTGTTAAAAGCAAAAGAATTGACGTAAAAGTTGACCAGCCTTATTTGCGCTATCACTGGTTTCGTGATGAGCGAACAGCGTGCCCACAAGTAGCAGGCTGCCTCTTCGTCGGTGTTTCGCGGAAAAAAAAATTGTAGAGAAGTGGAAGTAACGTAGTCGTCGATATCTTTGGCCCTCAGATGCTGTTTATAAACACGGTAAAATTGTGATTCAGCACGTACCCAGTCTGCTATTGTCGGTCTGACTAACAGATCTTCGAATCCGAGTACCGCAATGATATCTCTAAGTTGCCACACCCAATTGTACTTTTGCTCGCCAGCCTTATTGTTCATTAACCCGACTAGTCTTAAAAATATTTATTTTGGCAATCTGTCGTCGCTCATAAGGAGAACCTTCTCAATCCATCCCCAGATCAGGCACATGGCTTGAAAGAAATGGGCACAATTCCTGACTCTAATCTAAGGGCGAACCCAGGCGTGTTTTTCTGCAAGAGGAGCAGTTTTTTAAAGTAGTTTACTTGCGCTTTTTCGATTATCTCTAAGTAGTTTAAACCCCACGCCGGGACAGCATATAGAAGAGTGGCAGTGCTGATGCTATTGTACAGTTTTAGTTGAATTGCCAACGAGTCGGACTTGGCTCTCGATAAAATAGACAAAACAACACGAGGCAATTTTTGTTTTCTCGATAGCACAATTTGTGCTATCGAGAGCTGAGTCCTTGATTTTTTAAAAATTGGACCACAAAATATTGATCTCAAATAATATTCAGATGGAACGTTCAGGTTTTTTAAGACACATGCATATCAATAGGCATTTGGAGAAAAAAAAATAATTTCTGATCTCCAAAACACCAGTGCATCAGTTTTTGTTGACATCTGAATATTTTTAAGTATATGAGGCATTCATTATTAACATCATATTAACATTATGTTCAGAACCTGTAGAAAAATTGGCACAGTTATAATGAAACAAGTTATTAAAAAATGTCTCATACAGGTGTGTTATATATTATTATTTATTTCATGTCGCATCAATAGCGAATACTAACTAGCGACAATATAAATAAGTAATATAAAGAAAACAAAATACATGCATTTTCATTGCAAGTAATATATAGTTCTTCAATCTCATCGAATAACGGAATTTTTCAAGGATTCTTAAAAAAAACTCCGAGAGTCTTGAAAAATACGGCGTGGACTTTTCTATCTTTGTGAATGAGACAATTCGTGAAATCACGTAAGAAATGGGTGAATATCGCAGTGGTATAAGAAAAGACCGAGCTTGAGGTAGTAGAAGAAGGATCTCAGGATCGGAGATAGGAGGTCGAGAGGGAAGAATGAGATAGAGCAAATGGTGTGAGTGCGAAACCAAGGTGGGAGTGTCGAATGTGGGCTTTGGGGCGGGGACACAGGAATGCGACTGCGGTATTCTCCTACCAAGACACCAAACTCGCGTTGCTATCACCGTTGGTAAAGGTCTGCGGGGATAGAGGACGCAGCAGCAGCAGCAGCAGCAGCAGCAGCAGCAGCAGCGGCAGCAGAGCGGTGTGTTAGGTTCTGTAGCACCTTCGAAGGACCTACTACACTTGCAACAAAGGAGTGTGAGTGCCAGTGTCGGGTATATATAGCCTACACGGCATGCTCGATCCATGCGACTACAACCTCAATCCTTGTGCTATGCCGTGAACATTAGGTACACGCGGTGCTAGCTACCACACGAGAGTGCCGGGAGGTTTTCGACGCAAGGGCAACTGAGGTAGAGGGAGGAGAAATGAAATCCGAAGAACCGCTGGTGCGGCGCTTGTCGAGGAGAGTGAACGCGAGATTGAAGCAACTGTAGGGAGAAGAGAGGGCCAACGACCAAGGGAGAGAAGAGCTTTCCCGTCTTGTCCTGGCTCGTAGAACCGAGAGTCGCGACGGTACTTTGCTCGTCGTATGTCAACGACAGAGATAGAACCGGGACGAGGAGAAGCAACGAACGAACGAGGGAAACGAGCGACACTCGCTCGCTCTCTCGCCTTATTCGCCTTATCTGTCGGCTGACACGCCAACCAGGAATGGCAATATGCCGGCTTCCGTTTTGTCTCGCCGGAATTCCTATTAAATCCGACTCGTCCTCTCAGTGCTTTGCTCGTCGCCACCGCTCCCTCTCTTTTCTCACGTTGAGAGCACCGTTGCCCGAGAAATGAGGGACGAATTGGTGAGAAAACTGGCTGGTACAGTTGCCGCTCCGTAAATGAGAGCGTATGTAGCTCAATTTTTTGTTTGTTTTATGACAATGAGATTTAATGAAGACTGATGTGGTTAACCGAATATTTAGGGTGAACGGGGTAATCATTGGCCCCTCAAGGTTTTGTCTAATATACAACGGCAAATTTTGAGGTAATGAAAGTACCAAAAGAGCAGTGAAACTGGTACCATCTGATAGAAAATTTCCTCAAATTTACAATCATGTGCAAATTATTACCTTTTTACCTTGTGAACTTATATAGCGGAATCATAGCTTTACTGAATGACAGCGCCAATCACAAATATAGACATAGGGCGCAGACACTAACATGTTTTATCTTTTTTTTTTTAAATTACGAAAATGTAAATACCTATGTAATATTAACTACTGTATTGATTTTGCCCAAATTCAGTATAAAACATTTTCACACTCTAGCTAAGTATCAAATATTCACACACTAGCTTTATGCAAAAATTTAGATTAGTAGCTTGAACTGTTTTCAAGTAATATAATTTTCAGAAAAATTACGAAAAAGCGAAATTTTGTAAAATCTGTACCAATTTATCGATTTCGCTTAAATTCAATGCTAAAGATCGCAAAATTCTGATAAAGTTTTGTCCTAAGTTATCAGCCCGATAGCTGGACGTTGGTTCGAGTTAGAGTGGCAATGGACATCTTCCGAAATTTTAAAAATCCCATAAAATCAAAATGTGTCAACCGATTTTTACGAAATGTATACCAAAGAAACATTTGACTCTACTATAATACGGCACACAAATTTGAGACTATTCCGTTGAGCAGCTTGCGAGTTATGGCGGTATGAATTTAAGCCCCTCTATACATACTTATACATTCCGATAATTGTTCCAAACAACTTTTTTATCGACGTTTTAGACCATTTTGAGTATACTGACATGAAAATTTCGAAAAAAATTGTTTGATACAATCAAAGCTTTTTCTCGACGAAGAAGCAAAATGCTTATTTCCAGCCAAGACTTTACCAACGTTTACTTAGAGAGAGGCTATTGCCGATGAAATCCCCGCAATGCGAATTACGAAAGAAATAATATCAAAAATCTTCTGAAAGCCATTCTGTCTAATTCTGTCATCATTCTGATTACGAAGCTCTTGTTATGAGACTCAACCAATCTATAGCTCCGATTAGTATCGATGAAGCCACTTTTAACGCTTTTTATTCAACCTAATTTTAAAAAGAATGTATTCATCTTGCCCTTTATTATCTTCTTTGTGTTTCTTTTCTTCACGCACTCCTTACAGAACCCTTCTCTTTGACCGCGAGCTCGCGACTAACACTCTGTGGTGTGACGGAATTGCACGCTACGGGCGCGTTGATCCTCCCAGTATAATAGCGTGTTATTATGTCTAAATTATTATTATAACCAGGGTATATTAAGGGTTGCCGACTAGTGGTGAGATCCGATCGACCGATTTTATAATACGTGCCGGAGACGCCACAAACCTCAGCGAGTCATCAACCGCAGGGCTCAAAGCTCAACAAGACATATTCGCCACCGACCAGACACAACAGACGAACTTTCTTTCGGTCTCAGACAATATCTCGGGGAAAAAATTGTGATACAATTACTGAAATAACTCAACTACTATGATAGTATATTGTGTTGAACGTATGAAAAAGCAATTAAATAAGGATGTTCACTACGAACCTTAATAGTTTTAATACGGTGACAAATAAATGCTTTTTAAAAATAAAAAGACATTCGTCGGACCTTTTCATCTGTCTCGAGTCTAAAATTTCTTTTTCGCTCAATAAGAAAAATAACAAAGACAGCGATGGCGCGCGACCTTGGACGATTAGAACCATTCCACAAGTCGACAGGAAGAAGAAAAAATGTGACAGATGTATTGTCTCGAGGAAAACATTCGATTCGAGAAATGAAAAGGTACAATTTTAGTGGGCCGTCGTTTGTGGTCAAACGGATGGTGTCCGAGTGTTAGAGCACGCCAACGCACTATGTTGCAGTATACATTGTAGAGTGTACCCTCTCGAAGGGTCGTCTCGCCCCTAGAAGGCCAAGATTTTTATGTTAGCCCAGACACCATGGGTGGTCAATTTTCCTTTTAGTTACATACCCCATTTGACCCGGCTCTTGTCGCGCTTCATGCATTTTCTTCGTATTTCGTGTATCCTCTTGTCGGGTTTTGAGGCTTTCTTCTTTACACCCGTCACTGCTATATGTCTATTATGCTGCTCGAAAAAGTGTCGGGCAAACAGAGTCCCGCAGTTAGGTATGAGAATAGAAAAAAAGAGAAGACGGCTATGTGAATGCCGTGTTGCTCGGACCGTTGTATATAATGCCTCAATCTTTTAATTTAAAAAAAACTCAAGGGTATGTTAGTGTACAGTGTACGCTGTGTCTTGTGGATTCTTTTTGTCAGTTTTTTCTAATATAATCTTTCAATCTTTTTTTTTTTCAAGGCGTGTAAAAATATATTGAATGCACCAATTGTGGTCATCGTTATTCTTAGAAATATCTAAGTTTATATTGCATTTTGAGACTAAATTGTATACGTAAGAAGTGGAAAATTTTGTGAATCGGACGATGTACCGTCAATTTTTTTGTACACGTCTTTTTTTTTTGCAATCGTGACGAACTGACGTTTCCATAATACACGATATTTAAAAAAATTAACAATTTTTTTTTCTAAAGGCATCTAATAAATTACATCTATACTTTTAATATAATAAAATAGATCTTATTAAGTAAAAAAAAAAACAATGAAAATGTGTCTCAGCACATTAATAGTATATTGTCAATATAATGAAAATTTTTATTAAAGCAGTAATACATTTATCAGAAGGTATTATTTTCCTATTTTTATACATTATAAAATAATATTTGTTTGTGTTATGTGTAGAGTATGACTTAAACAGTATCCAATCTTTAGAGATAAAAGAAAAGATTTTAAAATTCGGACAAAATTCACAACATTCTGGGCACGTAACATAAAATATAACAGAAACGTTTCCAATGTTTCATGACCATTGAAATATTATCGCAACTTTATAGTCGAATATTCCAAAATATGTAATTAAAAAGTTACAAATTTATTTTTATGAAATATTGTTTCGACAACTACAAAAATTGAATTCCTTTCTGAAATATTATTAAATCATTCTGTTGAATGATAATGATTTTCCCTATGTCAATAATATTTCAGATTTCATACGAATGATTCTTAATTTCCTATTTCTGAAGATTTCTTACGTCATCCGAAGTTACATGTTAAAGGTAACTGTGAAGGAAAATGTATTTTTTACCCGAAGGTAACTAACCTCATCGATAAGATTGTCTGCTTCTTGTTGTCCCATCGTTTTCAAATCGTACAACGAATATCAATAAGAGCGTCAATATCTCTTCGGTTTCATTCTGTTTGGCCTTAAGTTCTAAAACAACTGCACGAATTCGAGGAGGTGTTGACTTTTAAAATCCTATAAATATTTGGAATGTATCAATTTCAACGTTACATTAAAAATCAGTAATCTTAAAAAAAAATGTTCGTTTTTTTTTGTTGAAATTTTTTTCTCATCATATAATTCAATAATAATACAATGCCTTATTACAACGTATATTTTTAATTAATGATGATCTTCAATGACAAAAATATTCATTTGAAAACTTTTGAAAATATTTTGCAAGTATATTATTACAATGTAATTCTGTAACGTTGTTAGAATATTACATTTGCAATGCTTCAAGCGGACCTGCAAGATTACTGTAATATTTAAACAATATTGTTAATAGATTTCAAAATATCTCAGCAATATTGCAATATTTCAAAGGTATATTTTTGTAATATTTTCAAAACATTTTGGTGCTGTATGTGGATGGACACAATACACTAGGATATGTGTATACACAATATACATATCCTTGTGTTACAATTCGATTGGAGACTGTGAGAACCACGAATGTGTCGTTTATCTAAACAATGATCCATGTAGTATAATAACGTTTTCCCAAGGGCAGAGATAAAGATGTCAATTTAGATAACGGCGGATATAATCGGTGCGGTTATTCTATTCTGTTCTGTTCATCAAAGTTAAATGCAAGGGTAGAATGATTTTTCTGGTGACATACAGAAACTCGTATACAGCTTCGTATCTACACCGTACATGTTACTATAAATCTCAACAAACTGCTGCTGCATGTGCCATTATTAGAACGTGTTCATTGTTTACTTCATCGTAATATTGCAAGGGCTTTATAGTGTGATACATGATATTAGTTAGGAAATATGACGAGCGCCCTTTCTACTTCTTCTTATATTGTCTCGTGTTAACAATTGATTTATCCATCCGACAGTTTGTGCTGTGTTTGTGTCCAACAGACACAAACACAACACAAACTGAATCCTATCTCTTTGGTCGTTACAGCCGTCGCTATAATCCGAGGAATTATTAGGAATTATAGTGCGCGTATTGTTGGCGATGCGTGTTGGTAGTTGTTGCTGAAAGGGTTTCGCGGGCCCTCGGGAGGATAACCTGCTTTCGTATCTCTGGGCTAGCATGCAACAAGAGGAGAGAAGAGATGGGATGAGAAGGGAATAAGAGAGACAGAGTTGGAATGTCACTCGTTACACTGAGTTTGCAAACTTTTGCTCTAAACACGAGCCAACATTCACCTCCTGTGCATCGGGCAAACTAGTCGCGGATAAACCGTAAGGTGCTGAGGTATGAGAATGCTATCGTTTTGCTTGCAACATTTGTACACCAACATACATTTACTTGTGCTGCTGCGAACTTGAGTTCTCGCAACGTGCCTGTCCCATTAGTACGAAGATATGGTAGATAGCGTGGAGAGAAATTATAGCAAACAAAAAAGTTACTCGTCACGCGTAAAACAGGAGTGTACTGATAAAAATGGTTACATCCCGGTAAATAAATAGCACGGATATTTTCTGGGTGGTTTGAATATTATTAATTACAATGGTTTTAATTTTAAGCCCGAAACACGGCATGACCGTATTTTATTACGTTCAAATCAATCTTTGGTTCTTTGTCAGTTGTTAATGAATGACCTGTCTCAGTTATTCTTTATATCCTGTGTATCTGATATTCCTAATTTTTATATTCGTAAGAATATACTTAATTTTCGTAAAAATCGTTTAGGTTCGAAGAAAAGTATTCGGATCTCTCGACTCACATCGTATTCTTGAAGACTTTGGATAGCGGAATATCACAAACGTAGGGTTACATGACCAGTGCTTATTCAATGCCCCAGTGATGGCGGTCGTTACTTATAGAAATATCTAAGCTTATGTTGAACATTAGGTACATCAAAATCGCCAGAAAAGCATTTTCAGACCGATACGAGCAATACTGAGTGCAATTAGTCACTTGCACAGTGTGAAAATATACCTTAATCTTGCCTCGATCTCTTGTCAGTTTATGTAAGGAGTAGAAAATTTGGTACTTCAAATGATGCCCCCTCAGATTTTTGTACAGTCATTTTTTATTATAATGGAAACAAACTGACGTTAATACGATGATAAACGTTTCGAAAAATCACGACTGAATACAAGCACAGAACAAAATTGTCTTCACGAAAAAGTACCAAAGTATTGGGCTTGATCAAAACCGGTGGTGGTCACAACCGGTACATCTACCCTAAAACAGCGTAAGTTGTCTCGCTGATGCGACGTAGAGGGAATTAAAGAAATGAAATCCGTGGTCGTGGCTGCCGAGTTCAGTATATGTGACGGAGTTTATATGAGGTACGAAGCTTAGCAGCATAGCGAGAGTGAGTGCTAGACTAGGTGTCTGAAAATATTCTTGTCCAGCTATAATAAAGGCTCCCTGTCACTCGACCGACTGAAAGATAAAACTAGAAGAGAGTGCTAGCACTACTACGACACGACGGCATGCACAGCATACGTGCGCACCCCAGATAAACAATGCTTTTCAACTCGAGAACCCTTTCTCGTATCTACGGTCTCTCTTCAAGTCGGCTGTTTTTTTCTTTTCCTCTTCCGGCTCTCCTCTATAGCTACGCTATTACACCCCGACTTTTATTTATTTCTCCTTTTTTAATCCTCTTTCTTATTTTCGCTTGCCATCGTTCCTGGTTCTTTCTCTACTTCCCTTTCTCTTCGCTATTTCAGCTCGCATCTACCGTTGGCTCGAAATTCGAAGGAAACCCGACTCTCGGCGAACAATGCTCGCTGTTGACGAAATGCATGTATGTATCGGTGTCACGCGTTAATCTCTTCCGCTCTCGGCAAGCTATTCAGCTTTTTTTACATATGGGACATTCCGCCAATTATTTACCTGAATTTCTGACATGATTTTAATTCGCATAGAAAATTTTACAGTATATTCTGTAGGCAGCCCTTTTTACCCGCACGTTTTTATTCAGCATAGTGTCGATCCAACACATCCGTCTCTCCACAAAGTCTATCATGCAAACAATGTTTATTGCACATTCTTATCATTACACGAGTTTAACAAGACATTTCGGTTCTACACATTTCGATCTTACACATTTATCCCAATATATACAATCCGTTCGAACACACTCAGCCACAGTCTCGCCACAGTCTCAAAACAACAAGGCCGTTCCTGCACAAACCTGATTGTACACGCCGTTTATTCCTTTGCATGTTTATTCTTCACGCGCTCTTTAATGACATTTCAATACTACACATTTCGATCCTATACATTGATATCGACACAAAAATTATTAACCAAGCGGCGGTTACTGCACAATTTGATTATATACACAATGGCTTAACGAGAATTTTACTTCCAACAGGAATTAATCCCACACATCCCGTTCCGCACGCATACTATTGTTGCACTCACTTTTTACTGCACTAAACGCGTAGCCACACTGTCGTTGCTACGCATTTTAATCTATCACAAACTATCCGACACTCTTTTTCCTACACATTTCGATGCTACACACTTGTATGTTGGAATCTAGTTATGCGAACATCTCTCGTCGGTAAGTTAGAACTCGGAGCAATTTACCTGGGCGACAGAGGTTCTCTTTACAGTAATATTAACATGGGCTGTCGTAAGTGTATAAACTGACGACAGCCCATATGTTGATAGTACACCAATCAAAACCTCTGTCACTGAGCTAAATTGCACAGTGGCAAGCAGTGCTCAACTAAACTGCTCGAACTGTGTAGTATGGAAATGTATTATAAGGAACGGGGATTTATCAAATACAAGATAGAGGAATTTTTTTTCGAATTAATGTGAATGGTTTTTTTTATAAATCTTCAAATCATGAATGTTCTAATTTTTTACGTATACAGGAGCGTGTGAATACAATTTTTAATCTTATTTCTTATGCACCTACGTTTAAACTTTCTCTAAAAACATTAGTTCTTGCGTAGACATGTTTTTTCTACCTCTGAAAAATCCGCTTTACAGGATATTCAATTTTTAAAATATAGTTTCATCAAAATAATAATTTTAAAGGATTTGGGATTGAAAAAAAGGCGGAGTTAAAAGGGATAAAAAGGGAAAGGACTTGTACGATGGAGAACTTAAAAAAAATATAGTTTTATTGAATATTAATAATAAGTTAGTGTTGTAGATAAAATTCGATGTGAGATTGCAAGATCGTTTTTTATATATAAAAATCTTACTGCGCAAAAAGTATACTGTTTATTTTTTTGTAATTTTTATAATCGCTTAAACGGTTTTTCTGGCATAAATAAATAAATAAATAAATAAATAAATAAATTGTTTATTTTCACCTGTAATTATAAAAAATAAGGAACAATCATGATTTAAAATATATTGAAAAAGTAATTTATTTATATAAAATCGAAAAAAAATTATACTGGTTTAATATTTGGTAGATCTTTGTTCCTTACCATACTGAACATCCTGTAAAGTTTTTAGGCATGAAAAATTCGGCGAAAAATGTAGGTAACTTAATAATGGAATGACCCATATGCAACAGCTTTCTCCATGGGGTCGTGCTTAAAAATAAAATTGTATTCATAAAATGGTACATGGATATATTGTACATTGTATTGTCAATATACTACCCATGCAAAAAAATGGTCTATGCAAGTATATACAGATATGTACATACAAGGGTATACTGACACAGTTCTTGAAAAATATATTTTTTTTACAGTTTTCGTATCTTTACTATGATTTATCGAAGTACCCATGAAAAGTCATTAGAATGTTCTTCTAGTCGTCAAGATAGACGCAGTAGCCGATAACACTGATTTTCAACGGCAGGCAAGATGTGCCAGAAATACGGCGATCTTTCGTATACCGGCAAGTTGCTCCTGCCTGATATTGGAATTCGGAATGTCGCACGCTCGGGCCACGAGACTTGCGAGGTGTGAGAAGTGGATTGAGGAATGAGAGACAGAGGGAGCGGAGAGAACGTCGAGTAGCTCGGTAATTGCATTCTCGTCAATGTATCGACCCGCCTAGAATCCGATGCGATTCTCACTCTCCTCTCTCACTTGCCTCTTTTCGTCTCCCGAGAATCGAGCAGAAGCATCGAACCTCGACGTCCATTACCTTTCCAATTCGATTACCCGTGCTTCAATCAGAAGATCCGTATACGCCACCACGTCCTTCTGTGCTTCTGCGACGCTATCTCTCCAACCGTAGCTCACAATCTATAGCTTTCTACCAGAGTTTTCCGCGTAACTGCTGTCACCTTCTCCATTTCTACCAACATTTTCACTTCAGAACAATCGTCTTGCGTTTGGTGCAGTGATCCAGGACACTTTGTTCTGCATTCTTATTGTTCTGGAAATTCAAGTTTTCAGTTTAATCGACGCAATTCTGGAGTACCGTGAGATCTTTCGTTTCATTAAGTCATGGCGCGACATATATGGCGTCACAATTGCTCAACATGCTCTTTTAAACCCTGATAACAAGCAATTACATCCTCTCCACGAGCCCCGAGCTTTTCGAGGTTACGTGAAAAAAAGGAAATATACAATTACAAGTAAAATTAACAGAGAACTTTGACGACTGATACAGTGAACAACTTTCGGTTTTCACAATACAAATCACGTGGTTCTGTGTAACAACATGGATTATAATTAACATGTACACTACGAGACGCACTACCGAGTATATATACTTATATACCAACTTGAATTGTAAACACCGAATTGTTTTGTTACGGGAAATTCGATGAGACCCACGTGACGCGCCCTTAGGCTCCATCCTCCAAACCGAACCCTGCTGTTGTATGTAGAGCAGGAGTTATAGCGGTATAATAGTATATACCTGCAAGCGTGGTAACGTAAAGGGAACACGATACAGCTGTTACCTCTACACTAACATCGGCTGTCGGAGACTTGAAAATCGTATCGACTTGGTTCTGGACAAGCCCATTTTCCGGTTCGATCCACCGAATCGGTGGCCTCATCCACCGCACCCTTCGTACGGACAGCTACCATACTCGAACCTCATCCTGGACACGCTCTCGTGCTCGTGACAGGAATTTGTATGGCATTCACTAGTAGCAGCAGCAGTAGCGTCAATAGAGAAACGTAAGAAGAAGGCGAATAGCTTGTGGGTTGGGACCCGGCAAAATAGAGTGGAGAAAAGCATCTTAAGACAGTTACGATAACACGAATAAGGTAAACGATATAATCTTTGGGGCCTTTTAATTATATAATGTCTACATCACGGCAGTTTTTGACGAAATGAAAAAACTAAAAGGTAATCATTGAAAACAACATCACCGACAAACAATTTTGTCGGGGGATGTTGTGGTGGGAATCAAATGTTAGGTAGCCAAATTCACGAGTCGAAATATATCATACATTACTCTTTTCTTATCTTCGCATCGGGAGCTTTTTCAAGTGTATTTCTATGCATGGGGTTTATTGATCGTTCCATATATCATTGATACTTCGGGTTATAATTGTATTTGTATACTGAGTTAGATAATAGAGTTAAATAATGGCGTATCCAGCGCAGAGTTCTCGTTTTAGAAGTAGCTATTGCTGCTATATTCTCCGGTCCGTTTCCTGGTTATTCCACGGTGAGAGTGAATCCACAGTAACGAAATCTTTGTTCCCGAGTCTTGCAGTTTCTTTTTTTTTGTTGGATACCTGAGATAATTCTCTTGTCACTTACGATGCAGCAGTTGTATTTGCTCCATCGTTCTTTCTCGGTGAATCTTTGATAAAGTTCAGTAATTTGTTTGTATCGTCGTGTATCATTCGAGAACGAGAGTAAAAGCTGCGTTTCGAGTGTACAGAGCTAGCACTATGTTGGATGAAGAACAGAGTGTCTATGGTGGGACTGTACGGCGATGACGAGGAAGTCGCCGGCCTGCGACGAGGACCAAGGGGAAGCGAGCTGAAATTGCTCGTATACGTACGGGCCGGAATCTATCTGACAGAGTCCGGATCCCGGGTATCCGGGGCTTCGGTCTGGTATATACAACGAGCGTTAGCTCAGCCAACCAGACGCTAAGTCCAGCCGGTCGGTCACCCTCTTCATCGCTCGTATCCACGATAGGCTTATCCCTCGGACAATTTCAATATATCGTTCGGTTCCGGTGGTTTGGCCTGTTCCACAAAAGTCGCTTCCTCACGTGTCGATCGGTAACTCGGGAGGTTCGACAGATCGATCGCTATATATACCGCCTCGCTTTCCATCTTTCCAATCTTTCTACATCGGTTCGCGAGAGAGATTCGACCACAGTCGGTTTTCCCGTTCGACAGTTCGCGATAAGAGGGGTGGGGGAGGGGGATCTTTCTTCGTGCTATCCACGAGTCGGCGAGATGAGAGAATTCAAGAGAGGCGGAAGGGAATGAGATAGTGAAAAGGGTGGATGAAATCGTTTAGTTCCGAACGGCGAACGGAACGACGAGAAGAGAGTGGGGAGATTACTCCCTCGCTAAAAGAGAACAAGAGACAGAGATAGTGAATGAGGGGCTCGATGCACGCTGCCCCGAACAGAAGCCGATGTCCCGCTTCGTTACTCGCTGCGATCAATCACAGCCCGACCCTCTCTTTGCTTTAGTCCCTTTATCCGCTCACTCTCTCTTTATTCGTTTTTTCTTTCTCTTACATTCTCATTTCTGATCTCTCACCCAAGTCCCTCGTCCTATCGACATTGAGCTTTGGTATATATATGTGCCCCTATGGGAAAGAGTAACTTTACCGATCATCTTATCCTTCCGGAGCTCACGCGTTCCATAATCAACAACAGCACGACACCACCATCACCCCGGATCGTTTTTCCCCATTCGACATCCGTCTTCATAATGTATTCTTTTTTTCTAACCAATAATCGACATCTAGAGCTCACGTATTGCTGTCATTAAGGTTCAAAGAAACTTTTCTGCACGTTTTGAAGGTGAAACTAGTATAAACCGAAGTGGCCTCTGAATTAAAGAGGTTCCTTAATGTAGAAAAAATGTATAACAACGAATTTATGGAATAATAACTCGTTAGTTAGCGCCAATAAATCCACAGGCACTTTTTTTATTTTTAGGCACTTTTTTCGACGGTACTTTTGTTGTTTTATTTCGATCTTGCCGGTTGAGGGATCTAAAATTCTAGACAAGATCCGAGACAAGCGACCTTAAAAACATCAAAGTACACGGAAGAAATGGTTTACAAATAATTCAATTTGCCACCAGAATAGTTTGGAGCGTTTGTGCAATAATTATTCAATAACAGTGAACATTGTTTGTGCAAGACTTCTGATGTGAATTGTAATTTTTATAGGTATACACACCAGAATTATTATGTTTATATACTAGAATTATTAGACAAATATGATAACCCTGGTGTTTATCCATATTGGCTGTTTCAGTAAAATTTGAGTTATGGCTGATAATAAAATACTGGACACCTATATAATTCTGGTGCTAGCCCACAGTCATTCTTATACTGAAATTCGAAAATACTGGTGAATTCCCATAATAAGTCTTGGAAATTCCTATCATAATTCGTATTTTTTTCTCCGAGTATCAATTTTTTGTGAGAAATCGAAATATTTTCGCTTCCTCATAAAAGAAGCGATGGTGACATTTTCTCCGTTTAGTTTTCAATGCCAATGTGTTAAAAGTGTGCTAAAGTGCTTAAGAATCGCGTTTAAGATTCACGTTCAACAAAACAAATTTCTGCACGTTCATGTGACAACTCTTTTTTATGCGCCACCGAATTACAAAAAAGAATCTTAATTTTTGTACTTATCTGGTTTAGAGTGTTTCTATAGAACCGTAATTTTACTTTTGGCTCCAACTCGAGAAAATGCTAGAAAATACTCAAAATGACATCATTTCATAATAATTTAGTTGTTAATTGAGTTTATAGTATTTTTATAAAATGGGGAAGAAAATTATTCACAAAATTCGTAAACAAAAATAGAACATTTGTTTGTTTTTTTTTTTTCAACAATACAGTTGGATTTGAGGAACATACCTATTGAAAAAAGGTAGTAAGAGTATAACTTCGTGGACGTTAACTAGACTGAATTTTTGTATATTGTACTAACCTTTTTTCTTAAAATTTTAAAGTAACACAAAGATTGTGTACATTTATCGATTATACAGAAAAATTAGTTAGACAATTAAAATGATACAAAATATTGTGTAAACGAAAAATTACACATTTTTATGTCAAAATGGCATAAAATATTTCGTAAAATAAAAATTCGCAATTTTTACTCATTGTACTTTCGTACTTTTTTCTGTAAAACTATAAACTTATAGAGAAATTGGTGTCGAATTAACAAAAAGTTTCTGTGAACGTCTGTATATACAATCTTTCTGTTAAAACTAGACCACTTTCATTTTCTGGTTTAAAATCTCATTGGATTACAGAATCTTTCAAGAACTCTGAAAATTCGGGTGCTTGAATTGCCTCACATATATATAGGTAAACAGCCAATCCATTGCGGTGTGGTTGTTGAAAAAAAGTGGTGCTGTGGAGCTTCACACAGTACCAATAACTGTCTAGTAGGCAAGTGTGAGAGAGAGAGAAAGGGATAACAGTGCGTGTAGTATAGTTTAGTACACTCCGCGGTAATTCAAGACTATCCAACGTACCTCACCCCCTTTAACCTCATCACTGAGATCCTCAAAGGGGGAACCGGAGGAAAGAGAAAGAGATAATATCGTGGGGTGATTGCGAAGGAAGGAAAATGAGAGGACGAACGGAGAGCTCAGTCGAGCTCGATGAATCGCCACGAGAGATTCATCGCAACTTCTCGGTGAACCACGCGCGCGCGCGTTCCTCGCCAGTCGAGGCATTAAATTACACAGTTCACCCATACCATACTATAAATGCTTGTGCTCGATACACGAGAATTGCTGCTAGACGGTAGTGTTGTATAGCTTACGATTAATTAAAAGTCGTGCCTGGCGAAAATTAACCGTGCGCCTCAGTGCGCACTTGGATAAAACTCGTGTAGCCACGTCCCATCTCAGTTACAAGAGAGATCCTCTCAAGTGCCGAATGACGACGATGACCGTCAACACGATCCACACTCGCAGCCCATTAAACTTGGATTAAACGAAGCGCTCGCGTGTAGTAATCGTTCTTAGAAAGAGAAGTCATTTCCCAGTGCAGCATGATCAAGATCATACTGTTACAATAATTATCTCTACCTTGACCATTAAAACTGGATTTACACCCTTATGTCTTCTATGATACTCATTTGAAAACAAGCCAAAATCGTAAAAGTGTTAACGAATGCACAGCACCGAGAGGACTTTTATTTTATTTGAATATTGAATGAAGAGATTACATTGAAATTTTGGAATTCGAAACGTTTCTTGCAGTATCAATTAAATAATGTATTTAACTTGATATTCACTTTTGTTTCATAGGTCTTAAATTTTATAAACTATAGTGATATTGAATAATCAAACAAAGTTTCTTAGATGTCTATCAAACTTTTGCATTGATTGCCGTTACATTTTTTATTTACATCTGAGACTCGGAATAATAATAGGATGTATTAAATTTGAATTATCATATGATGGCATTAAAATCGATCCATCACTTTTAATAAATTCAAACTTTGCAAATTTTTAATTAAAATATCAAACTTTGTTTTAACTATGAAGTATCGTAGAATTTCTGCTTGTAATGAATATCGTTAACTTTTTCTTGGTTGTGGCAACAAACTGAACAGGGTCAATGTAATTTTTTCCACAAGTGAAAACACGATACTTTAAGATTATAGCAAATACCTATTTGATTTTTTCAAAACGTTCCGATAATTGATGAATAGTTAAAACATCGTTTGTTAAAAAAGAAAAAAGAATTCGATCGATCGACACTCCATACAGCATCAAAATATTTTGAGAAATACTATAGAAATATTACTTTGAAATATAGCAATATAGCCAGAAGATTTGCAGTTCTATTAACAATATTGTTGAAATATTGCTGGGATCTTGCAGTGTCTGCTCATAACATTGCAGAATAACGTACTTGCAATATATTGCAATATTTGTTCAAACAAATGACATCACTTCTGACATTAAACTTTACCATTCATTAAAAGTATTAAAATTTATTTAATCTAAAAAACATCCAATCTGTCAAAATGAATATTTGAGTGTTTTTAAGGTTTCTAATTTTCCATATGACTTTAAAATTCATAATTTTCTAGATTCCGAGAGGATTTTATTGATAGCGTTGTGTTACCTTGGATTCAAAGTATTACGGTGTAATTTAGAGATTGCTCTGTTATTTTGGAGCTTAACACTTTTAGTGACAACGCCCTTTAGAATCCGAGCAGTTGCTTTAGAACACAAGACAAAGCAGGATGAAACTGGTAATATATAAACCATTCTATTCATATTAGGTTTACGATTTCCTAATCTATTGGAGATTTTAAAAAGAAAGAAAGCTGAGTGATTTTTAAATATTTCTAATGTTTTTAATTTTTTGTATCTTTAAACAATGCTGAACACAATGCTGAAACACAGAAATTTATTTAAATCCAATCTAATTTTATTTAAATCCAATAACATATATATACCTCATAGAGCCAATATATATTTTACCTCTATGAGGAAGTATGTTGATCGATTTTGGCTTCCTCATAGAGGAGCTTGTCATAAAATTTGAACCGCTCGATCGATTTGCGTCAAATTTGTACTCAAACCTTATTCAATGGTAGTCCATATGTGAACCATATTTAAGCTAAATCGGCAAAAATTTCGAATTTTTTTTTTCGTAACGTAATTTTTTTCTGTTTTATTCACCAAAATCGAAATTTACCGACATGTCAACAGTTCCTTTGACTAAATTCATCATTAATAATTAATAATCGTGAAATCACGTCGATAATTGCAGCCGGATATCTCAGAATTTACAGGAGTTAAAGTCTTTGTAGACATGTAAAAAAAATTGAAATTACAATAAAGTTAGAACTACTCTATCGATTCTCGCCAAATTCGGCACACATCATGGTTTGATAGTAGTCCATTTACGTGCAAAATTTCAGCCCGATATCTTATAATTTGCGAAAGTTATAGGATGATAACGAACTTTTCAAAATTTTCAAAATGCTGTAAAATTCCTATTTTTCAACCGATTCGCGTCAGTTACGAACCCAATTTTCTCCTTGACTACACAACAAAAAATTATCATAGCGTGTAAAGGCTTGAAAAAAAAATGGTGCTACGAGATGCATATCTAAGAGATCGAGTCAAAGATAACATCACTATACATACAAGCCTATCATATTTTGGAATTCGTGAATTTTTACGTTACATTAAATATTAGTGATCTTAAAAACCCTTGGATACTAAATTGTGCATTCTCTTCTTTTTTTTTTTTTATTGAAATGAATCTTTTCTTTTGTCATATAATTTAATAATAATATATTATAATATATAATATATTAATTAATGGTGAAGTTCGATAATAAAAATGTTATCTATTCGTGTGATAAGTTTTTGCAATATTTTGCAACTATATTGTTGCACTGTTCTGTAACGTTCTTAGAGTAATTACATTTCCAATGCTTTCAGCGAAGATTGCAAGATTCCTACGATATTTCACCAATTCCGTTTATAGGTTTCAAAATATCGTAGCAATATTGCAATACTTCAAAGGTGTATTTTTATAATACGTGAAAAACATTTTGGTGCTATATAGGTAGGAATACAAGAATATCGGTGAAATTCTTTTTTTTCAGTTTTTGGAACTTGAGAGGACGCTGGAGTAGACGTTCTTACCGACTTTGATCGGTAAAAATAAGCATGAAATAATTTAAGCATACTTTACAATTCGCCGTTAATATGCTACACACATGCTTCAATTTCTACAGGACTGTAATGTCATCATAGGTGCATGGTTCTATACTCGAATTTCGGTTGAGAACGTGCTAGATTTGACGAAATATGTACTTTCCTTAATTTCCCGAAAACCAATATGGCCGCCTGAAATGTACACACCATTTGTTTTGTTTAATATGAAAGCCGTCTGAACTCACGTGTTTAAAAAAAGGCTTGCACATCGATTCTTAGAGCTCTTCCGGATATTCCGAGAGCTCGAGAAAACCGATCGCACAAAAGAAATCCACCCAAAGTGAATTCTAGATACTTTTTGTGTGTTCGGTTTCCTGGAGCACGTGGAATATTCGAAGGACCTTCGAGAATGGTCGCGCACACTTTTTCGACGTATGTGAGTTCAAGAAACTTTTACATCTTATAAAACAGATAGTGTTTATATTTCCGGCGGTCATATTGGCCTTCGGGAAGTTCAGTACATTACCTATTTCTTTATTTCTCGTTCGTCTTCATCCGTAATTCGAGTGCAGGACCATGCGTTTATAATTGATATATGATAATCCTATACAATTTGACATATATGTGTAGCGTATTAACGACGGCTGATATAAAGTACGAAATTCACAATTTCGCAATTCACAAGAGCATCCCTTTAAGTCACAAATAATTTTGGAGTTTTTGCACGACCTTGAAAATTTAGGTTGTTTGAAGTACCGTGGATTTTGTCTTATCTTTCTCTTACCAATGAAATTCTCATCCGTTAGAACAGCCGACGATATGATGATGCGATACGAAGATTGGGCCCACGCGTGTCTATCGACTATATCGCCACAATATCTTTCTTCCTCTCGCTGAATCGTTTTCAAGATACCAAGTCCGATATCATTGCCGATTCGTATTATGTACGGATATAACCGTAGTATAACTATAGGGGCTGCGATGTGCGTGGGATCTATCCATTGTGCTGGTGCGTGCCCATATTTTCAGAATCTCTTTTATCCTTTTGTCGTGTCCGGTGAGGCACACACCGGTCGGCGAATAGCCGGACAGCCCACGCGCGATTCCCGTCCACGTAGCATATGTGCTGTACCACGCAGCTTCGTATATTCGTATAACGCTTCCTCGAGGTTTACGTCAAGAAAGCAGCGCGCGGGCGTCTACCTAACTTGTATAATACGTACAACGTTTTTGGTCTGTAGATTTGCGGTAGGCGAGAATAACGGGCATCCGACATCTTTACCAATCTTCGTACATTTCAAGACCCACATAGCACTAAAATGTATCTAAAACATTATAGAAATATTACTTCGAAGATTAGCAATATTGACAGAATATCGTGATATCTATTCACACAATATTGATGAAATATTGCAGTGATATTGCGCTACAACATGTACGCTCAAGAATTGTATATGTAATGTTCTAACAATATTGCGGAATAACATTGCAAGAACATAATTGCGAAATATTGCGAAGACTATTAAAACAAATAAACACCATTTCCGTAATTGATCTTTACCATTAAGTAAAAACTACACGCTATATTCATGCAATGTTATTATTATTGTTTTATACATTAAAAGTACAATCTGCTAAAACTAATACTCGCTTTTAAGGTTCCTGACTCTAAATATAATGTTAAAATTCATAAATTCCAACGTAAAAAGAATCACTTTAGTACTTTAAAAAAGTACAATATCTGTTGATCGACATTACTCATGCGTACTCATCAAATCAACAATAAAAATACTGAAGAGAACTCTGAACACGAGTCGAAACGTCTAAGTAAAAAAAAACAGTCTTTCAACATTATTAAAAGATCGTTCATTGGCGAAGCACATCCATCTGAAACAGAACGGTCAACGCTTTTCCAACTTCGTCATAAATTCCAAATTTCGAAATTTGATAGCGTTGGAATGTTGGATTTGAATTGTTACGGTGTAATTTCGAGATTGCTGTATTATTTTTGGTTTCAATGTCTTTGGACTCAACACCTTTTTGAATTCGTTCAGTTGCTCTGGAACTTACGAGAAAATAAGATGAAACTGACAAGATATAAACCATCCTATTAATATTTGTTCTTCAAACCAATTGCTATATGAAACCTTAAATTAACAACCGATAGGACTTAGAACAAGAATACTAAGTATGAAATTCTCTCAACAACAAGTAGACACAATAAAACCTAATCTATATGCAAAACAATTCCGGAAAGTATCATCCGAAAACATATAAATACCCAATTCACATCATATTCGAAATTATGTCAGCATCAACAAATTAAAAATACCTCGACACCGAACTTTATCTGAATTATTTACTCGTTTTCTGATTTTCTCGTTTATTTTAGTTACGTCCTTTATTTGTACTCTTACGAAAACTATATCTGTAAAAGCGATAGCTGCGAAAAAAGGGCTGAAGGACTTCGGTCAATGGCCCATTGGCCCCGGAATGATATAAAAAAAATATTGTAGACTCGACTTTATATATTGTTTGTGCACGAGGGCATTAAAAACCATTTACTACTACTACTACGGCTGATATTTGATGTGTGTGAAGTTGGCATATCAAATGTCAGCATATCAACTAAAAAGTGGAGTTCCATTTGCATCGAACCGAGTTCTATAGTTCCTGATAGATTTTAACCATAGTTCTGGTAATTTAACATTCAAAAACGAAAATTCTAAAAATCATATACCAACTTCGCGTAGTATATCACGTCTTCAAAATGTATTTTACTACAATATATAGTTTTCGGTGAGTTCTACAGTTCTATACCATAGTTCTAATCAGTGGCCATGTCTAAATAATTATTATCAGCATTTCGTCGATACTATGGTGGTAGGTTGCGGGTTTACGACGAGTTCTTGTGTTATTCGATGCTGTACATAATAGTTCTAGCACCCCTAATGATACTCTAGGATAGTTCTAACCATTGGTCATCTTCATATAATTATAAAAAATTATCATCAGCATATCGTCGATGCTATGGTGATATGCTATGATTTCAAACGTAAATGTTCATATCGTAAAAAATGTTCAGAAACATTAAACTAGACTCATTCATGCGACAACTTTTGAAATATTATTGAAAATAGAGAAAAGCACATGCCTTTCAACACAATTATTCTAAAATATTTATGAAGTCATTTAAATTTTATTGAAGTAAATATTTTTCAATATTCCACCACAAAGTTGCGACAATACTTCAATTGTAATAAAAAAATTCTGCAATATTTCTGCCATATTATAATGCCTTTAAATATTTCTCAGCTGTTTCAACGTCAATTCTTCAGAAACGGCGTGAGTGATCTTCTGCACGTGAATCTAATTATACGGATGATAATAACTACTACTGTGCAGCGAGTATTTCGAATTAAAACGAGCATCGGGTTTATATTATATATATATATATAAACTCTCATGCGTTTATCTTCCAACCCTGGCATCGGAACTTTATTTTCTGACTCTGTCTATCTCCGTTGCTTTCATCTCTGTCTCTCGTATAACGTCACTCCTGGGACTCTGTAGAGTCGGGGGTAGCGATGCTTCCGCCTTCGACGAGAAAGCGCGAACAAGCTCTCCCTGGGGAACGAGGAACCCGACGAGACACGATATAACAGGGTATATATATATTATCAAGAGGACGGACTTTATATATACATACATATATATATATGTATGTATGTATGTGTGTGTGTATAAAGTCCGTTCTCCTCCTCTTCTTCGTACCTCTTCATGCTTACCTAGTTGAGAGGCAGGTCTCGCAAGTCCGTCGATAACTTGGTCCCTTACCTCTCGAGAGCTTGACTTCTCTCTCTCTTAGTTCAGAGAGCACTGCTACGCGACAGTTTCCTTGCCGGCGAATTGCGAATTTCAGTCAACGATCAATAAGAAAAAAAGGTTATCCACAAGTGTAGGAGTGTTCGATGCGCGTGTCGTATACAGCAGACGGTAGAAAAAAGAATCGAGTCCGGACAGGAGAAAATTGAACATTCAGAGCTATAAGTTTTAGTTAATTATTTATTTATATATTAATAAAAACCTGATTATCACTGATATTTTTCCGATGTCTTTTGCGCTTCCGCATAGAGCAAACCTCGTTTTTCAGACTTTGTTTTTACGATTTTAAAGACAGTATACAATAAAGTGGTATGAAAAAAAAGACCGACTTGTAATTAAAAAACATATCGACGACTCGTACCGACATTTTGCATCCAAGTAAAATACGCTTTGTCAAACACCATTTGTCTGAAATAATTTTGATCACAATCGTTAAAACAATAAACGATGTTGGGATTTTTAATTTCGTAAATTGATGCAAATTTGAAAATATGGAAGTGAAACTTTTTACACAAGTGTAGTTATGAAAAAGTTTGGTCGACCAGATTAAAGTTTTCACTCTATAACCTTGCCCATAGATGCACTAAAGAATAACTGAAAAAATCTCGTTTATGAAAAAATGATAAATTCTTAAACCAGCATGCAAAGTAAAATTTTACACATTGCTTCTTTATAAATTTTCACCTTTCGCAAAACTTCTTCTGTTCTTCTATTCTTGTATAAAACCAACATTGTTCAACTTCCTTCTACGTCGAGGTGGTTTTGTAAAAGCGGAAAAATAATGATGCAGTAAAATATACAAGGTTCTCCTTTGGAGGCCGTATCTAAAAATATTTGTTTCGATCATTTTATTTCCTCTGAATATGTAGTTTGTCAATTTTTCTCCGTGCGTTTCTACCGAACGGATATTTTTTGTCTCTTTTCACTCATGCAATATAGATATCTAATACGTAAACCCGAGGGCAACAGCGCGTTTTTATTCGAGAGATACTGACGAGGCTACTGGCGTTAGCTGGTACCAGACTGAATAAAGAATTTAACGAGTTCGAATCGCATTGTTTATAGTAGCACAACGCGTGACCGGGCTATCTACGCGTATATTCTGGCCTCTCAGTGCAGTCGAACTAGCGCGCGGGAAATAGCTGCTGCAGAATCACGCGCCTCGCGCTTCGTGTGCTAACAGCGCACTGACGAAGCTTTTAATTGAGCCAACTAAACGTGAACAAACCGTCGGCGCGCTCGTGCGACCATCTTTTTTTTTTCATCCCTCGCCGTGGACATGACGTGGAAATACTCCCGGCTTCGTTAACACCGGAAGTGGTCGCGATAACGAGCTCCGGCGATCCACCCTACAACCATTGACGATAGCCTGCATCAATGTATGCAGCAGGTGCGGTTGTATAGATATTCCATACAGCTGGTCGGAGCAGTCAACGCAACGTCCCGAATTCCACGAATATTTCCAATCGGGTTACCAACCAATTGGCATACCCATTAATCGTTGAATTTATTCGAGATTGAATAACGGCGAGGATGCAGCGAAGAAGGAAGAGAGGAGAGGTATTAATACCGCTCGATCAGTCTCATCCCAGCCGCGCGAAGTACACTCTGGCATTCGCTTTTCATACCGTCTCTCTTACTCTCTCCATACACTCTCAACCGCACCGCTTTAATGAAGGCTCTATCGCGTCTTAATCGAACGTTCAATTCTCCTCACTTTACTTGGCTCGGTCCCTCGTTCACACTGATTCTCATTATCTCTTGATATTCTTTGGTGTTTTTTTTTTTTATTCTCGCGGATTCTCTCGTGCCATCGACTTTCTGAAGGAGAATTAGTACATGCTCGTAATTGCCATTAACGGAAGATAAGAGAAATGCTCGCGGACACTACGGTCCGTATAAAGAAGCTTTCGAGGTTGGTGGGTATATAAAGATAGAGTGAAAGAGGGGAAATCTACTGGGCCTTAGAGTAAGATAGAAAATAAGATAATAAGATAATTGAGAAAGGAAGATGTTTTCGCGCACCTAGTCTCCGTATCTCATTCTTAAACCGACCTTACAAGGCTGCGATTTGTCTTATCTCTCCCAGAATGAATCGTCTTTCCGGCAATAATCCCTCAACGTGAACGTGGTGTTGGTAAGAAAAACCTGCCGCTCACCGAAAAAAAGGGTGGATCCCCTAGAATCCGGGGTTGGCACATTTAACGGCGGCAATCGAGCTTCCGACGTTCAAACACCCCTATACGCACGGTGTATATTCGTTATCAGGCAACCCAACATTCATCGTTCGTAGGGGATTCCCTCCCGATCTAGAATTGTCCTCTCTTCACTAAAGTATATTACAATTACCACAAAATAAATGTTGACAAATAATAACGCTATGAAATATATGTGCCTACGGTCGTTCATTTTCAACTTCAATTTTTGTTGACCTTCCAAATCAAAAAGTAGTGCCAAATGTAAGGAAAAAAATCCTCCCAAATCATCAGTATGGAAAAATCAGAGGTCGCTACCGAATTTTGAAGAAAAAGACCAGGTCAATTTTTTTTATTTTTCTTATTCAGATTTGTTTAGTTGAATTTTAATTTATTTGCTGTCTATCATCTAAAACAACGGTGATTTATTCTGAAAATAAAATTCCTCTATCATATCAGTATGTGAACAAAAATTTACATATCGCTACTGTATTTAAAATCAGAAGGGTAAAAATTATTTTATTATTTATTATTTATTATAGAATTTATTGTATTTTTTTCTGTTCTCCGAAATTCCCCAGCGATAGCCACATTTTTTTGACGAACAAATGTGGATTTATGAGATTTTTTAAAAAGAACTTGGCACTTTTTGAATTGGGAGAAAAAAATAAAAAATTTAAGATCAGAATGAACCACTCGAATATATGTCTGTTCTAAGAGAAAAAAAATATATATTAACCATATTACACTATATGTCAAATATTTTTCCGCCTACTTTATTGGATTTTCTGTGGTTCGAAGTGAGAGCCTTTTCTTGTGAGTATCGAATAACGTATGTTTAAACGGCGGAATCGATTGAATTTTTTGTTACGCTGAATATGAGGTACAAGTAATTACTCAATTCAACAACGAGTTCACATTCAATCCCGATAAACAGCAATAGTATTCACGGATCATTCACCCAATTATTTACTTATACTGCTAAATACTTAACTTGCCTGAAAACTTGACAGATCCTTCATTATGATGACAGATGAAGATCTGTCAAATAATAGATATGAACTTTTTTTTCGAATTAATATGAATAAGTCATGAATATTCCATTTTTTACGGAACACAGGTACGCGTAAAACAATTTTTTAATTTGATTTCTTATCCACAAAAGGAAATTTTCTAAAAAAAAAACGTATTATTTTTTGTGTAGAAAGAATTTTTACCTTTGACAAGTTTTGTCAATATGATAAATATAATTTCGGCGGGATAGAGATCACGTTCAAAACTGTATATCCAAGATTTTGCAATCTCCGAGTAAATGTCGTACATGATTGGTGCACTGTCGAGTAGCGAACAGAGTTAGTCTCAATTAAGAGGACAACAGTGAGACCTTATACAGAACGTACTACAGTCTTGAAGTATACGACAGGCACCCACACTAAATCACACTAATATGCTCATTCTTCATCAAAAAGAAACCAGAAACCAAGTCGGAGATCAAAAAAGTCTTGGGAAACTTATTTTGTCGCTGTTACAGGAGGCCCATTAGAAAAAGATATACTAGAGATAATAAAGACGGAGCAGAGCAGAGACAGCGTGACAGACATGTGAACGAAAAAAGTGGCGAAAAATATGGCTAACAAGAAAGAGATATATGAAGTTTGTTGATTACATTTCTACACGCTGCTTTCACGAGTTTATCATAATTGAACGTGGCATTTGGAAATTCTGTGCCAGTGGGTGTTTATTTAATATAAAACGAGTTATAAAGCTGAAAAGTAGGAAAAGAAGAAGGAAGAACAAGAAGGGGATGCATAACAACGGGAGTTTATGAATATGAATACCGGATGAGAAATATAAACTGCCGTGGAATCCGTGCATGCAGTAGCGAGAAAATGATCAGGCGAGTATCAACAGACAACAAAGAGAACGAAAGTGTTGGGCTTGTGCGAAAAACGAAAAGGACGAAAGATATAATTTTGGTGAGAGTTGGTGGTGGGATGGGATGGCGAACTCTCCTCGCAGTTGCAAACGACCAACGAAGGTTAGAATGAAAGACAGGTAGGAGGGCAGGAAGGAAGGAAGGAAGGAAGAAAGGAAGGAAGGAAGGAAGGAAGGAAGGAAGGAAGGATGGAAGAAATAGAGAAATAAGAAAGCAAGATCTTTACGAGTTTCGTAAAAGTTTTGTTCGGCTGGGCGCGAGCACATTTGGTAAAAATGGACGTGGAAGGAAAGAGGCGAAATAGGAAGTTTGATATTTCGAAATGTCGCTGCATAAATCCACGCGTCGCTACTTCCTTTCTTCATTCTGTCTTCACACGAACTTGTGGACTCTGCTACATGTGTGTAACTCATTCGGTATGAGAATGCTGTTCTATGGTATACTTTAAAGTTCATTGTCCTTTAGTTTCTTACTTTATTTTTAGCACTCCGAGGGTCACATTGATTCTATAACTAGGCGACATAAGTACATCCATAAAATTATGGCTCCGTTGAAAGCAGAAGAGAATTATTCGATAAATGGAGAAGAGGTAGAGTGACATAGTGCAACGGCAGGGCAACCAGTAAGTTCGTTCGAAGATACACAATGTTAAAAGTCTGGTGTTAAAATTCAACCCTAAAGGTTGTCTATAAAGTTCACATTGCCTCTATGTTCAGTGTTCAACAGCCGGTGTTACTTTACATTAAAGCCTTAAAACTTTCAACTCGTTTTACTTGAAAACCGATTAAATAAATTCAAATTTTATTCGTAAAATAATTCTGCATTGAGGGCTACCGATTTATTTATTTTTATTTACTAACAATGAAAATAAGAGAGTCAAAAGTTTTAAAGTGAAATCTAAATAATTTGAATATATTCGCTACCGTTAATTTAATAATGTGAAAAGTTTAACTATTAACATCAATCGGGTCAATACTGGTGAAAAATTCACACCAATCGCTTTTAACAAGCAGGGTTTTTAACAGTGCAGTTCGCTCTGTGCGATATAGACGTACTGAGTTATCCAATTTTCGAAGAGAGTAGTTTAAACACGACCCAGTGGCTTATTACGTTTCTACACTAAGAGTAAAACGAGGCCCGAGGAATAATGGAAAGCTGGAGATGAGTCGACCCCCCCGTCACCCTCCGAACTGATCTTAATTAGCGGTTCAAGGGGGAGGTCACGAGGTGGCACCGAATGAACCTAGAGTTCTGGCATGAGGAATTCGCAAGCAGCGCGAGCTGTCTGTACTGGGCGGTGATTAACTTTCCACTCGGAGTGTAGGCACGACTTAATTAATTAGAAAAGTTCAATCGCGAACTCTCGCCAATTTGACGCCTCTTTCATCCTCCATTCATTCGTAACTACGTATTGGCATTCAAGTTTATTATACCGCAATCGATGAAACTAATGAGAGACGCCTCTGCTATTCGACCCGTCCACATAGTATTTTCTGAAAACTCGATAGATCTAATGAAAGCAGATTCATTGCAGAGTTTCAGAAGGATCAGTCTTTTGAATGTCTTACACTTTGCATTGATAAGACTAATTCTTGTATATATCCATCAGAGGACTGGAATCCAAGCCTTAGCAAAGCACTCATCATGAATCGAAGAAGCACAAAACACATATTCCTCAAATTAGCAGCGTATAAAATGGTTAGACCCATGACGACAGAATGTCTCATGACTGCGGGAATATAGCGTCGGATCTTCAAATGCCCAGCTTGGCATCTTTACGGTTATTTAACGACCTGCTATTCTTGTCCAAATTAATCTCAGACTACGTGTGCAGTACTTTCCTTTTGGAAAAAGTGCTATTCCTTGCATCAACGAGAACAATGAGAGTAGCGTACACTTTTGACGTCACAGTAACGAGGGACGCGCACTGAGAGGTACGTTCTTGGATGAATCCAACCGAAATTATATTGAGCCAACTGAATTCTGTTGACTTAAAGACAATTAACTTGAACTAACAGACTATTGTTATCTAAACCTCCGATGAGATTAGAAATGGTGACGAAGTTTATGATGATCTTGAGCCATCCACTGATGAACTATACTATAACGTTGAATCGAGCTATATTTTCTTACTTCAAATTACCATGTAGTTGGCACACGTTCACTGTAAACTTCACCGTATCTATCGTCACCGTGAGTTTAAGCCTACTACGTGAAAAGGGCTCAAGGGATTTTAAGCTGAACCAACTACATTCAGTTGGCTCAACGTAAATTCGGTTGACTTCAACTTGGAAGTGTTCTCTCAATGTGCCAGACGCAAGCGTTCCCATTGGGGTATTTGAAACTGCTATTAGAAATATTGTTTTTTCGCTATGAGTGTTTAAATCCAAAGTGATTTCAAATGTATTCAACAATGTATATTTAGGTAAATGCTATTATCATTTGCTTCTCAAGGATTATGTCTTCACCGCAGATTTTGGGGTAATGATAATACGTAAAGACTATTGAAACAAATACCACCTTATTTTCTCAACTTTACTATTATGTATCAGTGATTAACATTAAACCTCGGGAACTTACAGGAATCATAGTTTTGTTGGACAACAGCGTCAAACATAGATATTGACATACTTTACAGTATTATTAGCCATTTATTTCATTGTTTTTAGGAACCTCGGTTTTTCGCGACCACTGCATCTTTTATTCCGCGAAATATCTAGGCGTCGCATATCCTTTCGGGCTGCTTTCGAAAGACGTTATATTGACACTTCCATAGTTGGTGTTTTTGGAGCTAATTATACTATAGATTTATGTATAATTGAATGATAAAAAAAACAGCACTCATCCGAATCCTAATCCTAATCCATTTATAAACTTTTTAAGTGTTCCCATAAATTCATGTGTCTCTCATTTGCAGTAACGACAGTATATTTCTCACAATTTTGAAGGAACAACAAAATAAGTTATGAAAACCTCGCTTTATAAGTTTTGATATTTGATTACTATGTTTGAATGTTAATATATGCATATATATATATTTATACCACACGGTGCGAGAAACGCGTTTTTACGCACGCTTCGCGTGTGTTAAGCCTCATTTTCGCATCTAGTGAAATAAAATTTTGTACGATACTCGACGGAAAACCTATTTTTCAGCTCGTGTGATTGTAACACTCACCTTCAGCTCGTACTACAACCACACACTCGTGAGAAAACGTTTTTCCACACTCGTACCGTAATGTACTATTATTAATAATATATATATTTTATTAACAGAGTGTTCATAATTCCAAAACATAAGAAACATATGTTCAAACAGATGATATTAAGATATGTGTCTGGTTATGCGTACACCAGATGTCTGGAAATCGAAACACATTGAAAAATACCTGTCCCGTTACATTTGCATTTTCCAGCGTTTTTATTAATACATTTTTTGGGTGGTAAAAGCATTCCGTAAGTGGGTTTTGAAAACTAGAAACCTTAAACTTGATATATTAACCACCATATACTATAAAGCTATCCATGCATATATGCGAAAATTGGGTTGGAAAGCAGGGATGACGTTAAATATTTCAACCATTGGTACGTTTACCAATCTCTCATTTCTGGGCAAATCTTATACATGTTTTGAATTTTATGATTTGTTATAAGTATTTTCTTCTCTACTCATAAGTGTAAAAAACAACCATGTAGAGTGACTGTTCCCCCTAAATAAATAAACAGTTAAAACAATTTGGTTTGATATGGGAGTTACTAAATTTTGCTGACACGTACCTAACTAATCGCATAATCATTCATCCTAAATAAGAATTACGCAGTGTCGGACTTAACTCGCATCAGCGACTTCTCGAGCGTCCTTATTTTCAGACGCAACAAGATCATTTTCGCGCGATGCGGCATAACTCAAGTCGCCAGTGGTATTGGTGATGGTGTCGGTGGTAGTATGTAGAAGGATGATGTGCTAGTCGGGTTTTGGGTAGCATTTTCACGAAAAAGAAAGAGAGAGTCAGCGCTCACGCGCGACAACACGACATCCCCCCGTGGCGCAACAACATTGGGGGTTCTTTGCGTCTGGCTGCGGGCCAGCACAGCCAGCAGTAGTCGTTCGACGCCCAACGAGAGCGCAACGCGAGATTATACATCCATGCTGGGATTCTGGGGATCTCTCGGTTTGCAGGCTATACACCGATATATGCTACTATATACTATCTTTTAGTCCGTTGCACTACACCAGACGGTCTACTATACGATAACTGAGCGGAGTCGAGTCCGCTTTTGACGGTGTGGGGCCCTGACTACCGATTATTCATGACCACCCGCAATGCTCAACGAATTTTCAGTGATATATAGTTACCGCCGCCAAGCATGGGCAACCATGGTAAGCGGACCAACATCTCGGTCACGCGATCCTTTTCTATTCTCCCCTTGGTCGAATTTATAAACATATACTTGAGGCTAATATCTAAGATAAATATGTGTGTACGGCATACATAATTACCTATATAATATATGTGTAGATGGAACGAATCTGCACTCTTGGCTTTAGTCACAATCTTCGCTTCTATGACGAATGTTCGTAACCATTGAATGTTCTACATCGAAAGAAAAAAGTTTCGTCGAATCAAAGAGATTTCACTGAAATTTTGTATGAAAGTTTCTTTGTCTCACTGAGATAATATTATTTAAATTAGTATAAACATTCTTTTTATAGATCTTGTATTTTAATAAATTGTAGTGACATTGGAAGTGTGATATATTAATTTCTTAAATAGAATCGATTAGCTCGTTAAACGATTTAGAACACAGTACAAGGATCAATCGTGAAGTCGTGCTATTTTGGAAGTTATTGAAAAAGCACGAATTCGGAAATACAATCCAAGACACGCTCTGATTTCAATCCCTAGGGAACCCCCCATATCTCCCTATGAAAACCCATGTATCCCTGGAGAACCCTCAATTTCTAGGGAAACTACCATATCCCTATGGAAACCCATATACCCATAGGGAACCCTTCATCCCTAAAGGAATTCCCTACCTTTAGGGATCCTCCTATATCCAAGAATACCCTGGTCGGGGAACGTACGCCCTTCTGACTGCGGGCGAAGTCCTTTTAGGTCCTAGCGACGGGGGGGGGGGGGGGGGGTGTACTTACGCTCTTCTGATTCTGAAAGGAGAGGTGGGTGCAACAGACTGACAACTTTCTAAAATACATATAATATTAGATACTATATTAATTAATCGATCGAATAAACTTGTTCCGCGGTATTATTATATATACAGAAGGATGATTTATCGTTAATGGAGATGAGGATAGATGGGGAATAGTATCAACAGAGGATACCGACTAATCATTAAAATTTGAGTCTGATCGAGATACCGTCAGCTTGGTCGGATATTCTCTGCATCACTCCCCTACAACGTATATATAGTCGAAAATTCAAGCCCGCGATCCCAAGGTACCCACTATCGCTCTCACGCTCGATTTCACGAATACCCTTGAGTAACCGAGATATTTCTAGCATGCAATACCAGTAGAAACGCAAGCGTATATCTGAGATTTGACGATTTCTCATGGTATTTATCCAATTAACCAAATGTACGAATTCCCTCGTGAAGTGTGTACCGCCAGTTTCAGTTATGGTTTGTATGTTGAACTCTGACGACGACGGAATACCTCTCCCGGAAAATTATCAAACGCGCGTTTCTCTTAGAGAGGGTGACGCAAAGTCAAGACAAGATACAATCTGTTGCTTTTGATATATAATTCATCAGACAAGGTACGAGAGTAAACATTTGCTATCGATACAAATAATATTATTTCCTCATAAAGGAAACTTTGTTTTCGTGCATTTTCTTTTTATTCTTTAGTTTTTCATGCCCGGATACTCAGAACAGGGTAAAAAATGTAGAAACAAAATTTTGTATGCAAGTTGAATATCATTATATGACATTTAGGATTGAATTTAACGTAAATGGACCAAGGCGTTCAAATTTTATGTCAATTTTAGCTTTTTTTTAAATTACTTTTCTCTCGCTAACTCTCGCAAACGTCGAAATACCAGAATGACATTTTATATACACATAGATTTAAAAACCAACCTATTGAACTATTGATTCGTTTTGAATTTGTCAAGAATCAATTGAAGTGGTTGCAATTTTATGACGATTTCAAGCTTTTGAGAAGTATCAGTAAATACTGCAACTCTTATCAAATCTGAGCTGCAAATCTCTAAGTAAATTCACGATAGTTGATTATGAAAGTTGAATTTAGTTGGAAGTATGATCGCTACGTTAGGTCATTTTTGTATCGCTTCAAAAAAAAACAATGAAGAAAAAAATAGAAAAAATATCGTAGGTTTGATTGAAATTTAGTTTACATATGGACTAACAGTAAACATAGTTTGGCATTGAGTTCGACATCAAACGTTACAGAAATTCAAATATTATCACATTTTTAATTTAAAAAAATGTAACTCGCGCAAATATCGAGATATTGGGCTGAATTTTCCTACAAAAATGGACGAATATTAAATGTTGATTGGTATGGAATTTCATGAAAGTATATAGAACGGTTCAAACTATACATTGTTTAAAAAAAAAACTTTTTGTTTTCGTTATTCCTGCGGGTAATTATGATGATTAGTCTATTAAAAAAAACTGCTAGTGACTATTCCATTTATTTTCAATGATAAAAGATAGCTAATGGTTAAAAAATGCAATTTTGAATAGAAATGTGTATTTCTGGGGTAAATTATGGATTAATTAAAACATTTTTTTAATTGTTTGTTGTTGGTTGGATTTAATTTGATGTCATTAAGCACAGCTGATATATACAGTATAATAATCAAGCATGTCAAATAGAACATTGCGAATTGTTTCCTGATTATTATACATCTGAAAGCTTTCTCTATAACAAAACCAAAATTGATCAACATACTTCCTCATAGAGGTGGCTTTCTGGAAGGCATGAAAAAACGGGAATGCAATTGGCAAGGTTGAACTTTGTATGCTATTCCCCATTGGCAAGTTAAAGATGCACAACAAAATATTCTCTGAAAAAATACGTTCTGCAAGGTTACACAGTGTGTCTAGGTATATTTGCCATTTTTATTTAATCAGGTCTCCAAAATATATTCTTTGACGTTTCGCGTTTACACGTTTAAATATTCCTCTCTCACGATATTCTGTACCTCGTGTCTACTTGGTTAGTTATATAGCCTCCGGTTACAGTCTGAATGTATATGTACTTAACACGTGCTCTTCGGACCCTCTGCCACGAACTGGAAGTAACCCGCCAAGTCGCCGCTCCTCGGCGTAGCCATATATTTTCTTACTTTGCAAACTTAGTTGTGTTTACTCTTCTGGTCGGGAATTCACGATGGACAAGTAATAGCAAACATGCCACTTTTCGCATTTCTTTTATTTATATCTTTTTTCTAATTTCCTTTCTTCACTTTTGACATTTTAAGATGCGTCCTCCATGAATCTGAGAATTTTATGAAGTGCAGTGCGATTTCAAAGATGTAGCTAAAAGGAATGTTATGTTTTCTGGTTTTCTTTTCGAAAAAATTTGAACGTTGTCTGGCTGCTAAAATTTTGACATTGCCACGTTGACACGTGAAATGTAAGAAACATCACCTCTGGCATTTCCCTACTTTGTCAATTAAAAAAGCGTCATCGTCTAAAAAAAAGCAGTTTCGAATTGAACGATTCGAACCTTCGCACCAACACGTTTTAGACAACGGTAACATTTTTCCTTTTGCTCAAAAGTTGCGTTCACGTGCGGATATTTTTTGTACAAAGTAGCTTAAAACAAAATCTATACGTTGCTGCTTATAGTTCTATTTTGTGACCTCTCTGTAAGTTGAAAATCCAATTAAGCTCCAATTGAATTTACAACAAGGGTGCAAAGTTTAACGTTGTACATTGCTTCCTCATTATTTTCCATTTTTCACAAACCCACCTTTATGAGCAAGCATCAATTTTGGCTTCCTCTTCGAGGAAGCTTTGTGAAAATCAGAAAATAATGAGAAAGCAATGTGAAACGTGCAAACTTTACATCCCAGTTTTTAGACATTCATTATAAGACTGTACTTTTATTTAACAAAACATTTTCGTCATTTTGAAAAAAATGTTTATCAGTGACAGTTTGTCAAAATACGTAATAAAACACTCCAGAAGATTCGAAAAGATTCGTTTTATTAGAACCGAGAAAAAAAATCGGCAGAATCACGCATTGTTAGCCTTCTAGTTCAGGTTCAGGTTCAGATTGCTCTTAAATTATATTCCCTTTACCTAAGTAAAATGGGCGTAAAACAATGTATAAAAATTCTATGGCGGCGAATTGTACCCATTTGGCCGAGCAAATGTTGTGAGTGTACGTAGCGTAAACATGGGAGTAGAATATAGAGATGAGTTTTCTCTCGAGCGTACGATAAAGCGTAGCAACGGCGGTTGGAATGGTCGGTAGCAGAGACTCGAGTCCGAGAGGTTCAGAGGCCTGCTCGAAGAGACGTGGAGTCGTTCTGTCGGTCGCGTTACCTCTGTCGAGACCTCCTATAGACATTCCTTGGGCGCGTAGGCGCTCGAGAGACTACCAACACTCGACTCCTACTCGCTATATAGGTATATGCGTCCACTTCACGACGTCCTTCCCAAAGCAAACCACTTTATTTTCTCTTCCTATTATCTCGTTTATCCTTTTTAACTACAGCTGTTTTTTCATTGTCTTTCCGTATTGAAAAAAGTCTTTCGATAATGCTGATGAATATAATATACAGTGAACTATGAGACTACAGAATTGCTTCTGATAGAATAATCATATACAGAGATTGCTAGATGGAATTGAGTGAATATCCTCTAATGGATGTGCCATTATTTAGTATAAAATACTTGATAGATGTGAGATAATAATGTACCGTTAAGTAGAATCAGCTTATTCTCATAAATGACAAGTTGCTCCGCACGTATCTGTTACTCGCAATACTCGTCTGGGATAAACGATAGATCGCGTTTCCGTTAGGACAATATCGAGGTTTACTGTCGGCGGCTTGCGACACACAATTTCCATTTCCCTGGTGCTCGCGTGACCGAACGGAATAACTCGTCGTCGCGTCGACAAATTGCGCGCCCGATGACTCGTTAGAAAATGGAAACCTGTTGCACCAAATGGCGCACGCTGCACCATATACTACATGCATGTTTCCTTCATTCTCTCGCTCCTGGTTTATTGCTATTTACGCGTTGAATGTATACAATAACCGTGTACCGTTGCTCTCTAAAATATCTGTACTTGTTTTCAAATATACAAAGATGCCGCAAAAACATCAATAACACAGTGTCATAATGAGGTCGCGGAAAAGAGATTATTAAGATACCTTTTATCAACGGTGAAAGCGAGAATGAAAAGAAAGAATTGGCGAGCATGCAGACGACGATTGCGGCCTCAGCAGAGAGGTCGAGAGAGGCTGGAACTGTCCGACGACGAAAAACGACGTTGTTCAGAAAAGTCGTAAAAGCCTTGAGCGCTTAATTAACTCTTCCGTGACGACGACGTGGACGTCAGTAAGACCTTCATGGAAGTGCAGTGCGCCCGCGTACGAGCCAATGAAAACGAATTGCTCCTTAAACGGGAGCTACGTTGAGACGAAACGAGGAGAGTACCTCCGGTGGTGTTATATACTACGGAACTAGATACTAGTCTGCTATTACTATCTGGCTACAGTGGTAACTGCTTCGCAAGCAACTAGCACGGGAATATGAGAGGGGGAGGGGGGGGAGTTTTATACATCATTTTACGGTGCCATTGACATTAAAGACTTATATACTTGAAATTTTCATTGCGACCTTTGGGTCTACGGCACTGGCCCGATACCTTTGCTTGGGTCTCTGTATCTTTCGCTGTATTATTATGTTCTTCCACAGACATAGGAGGAAGAGAGATGCCTTGTGGCACTTTTTTGGCCCGTTAATTTTTAATTTATCAATACATCTTCCATAATTTATTCCAATGTCTATCTACGTGTAACATTACGATCATGTGCTCTCATTTTTTTTAGAATTCCGTTGAATCTCCCTTCTCCAATAAAATTCTAGTTCGTCACGTCTGAAAATGTGAGACAGTGTAATGCTACGATGCGCGATCGTAAGGTGGCGCTGCTTGAAACGGACATAAGAAACTCTTACACTCTAAAAACGAAGCTTGTTGCCAAGTGTGTTATTCCGTATCCTTTGCATTGTAATCACGTTTTACACATTTACAAGCTTGTTGTTCTAACATATCCCAATGATACGTAAAAGCAATTCGCTTGCAAGAGTGTTAAAAGTGACTACAATGCAAAGAATATGGAACAACGCACTCGGCAACACGTTCCGTTTTTAGTGTTAGCCTGTATTATCACACAGGTGCACAGCGCTTCTGCGTCCGCAAGTGGAACATGGCGATAGAGGGCCGTGCTTCCCCATGAAAACACAGCCTCATTTTTGCCGTTAGTGCTCTTGCTAATTTTATGAGCGAACATTTTAATATAGTTTTACGGGAGTACTTCTCTTCTTGGTATGCTTCATATATAAATTATTCGAAATTATGGTGCGTAGATTTCCGTACCGATACTGGATACACGACAAATAATATTCCTTGTATATTATTTGCCGTAACAAAGACTTCATTAATTTTTGTCGCGTATATTATCGACTGGTACCACGTCAATATCATATGTTTTGCAGAATCTTCTATAACGACCCGATCAAATTATCTACCTATTATTTGTGGAACAAAACTTTTGTTTGAAGTTACAAAAAGCAACAAGTGCAAAATGAAATAATACCGCTTGTGGACTTTGCTCTGCACTTATATGAGATATCTGCTTTTTTTGTATGTGGTGCATGCTAATTATTGTGTACTCGTATATAAATAAATTAGATGTAAAAGAGTTAGAAAAAAACTATTTCCATTTTAACAAACAGGTTTCGCGTTTTATCATTTTTCGTTTCTTTTGTTGTTGTTGTTATGCGTTTCTTCAATTTCTCATCGAGTATCAGTGCAGACATAACGACCAGCATTTTCGCTCTTAGCACCGCTCGTACGAATCAAGGAGTGTCAGTGGAGCTGTTGCACGATGATAAAGGAGTCGAGCTGGTAGTACGAGCTAGCAATTGAGCGTATGTATATATATATATATGGGGCATTCCATAGTAATTAACACAGGATGAAACCCGACACTCTTTAACAATTTCTTTTCTAGTCATTGTTATCACTGAAAAGAACATCTGTGATTTTTATAAGATTTTCATTTTGAGTCGTTTTTAATTAATAAAAAAGAAATTAAATGTACAATTTAAAAAATTCAAATTTTAATTCAAAACATAGTTGTAAGATTGATATTTCCATCATGGGATTAGGCTTGATATTTCGGGTTTTCAAATACAAGATTTTGATGAATGTTTTTTAATGAGATAAAAGGGGAGATTAGTGAAACGAAATATTTTTTTTATTGTAAACTAGATAAGTATGTTTGATATGATGTTCATCATTTTCGGTACTATTTTATGTTGAAATTATGTTATTAATGAAAGTTAGGATGTAATTTTCTTTTTTATATAAATCGACTCACAATTAAAAATCTAATAAAATTCACAGATAATCTGTTCAATGATAACAAAGATATAAAAAAAAATATTAGGGAAATGAAAGATGGTCGGGTTTCATCTTATGTGAATTACTATGTAACGCACCATATAGAGCGGTACACAGGCGAGACGATAAGCTGACCATGCTTTTTCCTGCTGTCCCTGGCGTACCTTCGTTAATTAGGCTCCGTGCAATTTTATCGAACGTTTCGTGAATGTTACGGGCCGGTCGCGACATGCAGTTAACACAGCGTGTGGTAGCGCAGCAGCGATGAGAAGAATCTCGAGTGCGCCGCAGATCTCGAGATACTCGTTTGCCCGAAGCTTCCTCAACCTTCGTGTTTCGCGCTTCGTGTGTTCAACCACCTACTACGTTTCTACTACATTATTCCTGCACCTACACTGCAGCTACGTACCAGTCACGCTCCCGTATTGGTGGCCAACTACGTGCGCGACATTTACCGCTATCTTTTTGTTTCCTTGGTTAACACTATTAGCACACGCTCGCTAATAGTATTTATTAACGACTCACTAATATTTTATTTGGGGCTTGATTTTATTAGGTTGAAAAGCAGAACCTTGCGCATCTCATTATATTTCACCTTGTACAAAGTGCCTTATTAGGAAGTATGCCGATCAATTTTGGCTTCCACATAGAGGAAGCTTTGTCCAAGATGAAAAATAGTGAATAAGCTAAGTTTAGAACAAGGTTTTACTTTGCATCCTTATTTTTAATATGTACTTTCATAATTTTCGAATCTCATTCTCTAATCCGGACGATCGAATGTTTCTATTCACTACAGGTTATATTTATATAATACAACGTGTTTGCGTTGTTCAGTATTTTATCATTTTTAAATTCAATACCAACCAAACTTGGTCTAACAACTTTTGCTGTGAAAAATTTAGCGAGTTAGCTTGAAATTTGCTCAAGTTGGTGTGTTTAAGTCTTGCATTTTAAAAAAGTTTAACGCTATTAAAATTTTGATGAGAGTTACCAAATCCAATTAAATTTGCAAAGATGGATGGGAAGGGAGGCGATTTTTTGAAATTACTATTTTATGGAAAATGTGAACATCATGAATTTTAATTCGTATAAAACAAGCAAAGAGTACTAGAACAGTACTAAAAATATGGCATTGTCTTCGGAATTCACAAAAAAAATTATTATTGGACATCATACATACCAAAAGGTTTTGCGCTACGCTTTTTTTAAAAATTGCGAATTTCGGCATCTTTTGGATTTTCTGTTTTTAATCTCAAGCTTACAGTACTAAATATAGTTTTACGGATGTTGCCTTTGGCGTAAACTTTGTATCAAAGATCAACAATCTCGATGAGCAACAAAATTTCAATGTCTAATGTATATACTACTTTTTTTTTTTACCGATGATACTATTATTCGACTCATAAACACGAGTCTAGGAAAAAGAAAAATGTCAACCAGTACAGGCACGCGAAAGAGATATATAAAGGAATGTAAAGAGAGCAGAATTCCAAATCGATAAGGCTGTCACAAAACTAAAACCTCGTACACGACATACTACGTATATACCTCGCGTGGTACAGCGACGGCTTGGTTCGCGTGTTATCGTAAACCTCCGTGATTTACGTATACGCAGAACCGTTTTCGTGTTCTCGCGGCCAAACTCATTGGCAGTCTCTTATTTCTTCGCCTCTTCATTTGATATCTATAGACAAAGAAGGACAGTTCGCAATGCCGAAGAAAAGAAAAAAACCTTGGCGTCAAATGGTTCGCTATCTTGGATGTTTCGCATTTGAGCATTCCTCATGCTGTATAAATGCGACAGCATAAACGGTGCCAATGTTCGAGCGATCGTTAAATTGGCACGAAAACACCATATCAATTGAATTTGCCTCTCCAACGAAATTCGCATCGTCATTTATCTTACGATTTTCAGATCGAAATCGTCTCGATGTCGTGCCCTTTAAAACTGGGCAAATTACTAAATTGCATCCATCTGAAGTACCTACTTCTGTATCAGGTACTATTTACAAGTGCTTCTGAAAAGATTCGTGCCCGATCACTCAAGTATCTCCAGTGTATTTCAAGCATACTAAAAATAAAGGTATATGCCTGCAGTTCCACTTAAACGGTAAATACGGTACTATAATCAAGAGGGGGAGTTCGGTGCAGAATGTGGTTCTCAAATATACTGCGAATGAAACCGTGTTACGTAAGTATGTACACCCAATGAGATGTCTTATACAATTCAAATATTAGGTGTACATAAATCACGTACTAGTTTATGTAAATAAAAAAGGTGTGACAAATAAAATAAGTTTCAATTAAATGAGATACGGTTTTATTTGATTCCAATAACATTTATTTGATTCATTTAAAGTCCGAGACTTAAAATCCGATTTCTTCTGGCAAATTCAACATGCTGGGTATTTTTTGAGACTTTTGCCGGTTTTAAAATAAAACAGAAGAATAAAACGTTTTTTTACACACCCTAATATTTATGCACTTGATAAGCATCCTATATAAGCGTTTTTTGCTCAGCATGACAACTCCCCCCCTCCCCCCTCCAACAGTTTTCTCTACTACACTGTTGAAAATTCGGTGTTAAAAATTAAGCCTACTAGGTCTCCATAAAGTCCACACCGTGTCAATATGGTCGGTGTTAAAAATCTGGTGTCAATTTGCTTTACAACCTCAAAATAGAAACAATGCTGAAAATCAATGTTATTTTTAAACTTTATTTGTCCTATACTTCGGCATTGATTGCTAACTGTTTATTGATTTTCGTCTTCTTATCATAAAAATAAAAGGACTTAGACTGTTGAGGTGGGAGCCGAATAATTTTAATCTCTCGCTTGTGAGAATTTAAGACTGTGAACAATGTTACTATTAATACCAAATCGGTTAACACGGGATAAAAGTCCATACTAATTGCCTTTAACACTCTGGATTTTTAACACCAGTGTATGATACTTTGGGCAACATTTACTGCTCTACAGATTGCGTTACACGAGAAAATGGCATTTAATAATTTTTTACGATTTTGTCATGAAAATCAAATATCATATGGTTATATTTATTTTTCTATGGTGAAAATCGTTATAACATCCTTGAAAAATATAGCGTTTCCGGTTTCGTTTGTATCTTAACTCAGCATGTGCAGTGCGTATGGGTGGGCGATATGCGATCATCCGCGTCGGAAGTATCTCATCGTTTCGTCGTCATCACATCCCCCGGTCCGACAGTGTTGAGCTATATACCAGCAAGTATACGGTATTTATAGCACATCAGCGTTATAAAGTAGTGTACAAGCATTTCAATAAATCAGGTTGCTCTATTAGTTGGCACGGCGCTAACGCGTCAAACAAATCTGCTCTCGGTCGTGTCGAGTCATTCGTTATCCACACCTACGTCCGGTCTGTCGCATATACCCTCTATATTCCTCTCATCGTTCAGTATTCCCGGCCTCTCGCACGGTCCCTCCGGTTCCCGATTCTTTATTGGCCCGTATGCTTGCCAGTCTCGCGCAGCGCAAAGCTTCGCTCGTTCGTTTCCACGCTAGTGTTAAGCTCGTAAACTATCAGTTCTCCTGAGCACAACGCAATTCACCTTAATAAGACGCTGCCCTGGATTTGTTAACCGCTCGCACTATACGCAATCGATACTTAATCATTTCACGAACTTTGAGGTGCTAGATGGGGGTAGCAAAAACTTTTGACATTATTAGAAAGAGGGAATTTAGTGCCGCCTTGAAATGCACACAGTTTAGATTTAAATATGCTTGTTATAGAAAAGATAAGTATATCACAAAAAAGTAATAAACATTCGCAACATCCAGACGTTTAAATGTACACCCCGAACCTCGACCTAAATCATTTTACCAATCTACCGACAAATTCATTATTTCGCCTCAAATGCAATTCGTAATTTAATCGTTGATTCTCTGCACCAACCTGAAATTGAACCTTGATACATCTGCTTATGCATATCTTATACATATTTATAGTTATTTATACGGATAATCACGCCGTGTCTTCTTATCTACACCACTATTAGCTGCATTATACGGATAGTCGTCGCGAACGCATTTACATATGCAAATTCGAGATTGAATTAGCCAGCCGCGCGGAATCTCTCGGACGGTATAACATCGTATATCGCGATTTAAATAATATGCGAATAAGATGAATAAAGTAGAAGAAATAAAAGCTCGTTCCGCTATACGAATATCATTGGTATAACGGCAAGATGATGAATGTTTTTTTTTCTGCGAATCGTGCTTTCATTGGTGTTGTTGAGAAAAAAAAAAATTTCGGAGAATGTCTTGAATTGCATTTGGAATAGAGTTTAACAAGGACTAGCAGAATCTGGCTAAGGATCCAATCCCATAATTTGGCCAGTCGATCCAAGACTCATAGATTCTTTAGATAAACCCGTGAATACATTTTATTTGTGTTACACATCTTCTCATTAATCATCTGAGAAAGAGTCTTCGAAACACTGTTGAGATTTTCTAGAGTCAAGTGTTACGGAAGGAGTCGTCTAGAACGTCTGATATGAATTCTTCAGGTAACGCATCGATCTTAGTAAAAGTCTCTACGAGTATCTGGTAAAGATTCTTTGTGTTTAAAAAAAATAACAGAGCATACAGAAGAATTCACGCAAGAGACTTAGACGATTTTGCTCGGTATGAGATTGGATTCTAAGCGAGATTCTCTCAATCTTCACTAATGTCTACCCCAAACTTCAATCAAAACTCTCTCCCAAACTTTTTTTTTTCTGCACGGGATGGGAAAACTTGGCACACTGTCGTGTTCTGCTATGACAACTTCGTGCGATGCAGTTAAATTTTGTTATATTCCCGTCATTCTACGCATAGTTTAACTTTTACCCGGATGACGCTGTGGGTTTGGGAGGAGAATAGCGAAGATAGCGCAGAATTCTCGTTAAAAGCAATCGCTTTTTCAAACTTTCGGTGTGCGGAACCGAGCGGAAGATAAGCCGGTATAAGAAAATCCGGTCCGGTTTTCCACCGGGAGATGAGAGATTGAAAACGGTGGGGATCGATGCAAAAAGTATGTGATTACGGGATAGAGAGAAACGAAATTACGAGAGGGAGAAATGAAAAGGCTTGAGTGAGAACGATGAAGACAAAGAGACAAGTGGAATCGTGCTGGCGAGAGCAGCATCGACGCGCCGACGACCTCACAGCAGAAAAGCTTGAAAAGCGAAGTTTAAGCGAGCGCGAGTCAACTAAGCGCACATCAAAGCTTCCGCACGCCGCTATCGTTCCTGCAGGAGAGCGCGGTGTATTAAAGCGTGCACCACGTATACGTATAACGTGCGTAAAACCACTTTTTCCGAGTCGGAAGTGCCTCGCAAACGCCTGTCTCTTTCCCCTCCGCAGGCTCTCAAATAAATTACGCGTGTGTGCAGCCCTATGGCTCGGTTGATGTTTTCTCCTTGTCTTCCCCTCGCTAGTACTTGATCCTTCTGCCAACATGGGCACTACCGCACGCTCCGACTCTCGGCAAACGTACTCTCTCTTCTACACCACTCTCTAGAAACTCTTCCAGCTTCCTCCTCTTACCCTACTTTTTTTCTTCTCTTTTATTCTCTTTTTCATGCTGCAGTGGTCAGTGCCTGACGCTTAGTTCACCAACGATAGTAAACACATATTCATACAGATAGGATTCAATGTATACAAGCAATACGTTATCTAGCTCATTGGATAGTAACCTGATTAAATCGATTGGCGAGCCAATCGAATTAATGAATGCATTACCAACACGTGAATTTGTTTTGATACATTCGATGAGGATGTATTAAAGCTATTGTATCAGTAGCTGGTGCATGAATTTATGTCAACACTACTAACATGCCGAGATTAATGCACTTGCTTCCATAGTATATATGTTCATGCGATATAGTCTTTCACACATACATTATAGTTGTAGGTACGTGATGTATAATATGGAGGCAACGCCCCACCTGTTTCCATTTTTCTTTTCCAACATCTCTCTCTCTCTCTCTCTCTCTGATGCTTGTAATGCTGCAGTTGTACTTTTTGCACGGTGCTTTTACGGAGCTCTACTCCCAGCACGAAATGAACGTATATCTGTCCGTCTCTCCTATTCTGGTGGTCTAGCACTCGTGCGGCATGAACGGGAACTTGATGACACTGGATGGTCATTGCTGCCTTGTGGTAGTTGAATCGTGTTGTCGTTTGGATTCTGTGGTCGTTCGCTCAAGAACGACAGACTATCGGAACGAATCCGAGAGAGGTAGTTTCGACGTCTGCGGTGAAAAGATCTCGTTGCCACGTTTGGCCGCTTACATGTGTTCTCCAATCCTTTACTCCCTCTTTATTTTTATTTACTCTCGGTAAATAAGCCAGAAGGCGAGTGGTGGGGTGACGTCGACGTAGGTACAACTGTATATCGTTGGACCACCAATGGGTGACGAGACATGCGATACCACATCCACGCAACAACAACAACAACGAATATTATACAACTCATAGAAACGCCACCTATATATCAATCTACAGCATCTACATTTTATATATGTAACTGTGTGAGAAGGCTGAGGGTGAGACAGAGGACATGCCACTGTCCGCAACAGCGCAAGAACGGTAGAAGGAGAATGCGGAAATAATAGTATAGCGTATATTGCATAGATACGATATACTCATCTGCTATATGAGATAGTCTCTGGTATTGAAGGATATAACCAGGAAGACGGTGAAGAAGGTGGAAAACCATGTTTCCGCTACTCACCATCATTCTTCAATAGACAGGAGGAAGAAGAATTGCGAATACGCCATTGAAGTAGCTCTGATGAATGATGTGCGTACATCACCGTGGTGCAATTCTTGCAACTAAGAGTTTCATTTTCAAGTATTATACAAGTTATAAAATTGAATCTACGGATAATCAGCCTTACTATTCATACATTCAGAGCATATCCAGGGATATATGGTATTTGATGCGTTAAATGAACCAAAAGTCTTGATTTCCATTTTATATAGGGTTACGTCAGCTCGGTGAAATCCGCTGTAGTAACTTACAGGTACTAACGACGGCTACAGAGATGACGCTTTTGGCGTTACTTCAATAGCGTATGGTGTGACACGTGACTTTCTCATCATATTTTAATTAGTGTGAAGTTGTATAGTATTACTGTGGCAAAGTTGGTTGGTAAAGTGGCAAAAGGAAATTTCAGACGAGTGACTGCACGAGGCAATGGAGGCATCGCTGTATAGAATTACTCACCTTCTACAAGCTATTTTTATGGCAGTCTGTCTGTAAACCTAAGGCCAAAGCATAATATTTTTTTATCAGTCCGTGTACCTAAAATTAAACTTATACCATTTTTTCATGTTTTTAAATATTGGATAAAGTATCAGGAGTTGGTGTTTTCATTTAAATTTGAATACTAAAACCACGTTTGGTGCAGTATACGATACACAAATTTCTATGCATTTTCTTTCAGTATTTTATTTTTTCAGTATTTTATTTTGCTTTCGGGCATCACAGACATACATACAGACAGAAATGAGTGAATGTGTTCTTTGGAATCTGTGACATTCAAAAGTCTATTTACATGACAATCTGGCAGTAATTGTTTTTTCTTTTTTTATTTCAATACATTCTATGTTACGTATTTCGCATGTAATAAGAAGTTTTTAAAAGTTCAATACTCTGGGTTAACGTTTTTTCGACACATATGACCTTTGTACTTCAAGATTAAGCAATCAACGCTATATATAGTATACACTGAAAAATAATATATACTCTGTAATAGTATATAGCTGTGCAGCAGTATGTTTCTGATCAGCACGCTAATTCCATATGTACTTTACTTCTGCTCCTGGGATAATTGCTCTATTACGTCAATTACGCCCTCGCAAGAGAGCCGTAGCAGAACTCGTGCAACACACAGAGAGCAGCAGCCACGCTGAGAGTCAAGGCTCGTCGAGACTTATAAACGGGAAAGCAGCCGTTGTTGTCGCCGTGGCTACCGAGCGCTCGACACTCAGAGTACTCTCGCCACTCGAGTTCCTTTTTCACTCTGCTGTTCTCTTTTCTTCATTCTCCCCTCTCCTTTTCACCAATCGCATTTAACTGTTAATGCACTCCAAGTAAAAAAAAAAACTCTCGGCTAATTATCTCAATTGTTTTTTATTACAAGTATAATGACAGAGACTGAAAGAGGTCAAACAAAAGGAGACAGAGGGATTTACTCTTAGTGTGTCAAAAGACTCGACCAGTTCAGTGTATTATTCTGAAGTGCTTTTCACGGTCTGTGCATATCGATCACGAAACCCGAAAAAAAGAACCAGGGAAAAAAGGTACCCGGAAGAAAGTATCGAGTGAACTTTTTTTCACAATTTGTTTGAATTAAAAACTCGTCGATCTGTCGACATTTGTACACATTCGCATTAGTGAAATTTGGTTTATTTGCCACCCCGAGATGTGCTTCACAAATTGATGTCAAAAATAAATCCCGGGAATAAAACTTCTGGACCAACAAAGGCAAAAAGCTTAAAAAAAATAAAATCACTTCCGCTTGCAAGGTGTAGGAATTGTATAGTTTCTTGAGAGTACATACATTAGTAAAGAACCTAAAGAACTTGTTAAAAATAAAGAACCTAAAGAACCTAAACAGCTCGATCGCCTCCAACGACAATTTTGTCTTTTGCGGGGTTTTTATTTCCAGAGTTTTCTTCGGCGTTGTAAAAAGATTGGCCGAAATAGTCGCATATATTAAAAATATCAATACTTTAATAAGTAGTTGTTTCGACATACACTTTTTCTTTTCAACGATACCGTGATAATTACGAAATATCGTGTCTGCACTAGAGCTGTAGCATTTCGATAGACTGTAGTGCTCCTGTGAGTAGTAACTATACACTGTATAGCAGTATGCGAAGAGTTTCGAGCAAGCATCGTTCCCAGAGTATCACGCGGACGCTCGCGTTGCTCTCTAAAGCGCGGCTCTCTCTTGGGGTTACTGTAGTATACCAAGCTTTCCACTTTCCACTACGAGCAACTTTGGCTCCACTTGCCGCACTAGATGCAACCCCCTGTGCCGGAACTGTATCCTTCCGTTACTTCCGGAATACAGGTCTCTTCCCATCACCCTCTTAACCCTCCCCGCAGCTACCATGTTCCACCTTGGTCGCATGTTCTCTACTTCCTCGGAAACTTCTTATCCGGCTATTGTATGTCTCTTTGTGAGTGTATCTCCATGGTTCGCAAAGACGAAATCGTCGTCGTCGTCTCTCGGCATTCTGTTTCTATTCCCAGTCCGCCCTCACCGTTGTTTCATGGTCACTTTTCATCCAAGAGTAGGAAAATTTCTGAGCAAATAGTATCGGAGTAGGTAATACACACTACTGCTAACATTATAGTATTCGCTGCGTTCGTATATCTATCCTCTCTTGTAACAAACTCGAATGCCAAATTCGCGGTTCACTCGTAAAAATTTATATTTGATTCAAGCATATTCCGCTTCAAGCAAAAGGATTCTTCCGATAACATTGCGTCAAATGAAACTCCTCTTGAGACGAGAAAAAAATCTGCTTCATACCTATTCTATTTGGAACGAAAGGTTCGTCAACACGAGATGTCTTTTTTGCGACTCATAGAAATTCGCACTCAGAAAAATTATGTTATAATAATTACCGCAAATAGGTAGTCCGCTTCATGCGAATACTCTTGCTGCAAGAGGAAATCCGATTGCTACAAATAGACCGGCTCTTAATTCGATATCATACGGTTGTTCCGTTAAATAGCAAAAAATATTACCGTAAGATGAATTTCACTTGTCGTAAGAGGAATTAATCTTACGTGGTTTATCAGAGTTCATCAGAGGTTAACTTAGGATATAATGATAGCTCGATATAAATGAAAATTTCTTAAGAAAAAACCGAAAAAAATACTACAAATAAAAGGTATGGCTAAAAATGAAACAACGGAATTATGATTATACCACTTTTGATCACCGAGTGGTAACATAAAGTACCTTTGGGACCATTTTTGTTCTGTCTTATACTCATACTAGCATTTATTGATTTAATAATGTTATATAATATCATTTTCATACACTCTAGGTTATTTATTATTTTCGTAGAAATATTAATAGTTCTGGCATAGAAGTCAACTCATTTCTGCTTCCTGAGGAGTATATTTGCTGGAAAAATAACAAGATTCAAGCTGAAAAATCAGAGAAGGAAACAAGACAAAGTCTTGTATACGCTTGTTCAATTTTTTGAACTGCTGTACACACATATTTCTCTAGGACAAAATGTACTGATCAATTCCGGCTTTGTATACTGCGATTTAAAAGAATGAGGAAGCCATATAAGGGTTATAATTAATAATCTTTTTTTTTTCAATATTCCAAGACTTTAGTGTACCAAGACTTTACATGTGACATTAACCGTCTTGGTATAGTTATTTTCATTTATTCGAAAAATGTTAATTTTCATAATATATTAATCACTTGATCAATTCTCTCCAAATTATGTGCTAATCATTGTTCAATGTTAGTCCATCGATGTTGAATGTCCAAAATCTTGTTATTTGCAAGAGTAAGTGTTAACAGCAATATTTTACAAAGATTAAAATAGCATTAAATGTCAACTTCTCATTCAAGCCGCGTCAAATTTATTCCCAAAGCTTGATTGTCTTCTTGTAAAACATATATGATCGCGATTTCTCAAACATCGTGGGAGCTAAATACTCCCAATAACTACTTTCGTTTCTGGTGTCCATAAATATACATATGGCTACTGGTATTAAAAACGGACGTTCGGTGAAATGTTAAGTTGATCCGATTAATAACAGCCGGAATAATTTCCAATCCCATCCTACATATTTCTAGGATAATATATATCAACTTTCAACATTTCCCTGTTGTATTATTTGAATCTTATTTTTACACGAATAATACGAATTGATAAAAAAATTAAAGTGAACTACAAATGTCTTTTATTTTTTAACGAATAATATTGGCATTCGTATACTGTAAGTATTCACAGACTACCCGCAGGTTCATGAAATTTCTTACTTTTTTGTCAATAATCCAATGAGAAAAACAAATACCCCTGTCAAGTAGAATATAACAATACCGATATACGATAACATTGAGCGTTTGCAGGGCGAAGATTCGTCCAATCGTGTTTGTCGGATATCCAGTATCGACACTGAAGCGCGAACGCTCGGCAACGAACGACGTTTAATAATAATCCACGTGTTTTGCTCGTTGAGCGGGTAATGCCGGAAAGTGATGGGACAAATCGGATTTGCCGGTGGCGCGCTCCAGCTAGGCGCCGGTATATATACCATTACAAGGCCTGTTCGTTCTCGTGCAGCGTGATACTCGCTCATTCTATACATATATCATAGATCCCCCTTTGGTACATGCTTATAAACACATAGGTATTGTAGCTATGTTACATTATACCCATGTGCGCGAGCGACGAACGCGCCAACGTAATTAGGTTTTCCCGTTACGATCCTCGCTGTGCGGGACATACGCCCTTGTCTCCGTCGTCATCGATATTAACGCCCGCAACACTCTACCTATATAGTATATATGTGTATAGAGTAATATTGTCAGGTATTCGGTATATAGTTTCGAAATGTATGGGCCAGTAAGAGCGAGGCACACAAGGTTTGATGCTCAACGAATTCCACGCTCCAGATTGCACCGCCTGTATCTCGAATGGGAGAACATAGTCGGACATAGTAGCTGACTGACAAGGCAACTATATACGTGCAACCTCGATTCTGACGTCACGCTCAGGCCTGAACGTACTCCGAGCTATTTCACTGCCATATGCGCTGTCTACTATACTCTCTATCTCTGTTTGCGTGTGTATACGGATGAACTTCAAGTCGAGAGGTCGCGTATGATTCATAGTTTCGCGCAAAAGGTTATATTATATCCACTGTTTGTAGTTTAAGTAGCGGAGCATCTTTTAAACTCTGACTATATATTTTATGGCTTGAAATCTTCCGTGATGGTTGACGTTGCGTATATCATTCGACAAGCATGAAGGCTTCTTAAGAAATCGAATTCTAAGGAATATAACTATGTTATTACAGAATGGAGATAGATTGATCTACCGAACATAATATACATTGCTCGTTCTACGTCGGTTGGGACGAAAATAAAATAATGACAGAAGGGTGGATATTATGCACTCGTAAGTAAAGGGCCTCAAGCGTCGACATAACAATAACAAAGTTCCGTAGTTGCACCGCATCGTGAACGTTTTCAACATGGATTCTGATTACAATGTTGGCCGCGAGATGAGTATCAATGCAATAGAGAGGATCTTATATCTGGGATTGTTTTTTTTTTGGGAATAGTTTTTTTGTCTGTATCTAACAACCAAATTCGACAAGCACGAAGGCTTCTTAAGAATCCAAATTCTAACAAATGTAACTAAACAAAACGTCTTATGTTACTGCGGGATGAAGATAAAACTATCCGTCAGAAAGTAAATATCTACGCCGATTGCAACGAAAATAGTAGTGACGACTGAAAAACCGGCATTATTCACTGGCAAATAAAGAACCTGCAGGGCTTCTAGTATTGGAATAGCAATAACTGGACAATGAGCCTCGTGGTTGCACCGCACCATAAAAGTTTTCACCATGAATTCTGGTTTCAATGTTGTGCGCGAGATGAATATCCATGGGATACAAAGGATCTTGTATTTGGGATTTTTTTTTTTTTTCAAAATGTATAAAACTAAACGACACGCCCTATAGAACAATGGCTTTTATTGCGTGCATCTAACAACCAAATCGCCATTTGACGAACGCACGAAGGCTTCTTTAGAAATCCAATTCTAACAAATGTAACTAAACAAAACTTATATAACTAGGGAATGCAGATAAAATGAGATCCACTAGAAAGTACATAGCTGCGTCGATTGTAACGAAAATAAAATGACGACTGAAAAGCAGACATTATGCTCTGGCAAACTCAGAGCCTGCTGGGACTAGCGTCGACCTAACGATACCTAACTCTCGTGGTTGCACCGCACCGTGAAAGTTTTCAGCACAAATTCTGGTTCAAATGTTGGATGCGAGATGAGTATCCACGGGATACAAAGGATTTTGTATTTGGGATTTTTTTCCACATATAGAAAAGTTGTCTAAGGCCGCTTGCCAGCGATTCCGATGGTGTTGGGCATCGTCATCGGCCTCGTTCGTGCGTTACGGAAGCAGGGTCAGGAAGAATATCGGTACAGCTCCAACAGCCTATAGTGGGCTTACCGTCGTAACCCAGCAGTTGTATAGTCTCAGCGGGATACTCAGTCTACAATGTATACGCGTCGGTAATAGGGATACAGTCCTTTGCCCCTTGCTGTAGTGGCGCGGTATACCGCTCTACTATAGTACCTACTTATGGCAATAGTAAGCAATAGTGGTATACGGAGGAGCTTTACCGGAGGTTCCGCCGCGGGATGTCTGAATTCACGTGAACCGAGCATCAGTTCAGATTGAAGTTTAACATTTACGTGACATATGTACCAGACCCTCGGTAGAGTAGTTGTTAAATCGGCGCCCTCATGTATCACAACTGTCCAACAATATTCTCCAGGTGCTTATTGTTGGACGATTTCGTATATATCGACGCTCGTAACTATGAAAAAAGTGACAACTCGACAATATTCTCCTTGATAAACCTCTTTTTGTTTCCTCCAATCAAGAATATTACTTTTCTTATTCTTCGGATTTTCAACACAGTCGACGTTCTGTTGATACGCAGTTCAAAAATAAGAAACATCTATCAAGGCCAAAAGCCGAAAGGAGAATTAGCAGAAATTTAGACAAGAGGAGAGAGTGAAATGTTCATGCAGAAGTATGGAAGAGCCATAAGAGGAGGAAGTTGAAATGAGAATAGCGAGAAATGAAAGAGCTAGGGTAGGATACACCTGCTTTTACGAGGACATAATACCGACGGTGTCCAGCCAAGAGCACTCTTGTGCTTTGGTTTAACCAGTCGTTAAACGAGAGTCGCATGCGAGTCGCAACTTCCCTTCGTGGTAATGAAAATCCCATGGGAGCGCTCGTGTACGCTACTGTCAGTAACAATGGAATGCGCCGGTTTTATTTCGCTAAAAAGAGAAAATAACGACAACAAAACGTCATATATAGAGAATTCGTTCTACAATGAATTGTACCACAATTGATACATCGAACAGGACAGCTAAGAGAGAAGTTGTGCGACAGTTCTCTCCAGCGCAGTCTGGAGCTACTTATAGTCACATCGACCAAGTTGCCACTTCACACGATAGTAATTTTCGCTTTCAGGAAGCACGGATAGTTGTGTGTGAGGGAGCCTCGAATTTCCAGATGCGACGTGTGTATGTAAGATTAAAATGAAAGGCGGAGGAAAAGTAAAAGTTTGTCGAGTGAATCGGGGACACAATGAACAGAGTATACGACAGTTAGTCGAACCTGCTTTCAATAATAATCGACCAAATGTCACAGAGAATTTATCGGGAAAACCGTAGAGAGCGTCATCCTTACCGTAACTTGTCACACAAGTAGTAGTGACGAACGAGCTGCTGCCGCGGATGTACACGGAAATAGTACTTTCAGTAATATTTCAGTGTGATTCCCTCTCTGTCTATGCTCGACAACAATTTCCTCTTCGACTTAAACCTTCGAACAATACAATTCCCAGTTGAATATGTCTTGCTCACAATTTTCACCACTCGGTTGTGCAATATCGAGCGAACGTATCTGCCAACAATTTTCTAGTTCATACTCTGCATTCGGAAAACTCCCCGTCATATATGACACATTTCACGGTACTTCGCCCACCTAGTTTCACCTCAGTGAACCTAGCAGAGCAAAGTGCCCGAAATTAAGTTTTCAATATCTTAAAATTAGGTGCTAATTAGGTGCTAATTTAGTGCCAAAGTGAAAAATTAAGTGCTCCTTTAGTTTAGCTAATAACTTAAGGTTAAAAATGCTCTGCTAGCTTAAACGCAAGCTAGCAGAGCACTATCGAGACTTGCATTATTGGCAAATTTTTTTTTCTAGGAATTAAGTGCTTTTTAAGTGCTTTAAAACAGTATAAAATTCAACTCCGAAATCCAACCGGAAATATTTTTTTTAACAAAAAAAAAATTATCAAAAAGTGAGAATCCGAAATTATCATTACAGCCGGATTCACTATCGACCAAAATTAGGTGCTCTTTAGGTGCTTTCGAACTGTATAAAAATAAACCCCGATATTAAACCGAAAACATTTTTTTATTAAAAATTAATTTATTGAAAATTAAAAATCCGAAATTATCATAATAACTGGGTTTACGATGTACCAGAATTAGGTGCCTTTTAGGTGCTTTTCAACCATATAAAAAAAAGCTATGAAATCAATCCGGAATTATTATAACAACCGGAAATACGTTATTTTATGGAAATTTATTCATCGAAAAATTACAATCCGAAATTATCATTATAGCCGGATTCACAATCGACCAAAATTAGGTGCTCTTTAGGTGCTTTCGAACTGTAAAAAAATAAACCCTGATATTAAACCAGAAACATTTTTTTTATTAAAAATGAATTTATTGAAAATTAAAAATCCGAAATTATCATAATAACTGGGTTTACGATGTACCAGAATTAGGTGCTTTTTAGGTGCTTTCGAACTGAATAAAAAGAAACCCCGATATTGAAGCAGAAACATTTTTTTATGAAAAATTAATTTATTCAAAATTGAAAATCTGAAATTATCATAATACCTGGGTTCACTATGAACCAGAATTAGGTGCTTTTTAGGTGCTTTCGAACTGTATAAAAATAAACCCAGATATCAAAGCAGAAACATTTTTTTATGAAAAATTCATTTATTCAAAATTGAAAATCCGAATTGATCATAATAGCTGGGTTCACTATGTGCCAAAATTAGGTGCTTTTTGGGTGCTTTCGAACTAAATAAAAATAAACCCCGATATTAAAGCAGAAACAGTTTTTTATGAAAAATTCATTTATTTAAAATTGAAAATCCGGATTTATCATAATAGCTGGGTTCACTATGTGCCAGAATTAGGTGCTTTTTAGGTGCTTTCGAACTGAATAAAAATAAACCCCGATATTAAAGCAGAAACATTTTTTTATGAAAAATTCATTTATTCAAAATTGAAAATCCGAAATTATCATAATAGCTGGGTTCACGATGTACAAGAATTAGGTGATTTTTAAGTGCTTTTCAACCATATAGAAATAAACCACGAAGTCAATCCAGAATCATTAGGAATTATTTTTGTATGGAAATTTATTTATCGAAAAGTTAGAATCCGAAATTATCATTATAGCCGCACTCACTATAGACCAAAATTTGGTGCTTTTTAGGTGCTTTCGAACTGTATAAAAATAAACGCCGATATTAAAGCAGAAACATTTTTTTATGAAAAATTCATTTATTCAAAATTGAAAATCCGAATTGATCATAATAGCTGGGTTCACTATGTGCCAAAATTAGGTGCTTTTTGGGTGCTTTCGAACTGAATAAAAATAAACCCCGATATTGAAGCAGAAACATTTTTTTATGAAAAATTCATTTATTCAAAATTGAAAATCCGAAATTATCATAATAGCTGGGTTCACTATGTGCCAGAATTAGGTGCTTTTTAGGTGCTTTCGAACTGAATAAAAATAAAGTCCGATATTAAAGCAGAAACATTTTTATATGAAAAATTAATTTATTAAAAATTGAAAATCTGAAATTATCATAATAGCTGGGTTCACTATGTACCGAAATTAGGTGCTTTTTGGGTGCTTTCGAACTGAATAAAAATAAACCCCGATATTAAAGCAGAAAAATTTTTTTATGAAAAATTCATTTATTCAAAATTGAAAATCCGAAATTATCATAATAGCTGGGTTCACTATGTACAAGAATTAGGTGCTTTTTAAGTGCTTCTCAACCATATAGAAATAAACCACGAAATCAATCCAGAATCATTAGGAATTATTTTTGTATGGAAATTTATTTATCGAAAAGTTAGAATCCGAAATTATCATTATAGCCGCACTCACTATAGACCAAAATGTGGTGCTTTTTAGGTGCTTTCGAACTGTATAAAAATAAACGCGGATATTAAAGCAGAAACATTTTTTTATGAAAAATTCATTTATTCAAAATTGAAAATCCGAATTTATCATAATAGCTGGGTTCACTATGTGCCAAAATTAGGTGCTTTTTGGGTGCTTTCGAACTGAATAAAAATAAACCCCGATATTAAAGCAGAAACATTTTTATATGAAAAATTAATTTATTCAAAATTGAAAATCTGAAATTATCATAATAGCTGGGTTCACTATGTACCAAAATTAGGTGCTTTTTAAGTGCTTTTCAACCATATAGAAATAAACCACGAAATCAATCCAGAATCATTAGCAATTATTTTTGTATGAAAATTTATTTATCGAAATGTTATAATCCGAAATTATCATTATAGCCGCATTTTATAAATTTATAAATTTATTATTCATAAAAATTAATCTGAAAAGGATAAAATAAATTCCGATATAGTTTCAGTGAACAAATCATTTGAATTGTAATAATTTACTGCATAGTTTAGTTGAGTTACTGCATAGTTACTGCATAGTAATAGTTTATTTGTATACAATTCGAAAGCACCTAAAAAGCACCAAATTTTGGTCTATAGTGATTGCGGCTATAATGATAATTTCGGATTCTAACTTTTCGATAAATAAATTTTCATACAAAAAGAATTCCTAATGATTCTGGATTGATTTCGTGGTTTATTTCTATATGGTTGAAAAGCACTTAAAAAGCACCTAATTCTGGTCCATAGTGAACCCAGCTATTATGATAATTTCGGATTTTCAATTTTGAATAAATGAATTTTTCATAAAAAAATGTTTCTGCTTTAATATCGGGGTTTATTTTTATTCAGTTCAAAAGCACCTAAAAAGCACCTAATTCTGGCACATAGTGAACCCAGCTATTATGATAAATTCGGATTTTCCATTTTGAATAAATGAATTTTTCATAAAAAATTGTTTCTGCTTTAATATCGGGGTTTATTTGTATACAATTCGAAAGCACCTAAAAAGCACCAAATTTTGGTCTATAGTGAATGCGGCTATAATGATAATTTCGGAATCTAACTTTTCGATAAATAAATTTTCATACAAAAATAATTGCTAATGATTCTGGATTGATTTCGTGGTTTATTTCTATATGGTTGAAAAGCACTTAAAAAGCACCTAATTTTTGTACATAGTGAACCCAGCTATTATGATAATTTCAGATTTTCAATTTTGAATAAATTAATTTTTCATATAAAAATGTTTCTGCTTTAATATCGGGGTTTATTTTTATTCAGTTCAAAAGCACCTAATTCTGGCACATAGTGAACCCAGCTATTATGATAATTTCGGATTTTCAATTTTGAATAAATGAATTTTTCATAAAAAAATGTTCCTGCTTTAATATCGGACTTTATTTTTATTCAGTTCGAAAGCACCTAAAAAGCACCTAATTCTGGCACATAGTGAACCCAGCTATTATGATAATTTCGGATTTTCAATTTTGAATAAATGAATTTTTCATAAAAAAATGTTTCTGCTTTAATATCGGGGTTTATTTTTATTCAGTTCGAAAGCGCCCAAAAAGCACCTAATTTTGGCACATAGTGAACCCAGCTATTATGATAAATTCGGATTTTCAATTTTGAATGAATGAATTTTTCATAAAAAAATGTTTCTGCTTTAATATCCGCGTTTATTTTTATACAGTTCGAAAGCACCTAAAAAGCACCAAATTTTGGTCTATAGTGAGTGCGGCTATAATGATAATTTCGGATTCTAACTTTTCGATAAATAAATTTCCATACAAAAATAATTCCTAATGATTCTGGATTGATTTCGTGGTTTATTTCTATATGGTTGAAAAGCACTTAAAAAGCACCTAATTTTGGTACATAGTGAACCCAGCTATTATGATAATTTCAGATTTTCAATTTTGAATAAATTAATTTTTCATATAAAAATGTTTCTGCTTTAATATCGGGGTTTATTTTTATTCAGTTGGAAAGCACCTAAAAAGCACCTAATTCTGGCACATAGTGAACCCAGCTATTATGGTAATATCGGATTTTCAATTTTGAATAAATGAATTTTTCATAAAAAAATGTTCCTGCTTTAATATCGGACTTTATTTTTATTCAGTTCGAAAGCACCTAAAAAGCACCTAATTCTGGCACATAGTGAACCCAGCTATTATAATAAATTCGGATTTTCCATTTTGAATAAATGAATTTTTCATAAAAAATTGTTTCTGCTTTAATATCGGGGTTTATTTGTATACAATTCGAAAGCACCTAAAAAGCACCAAATTTTGGTCTATAGTGAATGCGGCTATAATGATAATTTCGGAATCTAACTTTTCGATAAATAAATTTTCATACAAAAATAATTGCTAATGATTCTGGATTGATTTCGTGGTTTATTTCTATATGGTTGAAAAGCACTTAAAAAGCACCTAATTTTGGTACATAGTGAACCCAGCTATTATGATAATTTCAGATTTTCAATTTTGAATAAATTAATTTTTCATATAAAAATGTTTCTGCTTTAATATCGGGGTTTATTTTTATTCAGTTCGAAAGCACCTAAAAAGCACCTAATTCTGGCACATAGTGAACCCAGCTATTATGATAAATTCGGATTTTCCATTTTGAATAAATGAATTTTTCATAAAAAATTGTTTCTGCTTTAATATCGGGGTTTATTTGTATACAATTCGAAAGCACCTAAAAAGCACCAAATTTTGGTCTATAGTGAATGCGGCTATAATGATAATTTCGGAATCTAACTTTTCGATAAATAAATTTTCATACAAAAATAATTGCTAATGATTCTGGATTGATTTCGTGGTTTATTTCTATATGGTTGAAAAGCACTTAAAAAGCACCTAATTTTTGTACATAGTGAACCCAGCTATTATGATAATTTCAGATTTTCAATTTTGAATAAATTAATTTTTCATATAAAAATGTTTCTGCTTTAATATCGGGGTTTATTTTTATTCAGTTCAAAAGCACCTAATTCTGGCACATAGTGAACCCAGCTATTATGATAATTTCGGATTTTCAATTTTGAATAAATGAATTTTTCATAAAAAAATGTTCCTGCTTTAATATCGGACTTTATTTTTATTCAGTTCGAAAGCACCTAAAAAGCACCTAATTCTGGCACATAGTGAACCCAGCTATTATGATAATTTCGGATTTTCAATTTTGAATAAATGAATTTTTCATAAAAAAATGTTTCTGCTTTAATATCGGGGTTTATTTTTATTCAGTTCGAAAGCGCCCAAAAAGCACCTAATTTTGGCACATAGTGAACCCAGCTATTATGATAAATTCGGATTTTCAATTTTGAATGAATGAATTTTTCATAAAAAAATGTTTCTGCTTTAATATCCGCGTTTATTTTTATACAGTTCGAAAGCACCTAAAAAGCACCAAATTTTGGTCTATAGTGAGTGCGGCTATAATGATAATTTCGGATTCTAACTTTTCGATAAATAAATTTCCATACAAAAATAATTCCTAATGATTCTGGATTGATTTCGTGGTTTATTTCTATATGGTTGAAAAGCACTTAAAAAGCACCTAATTTTGGTACATAGTGAACCCAGCTATTATGATAATTTCAGATTTTCAATTTTGAATAAATTAATTTTTCATATAAAAATGTTTCTGCTTTAATATCGGGGTTTATTTTTATTCAGTTGGAAAGCACCTAAAAAGCACCTAATTCTGGCACATAGTGAACCCAGCTATTATGGTAATATCGGATTTTCAATTTTGAATAAATGAATTTTTCATAAAAAAATGTTCCTGCTTTAATATCGGACTTTATTTTTATTCAGTTCGAAAGCACCTAAAAAGCACCTAATTCTGGCACATAGTGAACCCAGCTATTATAATAAATTCGGATTTTCCATTTTGAATAAATGAATTTTTCATAAAAAATTGTTTCTGCTTTAATATCGGGGTTTATTTGTATACAATTCGAAAGCACCTAAAAAGCACCAAATTTTGGTCTATAGTGAATGCGGCTATAATGATAATTTCGGAATCTAACTTTTCGATAAATAAATTTTCATACAAAAATAATTGCTAATGATTCTGGATTGATTTCGTGGTTTATTTCTATATGGTTGAAAAGCACTTAAAAAGCACCTAATTTTGGTACATAGTGAACCCAGCTATTATGATAATTTCAGATTTTCAATTTTGAATAAATTAATTTTTCATATAAAAATGTTTCTGCTTTAATATCGGGGTTTATTTTTATTCAGTTCGAAAGCACCTAAAAAGCACCTAATTCTGGCACATAGTGAACCCAGCTATTATGATAATTTCGGATTTTCAATTTTGAATAAATGCATTTTTCATAAAAAAATGTTTCTGCTTTAATATCGGGGTTTATTTGTATACAATTCGAAAGCACCTAAAAAGCACCAAATTTTGGTCTATAGTGAATGCGGCTATAATGATAATTTCGGAATCTAACTTTTCGATAAATAAATTTTCATACAAAAATAATTGCTAATGATTCTGGATTGATTTCGTGGTTTATTTCTATATGGTTGAAAAGCACTTAAAAAGCACCTAATTTTGGTACATAGTGAACCCAGCTATTATGATAATTTCAGATTTTCAATTTTGAATAAATTAATTTTTCATATAAAAATGTTTCTGCTTTAATATCGGGGTTTATTTTTATTCAGTTCGAAAGCACCTAAAAAGCACCTAATTCTGGCACATAGTGAACCCAGCTATTATGATAATTTCGGATTTTCAATTTTGAATAAATGCATTTTTCATAAAAAAATGTTTCTGCTTTAATATCGGCGTTTATTTTTATACAGTTCGAAAGCACCTAAAAAGCACCAAATTTTGATCTATAGTGAGTGCGGCTATAATGATAATTTCGGATTCTAACTTTTCGATAAATAAATTTCCATACAAAAATAATTCCTAATGATTCTGGATTGATTTCGTGGTTTATTTCTATATGGTTGAAAAGCACTTAAAAATCACCTAATTCTTGTACATCGTGAACCCAGCTATTATGATAATTTCGGATTTTCAATTTTGAATAAATGAATTTTTCATAAAAAAATGTTTCTGCTTTAATATCGGGGTTTATTTTTATTCAGTTCGAAAGCACCTAAAAAGCACCTAATTCTGGCACATAGTGAACCCAGCTATTATGATAAATCCGGATTTTCAATTTTAAATAAATGAATTTTTCATAAAAAACTGTTTCTGCTTTAATATCGGGGTTTATTTTTATTCAGTTCGAAAGCACCCAAAAAGCACCAAATTTTGGTCTATAGTGAGTGCGGCTATAATGATAATTTCGGATTCTAACTTTTCGATAAATAAATTTCCATACAAAAATAATTCCTAATGATTCTGGATTGATTTCGTGGTTTATTTCTATATGGTTGAAAAGCACTTAAAAAGCACCTAATTCTTGTACATAGTGAACCCAGCTATTATGATAATTTCGGATATTCAATTTTGAATAAATGAATTTTTTATAAAAAATCGTTTCTGCTTTAATATCGGGGTTTATTTTTATTCAGTTCGAAAGCACCTAAAAAGCACCCAATTTTGGTCTATAGTGAATGCGGCTATAATGATAATTTCGGAATCTAACTTTTCGATAAATAAATTTTCATACAAAAATAATTGCTAATGATTCTGTTTTAATATCTGGGTTTATTTTTATACAGTTCGAAAGCACCTAAAAAGCACCTAATTCTGGTTCATAGTGAACCCAGGTATTATGATAATTTCAGATTTTCAATTTTGAATAAATTAATTTTTCATAAAAAAATGTTTCTGCTTCAATATCGGGGTTTCTTTTTATTCAGTTCGAAAGCACCTAAAAAGCACCTAATTCTGGTACATCGTAAACCCAGTTATTATGATAATTTCGGATTTTTAATTTTCAATAAATTCATTTTTAATAAAAAAAATGTTTCTGGTTTAATATCAGGGTTTATTTTTTTACAGTTCGAAAGCACCTAAAGAGCACCTAATTTTGGTCGATTGTGAATCCGGCTATAATGATAATTTCGGATTGTAATTTTTCGATGAATAAATTTCCATAAAATAACGTATTTCCGGTTGTTATAATAATTCCGGATTGATTTCATAGCTTTTTTTTATATGGTTGAAAAGCACCTAAAAGGCACCTAATTCTGGTACATCGTAAACCCAGTTATTATGATAATTTCGGATTTTTAATTTTCAATAAATTAATTTTTAATAAAAAAATGTTTTCGGTTTAATATCGGGGTTTATTTTTATACAGTTCGAAAGCACCTAAAGAGCACCTAATTTTGGTCGATAGTGAATCCGGCTGTAATGATAATTTCGGATTCTCACTTTTTGATAATTTTTTTTTTGTTAAAAAAAATATTTCCGGTTGGATTTCGGAGTTGAATTTTATACTGTTTTAAAGCACTTAAAAAGCACTTAATTCCTAGAAAAAAAAATTTGCCAATAATGCAAGTCTCGATAGTGCTCTGCTAGCTTGCGTTTAAGCTAGCAGAGCATTTTTAACCTTAAGTTATTAGCTAAACTAAAGGAGCACTTAATTTTTCACTTTGGCACTAAATTAGCACCTAATTAGCACCTAATTTTAAGATATTGAAAACTTAATTTCGGGCACTTTGCTCTGCTAGGTTCACGGAGGTCCTAGTTTCAGTGTTTCGCTACAAGTTCAACAGTAATTTTGATTGAAGTTCTTACAGAAATTTCAATTATATTTATTTTTCTCCATCGACGATATCTCAGCAACCGTTACTTGTAGGAACATCGATAAAAACCAAAATCTATTGGGAGGTACGAAACGCCATCGTGGCGTCATCGTGATGTACGCTAATCTATAATATCCTACCGAGTTTATGTTTCCCCGACTTTAAAGCAAATGGAATAACATAAGAAACACATTGACATGTTTTCTTTCCGTTACAAATATCTTCTTTTTATGGTAAAACCAATGTTGTTTGTACCTCCTAGGCTATCAAAGTCGTCCTGGTGGTGACTTTTACGTACTCGATGAAGATAGTACTTTTCGTACGAGTAACGAACAAAATTTTAATTCACAACGTGTGCGAACGGGGTTTGACGTACGCGACGCGTACGTAAAAACGCACTTTACGGACGCAGTGAATTAAAGGCTTATTTGATCATACATGACTAATAATACTCTAAAACCAAGCGTGTTGTGAAGTGTGTTTTCCCTACCTTTACCATGCAAAAGCAACACGCTTTAAGTGTACAAAAATGCGTCACAATGTTAAAGGATAGGGAACAACACACTTCGTAACACGCTTCAATTTTGGAGTGAACAATGTTCAGAAAGAACAGCCATGTTATTTATACGCATAATGCATAAGTACATGCGTATATTGAGCGCAGAGGGAATAACTCCGGGCAAATGGAAGGCGCGCTCATGTATTTAGCACGTTTTACCGTCTCTCGCGGTCTCGAGCGCTACACCAATGACCGGAAATTCGCTGCGGCTTCATTGTGGTCCCTTCACCCTCTCTCTTCTCTTTCCCTCGCACGCCTTCATAATCCAATAGAGGCGTTACTCAGAATAAGCTCGATTCATGCGCATGATACGTGGGCCACTATATACCGTTGTACTGACATACAAACACCCGCAACGGTTGGCCGAGCTTCGGTTCGCATCAACGGCAACGGCCACGACCCCTTTGGTTAACAAATAGATATCAGGATATCATCAATTTTCCACATGTCGGACGCTAATTTTCACTACTCTTCTGTATAAATTTACTCATTGTTGTTTAATACCTACGCAGATCGTAATTATTTCTGATTTAAATAACACAATAATAATATACCATCACTCGAGCATATTTCGCACGTAATTTAATTTACCCATCTAGTTAAACAATGTACCCATATTCAATATAATGTTCTATTTTTAACTTTACGTTGTGAATATTAAACGATATATTAAATTACTATTAATATAATATATGGCAAATGTGAAAACGGAACACACCACATTAGTATATATAAGCGTAATAGCATTATGACGATAGAAACGGTTCATGTATGCAATCGTAGTGCAAGAATAATTAATGTATATGAGGTATTCCATGCGAATTCACCAGTTCTCGGACCTGAACCGCCTCGATGTGGTTATTTTTATTTTATTTCTTCACTCACGTGAATGGTGTATGTTCAATAAAAAAATATCTAGTAAAAAAACTATATGGAATTTTTATACAAACTGTAGACTTTCTGTAAATATGTATAGAAAGGTGGTGTTGAAAATATTAACAATATATTTTGCGTAATCTATGAATGAAATAAAAATGCATAATTCATCGAAATATGTCGGAAAGTAAAAAGAAAGGAGTAAGAACACTTCATAAAATGTGGTGGATAACTAAAAAAAAGGCTGCAAAGTAAAACCTTACACGTAGTCTGCTCATTATTTTTCACCTTACACAAAGTCCCCTCTATGAAAAAGTACGTTGATTAATTTTGGCTTCCTTATAGAGGATGCTTTGTGCAAGGTAAAAAATAATGAGGAAGCTTGATGCAACGTTCTAATTTGGAGCTTTGTTTTCAACATTTACTTTCATAAGTTTTGAATCCCATTCTCGATCCGAGCAATTGAATGTTTCTATTCATTACATTTGTATTTGTATACAACATGGAGTGTACTTGCGTTGTTCCGTACTGTATAATGAGCCAATTCCTTTTGAGTCTTCCAATTCGTAGTCAGATAGTTTGAAATTTTCTTAAGCTCGCGCGTTTACTTCGTTTTGCATTAAAAATGAAATGAAATTATTATAAATATTTTATGACAATACCGATTTTCATAATTTCCACGATATTTGGGTAGTGAGTACTCCATTTATGTTAAATTTGAATTCAATATACGGAGCCGTTCCCGCGTTAGAAACGACTTATTAAAAAGCATACATTTTTTAATAAAATGTCATAATCTTAATACCGCTTTATCGATTCTGGCCAATGTAATAAAAAACCAACCGTAATCGTAACTACTCTTACCGTAGAAATACTAGTGGAACAAATTTACTCAAGTTAGCGTGTTTACATCGTCTTGAATTTAAAAAAAAAATCAAACTTTAATCAAATGTTAACGGGAAATCGAAATTCAATTAAATTTGCAATGATAGAAGGGCAACAACGGCTTCGTGAGCGTGCCACACACACAGACACCGGACTTTTTTTCTAGATCACCTTTCTGGACGTTTCACATTATTTGAAGTATTTGTTCATGAAAATCTCGAAGAAAAATTGACGAAAGCAAGGCTTCCTTTATATAGAGAAAGCAAAAATAATGAACCACATCGAAAAGATTTGAGTGTTGGCGAATTCGCGTGGAATACATCTATAATACTAGGAGGAAGAAAATAAACCGAGCAACGAATAAAAAGCGATTGAAGATACGGAAGAAGAAGAAGAAGAAGAAGAAAAGACCAGCTGTGCATTCGCCTGTGGCAGTCACGAAACATCCGTATAGCCATCGGCCTTAAAACTCTGTGGAAGCTTGGCTCGTGACTCACTTTCATCGTCTTATTCGTGGTCTGTGTAGTGTTCTAAGCAACGACACAACGACGCGAATACATGTACACGACCGAGACACTCTGGCGTCTTAAAGTTTCTCCGAATGAGAACTAAATGCTTCGAGTATCCTGACAAGCGCAAAAGAAGAAAAGATGATAGAGTCATTAAATCGGGTAAAGCGTTCATCTATCTAGACTCTACAGCGGCAGTAGCAGCAGTATAAACGGCGGCCGAACTAACAGCAGCATGAATTCGCGACGTGCGGCGCGGGACCTCTGCGCCACGCTACGGTTTCCATGGTATTTCGCGAGCAACGTGTTCGCGTCGTGTCTCTAAATACCTTGCCCATATAGATATATAAGGACTCTCCACATATGTGGATCCCTTTTCCGTCTCGCTCATCGTTGTCTCCGGTCGTGTACGAAACAGACAGTGGAAAAGGAGGAGAAGGTCTCGCACCTTTTGAGTCTCGCACTCGAATTCAACGTTTCTCTATGTGTGCGTTCTCGAACCCGCTAACCACGCTCCAACAAATATAGCCTCCCCATATATCCTATGTTTTTCTCACTATCTCATGCCTCTCCCAAAATGATGTCTGCGTTTGCTTTTCTCTTGTGCATCGCTTTCATCTATTTGTACGCTTTGCATTCAAACATAAATACCCGTATGATAGTATCCACGTCTATCAAGATTATAACGATTACAGATACGATACATGTTTTGGGTGATTGTGCGTCATGAACTCTTTTGTCAAATATTATTATTTCCCATTTTTTGCTGTTATCCGGCTCTATTTCATGTAAACTATTTCATACAACAACTGTTGTATTTCCTTTTAATCACAATATACCGGATCTTGCCAGTAGCCATTTTTTTGTCCTTTTCGTACCGTCAAAGCGTTTATATGTTACGTCTCTGGACATTTCCTGCTGATTCCATTGAAAACTTGTCGTATACGAGGGTACATCTGTACAAATCTGCTGTGTGTGTGTGTTTTTTTTTACGTTCTTACATAGGGAGATGAGAGAGTTATCGCCATTGCTTCGAGTAACTGTTGCGTCAAGTAGCCGAATATTCCCTACAGTACGTGAGCATATATATTGCATTGTACGAGCGCAGGCACTAACGTTACGCTTCAACGTCGGTGATTGCAGCGATACAAAAGTCTCAGTCGCGAAACGAGCCGGCAGCTATATGACTACGAGAATACAACGACGAAAGAATGAGCTATTGATTGCAGCATTGTAGTCAAAGGGACGCGTTCGGTCGCCCGAGGACCGCAAGAATGGTAAACGAGAGAAAAAGAGTGAATGAGTGGTAGGGGTTGAGAAGGATGACGCTTGAGGGTTGGACAAAAAACGGAAAGAATTGTCGACCCGCTATATCCAATGAAGGAGAGATGGAGAGAGGAAACGAGCGAGTATCCGACAGGATCTGCCGTGCCGGTATGATGGATGAACGCGAACCCCTCAAATTTCTGCTGGCTGATAAATCTGGGACTGTGGGCTTGATACAGCGGGACTTCCGTTTCTCGTATTACTCCTATCATATGATATTATCATTATTATTACATACAATATTATTAATAAAAATCTAAAAAGATATATAATTCTTAAGTGCGTTCACGTTCGTCTTGCAACTTACTTTTAACTCACATCAAACTAACTTATAGATGAACTTAAAAAATGATTGGCTTTGTCATAAGAAACTGCAAACACCTTTAGAATTTAAATGCAATTAAACTACTTTACTGTTCATTACGCGAGATCTAAACTCGAATATAGTTCGAATGTTTGATCGCCATTCTATCTAAAATAGATTGATTTGCTTGAAGTTCAACAAAACAAAACGCTGAAGCTTTTACAATAGCAAATACATGACGTTTTTACATCTTAGAGACTTAGCCCACTTGAATTTTATGAACGTCGTCACCCGTTTACGTTGGAAGAAAGACGCATTTGTGGGTCTATTCCGTTTATCTTTAAACTTTTGCGTAGGTCCACTGACTATCCAGCATTTGTGGAATTGCTTGCTATTGGAATTCTCAGTGAAGCAAAATGTCAGCATCCGTTTTTCTACTTGTCGTTCCACACGAAGAATTATTTGCTAAACTCACCACTTTATGTGTTTTGCAATAGCTTCAACGTTTTCCTTTCAAGATCTGATCCTATTTACGACCCACTCACTTCACCCTTGATTCCACTCGAAAAATATATTCTAGCACTGCGTCCGTAGCAAACAAATAATCTGTATTTTTAGACAGGCTATTTATCTTTCTCATCCATTGTATAAGTATTATATGTATATTTCATATTGGCTGTCATTGAGATTCTCATCCTGTTGAGCTTTAGTCAATAAAACAAATCAAATGATGTACAAGTAATGATGATTCAGGTGAGGATGCGATATATGATCGCATTTTCCAGCGGGTGTATTTCATATACAGGAGTGTCTGCATCAGTGTTACAAGAAGGGACGTCTCTTCTCTTCGTGTCCCTCGGTCGTGTGGATATTTGTGGATGATTACAGCCGTTTGTGTGACTACAATCAATTTCTGATGCAGCTGTGCCATTCACGTGTAGCAAACGATTGATAATAGTGTGGAAATGGTTATTGCGGGTATCGGACAAGCATAAACTGCCGTCGACCAAGTGATACGAGGGTAAAAGGTATCAACGCCGTAACAAAATCTCTTGTAGCATACATAAAATAAAAAATAAATACAAAAAAGAATGGGGTTATAAAAAGAAAAATATGGATGAAAATTAAAAGCTTTCTCGTCGTTTATTCAATTTATCATTTACATCAATATAACTATGCATCAAGCGCAATCGAGTCACCTGCCAATTTGCCAAATTATATTCAGTTAATTGCTTAACGAGTAACCGTAAAGATAAAAACACAAGAAAGAAAAAGAATGAATAAACATAAGTGAGTAATGCTTAGTACGAATACCCGAATTCGCTCGGTGCAGCGTTTGTCACGGGTTTAAGTGGCTTCCGACACGAACCCCATATCAGCACGAAAGATTGTCGTCGTCGTAAGTGCACCCGCAATCCCACCATCGATTTGTAACCCCTTAATGGTGAGCAAGTTGCGAACGTGCACGTACATATAAATACAACATGGTGTATTTATATAGTGTATTATTATACATTGTGGAACTACGGAGTGCGTGTTGTAGTGTGCCGAATTGACCACAGTTGTCGGGGTGACAGGATTTGGGTGATTCACTCAATTTTCCTATTGCTATGACGACCCGACGGTCACCGAATTGAAGTAACATTCTCGAGTATGCTAGCTAGAAAAGTACGTCTACAGTGTGCATATAACCTCGCTCTATTGTAATATCGAGTGCACATCGCATGTACATCGACGTGCCGTATAGAGTACAGCTCGATTGCTATAGATAGTCGCACGGTAATACATTACTATATTTATCCGTCGGGCTCAAACGATGCGACCCTTGACTCGCCCTGTCTCACACACAATATTTTTTTGTTGTTTTGTTTTTTTGCTGTATACTTTTACTCTCTGTCCCTGTCCCTCTTCTTCTCTGCTATATATGCGTATATCTCCGTGGCTTTGACTCTCTTATTGTCTGTTTCGCCGTCTAGCTGTGGTATATTATGTGTTGTGGTTGGTATTCTAGTCAACTGAGAACTTTAGACCCTCACGGGCACGGCTGATGTACCACCGAAGAAATATACTATATGGTGTACGTGTACCTATAGTATATCGCGAGCCAGCGAAATAGGTATCATATTTCACGAGCTATTGTCATGTTAAGTAGTCGCGAATGGACCAACGTATATTCATGCGTTTATACATACACGGTGCCGAGCGGCTTGTGTTGGGCATATACTTTTGAAAATACATGATTTTAGACTTTCCACAAGCGCCACCACTCCTTCTTCAGTTACTTACTTTTGCGTACTCTCTACAACTACACAATATACTATAATAGCGCCACTGTATTAGCTTCATTGTACATGTATTCTCATACGTAGATTATATACTTCAGTTAGGTATACCAGGGATTGCAAGCGTTTACAGTGTATACGTTGCAATGTAATGTAAACTAGTTCAATGGGATTACTATAATATTTCAGACTGGCACAGTAATTATACTGAAACGCTTCATACACAAGTTATGTGCGGAAAACGGGCGCGAAATGATGAGAGATAAGGAGACAGACAAAATCTTTGGTCTGCTTCAGACGTTCAAACTTGAATTCACTTGAAAATGTGCACTTGAAAAAAAAATGTACTATTTGAAGCGATATCAGCTTAAGAGTCTATAGACTGATGCAATTTTTATACGAAATAATGTAATGCAAAAATCGGCAATATAATACAGATATCAAGTAGCGACTCGACGCCCAAGTATTAAAAAAAATTAAATTGAATGAAAAAGACTAGTGTTCCTGATTAGGTGTCTGGATAAGAATGACGAAAGAATGAGCTTTTTCCCGCTTAAACGAGGAGAAGATTGCACTTTGCGCACAATAATCCAGCTTGTCACTCATCAGCTTGTTGGGATTTGTGTTGGCGTTATATCGTCGAGTTGGTTGTGGTAACGTGATGTAAATTTTGTAGAAAAATGCAATATCGCGATCGCTCTACAGACCCGTTTTTCATCTCACTTTTCTTATACTCTCCTTCTCCTTCTCTCTGTCATTTTATTTTCATCCCTTTTTCATTTGCCATTCTTATTTTTCCGCTACCACCGTTGCCCTCTCTACCTTATACCCAGTCCTTCTTCTGTCCTCATTCTCTCCCGCGATGATATATATCGGCGGGCAAACTGGCGCCTACGTAATTCCGTTAGAGCCCGGCGGTGACAGTGAGATGGTGGGCGGTATGGTGATGCTGATGGTACAAGGAGCAGCAGTGTCATATAATGCTCACAGCGGAGTTAACTTCTCGTTGGATTTGATGACGAGCTGAGCGCACGACGAAGAAAATCTTTAAGTAAACCTCTCCCCAAAGGCAGACAAGCCAACGAAGCTGCGCAATGTTCACGTTGGAGAGCTAGAAAATCCGAGTTTTTGACAGAACGGAATCACAAAGCTGAACATCAAGAGTAAAAAAAAAAATGAAGAGCATGAGATTGAGAGAGATACCAACTTCCATTGTGCCTCTCCGTGTGAGATCGTCGAGTTTGCGAGACCCCTGCTGTCTCTTTACAATGAATTCAACAGGGGAGGGCTGAAGAATTCATTTCTCAGTTTATAAACTAGGTAAAAAATTTCGTATGTGGCAACCGGTTCTGGTAACATAGTTGTATATATAAATTGGACAGGATTTAGTGAATCTGCTTGGGTAGTTCGATTGATTAATTCTCTAATAAAAGATACTACGGAGACAATATCACAATTGCACATCTTTTTCACTTACCAACACTATTCCACGGAATTACGATATATCAGTACAGCGAAGACTCGTATACCATGTATAGAATATAGAACGTGACTGGTAAGAGGATTTGTGGTCCCGGAGCGTCAAGAGTTTGCCGTGCGGGTTTCTCACTGTTTGCCGGGGAATGGATGCGTATTTTGATACATAAATCGATCCTGGCCCACTGTTCCGAATGCTACTCTCCTTCTCTATCTCGCAATGACGCCACTATGGTTATGCTGTGCAAACGCGAACGCAAACAAACCCGACAGGCGCGCAGAAACCCTGGATTCTCCTACGTGCCGGAAAATCAGCAATACCGGAGAGACACGACACGCACGAGTAGCTAGAAAAATTCGGATGAGGTCGCGCGTTTTCTTTCTTTTTTTTTCTTTCCCTCACATTCTACACAGTCTTCTCCTCTATTTCGTAATCTGGCTTTGTTGTTGTTATTATTATTTTACGTATTTGCTCGTTTCATTGTGAAACGGAAATGGAAATTCCATCTAAATCCCGCTCTTCATTTTTCTATTCGAATCACGAGTTATTCGGATACTATATCCCAGTCCAAAACGAGGTAAGCTGTTGATATTTTGTTTTGTCTTCTCTGTCACACATTTTATTTAACTTGCATTGATATTTCGTCGTAAATTGAAAAACTTAATGAACTTGAATTTTCACCTAAAAGAGGTTTCGTGGGATGAAATTTGAGTGAGAGAATGGACCCTCATCCTGAAAGAACAACTGTGACCAGTTAACTTCAGAAATGGACCTTCCTATGACTCTGAATAACGGCGACTTAAACTATTATGAAAATTCTTAAATACTAGATTTAAGAAATATCGACAGCATCTCTCGTTTCTATTATATCGTCACGATCATATAGGTTCCTTGCCCGTATCATATCTTCCAGGAGAATAGTATATACCACAACGCGACAACGCTGAAGCTGCTGGTCAGCACTTATGACCCGACCCTAACAAATAACGTACCCATTTCTTTTTGAGTCCGACTGTACAAGCTTTGCATCGCACCGTCGCCGCATCGCGAGACAGAAAGAGTATAGGAAGAAGGAAAGGCTAGTAGTGGAGAACATAATCGTTTCCAGCATCGAGTGAGCAGCTTCATAAATACCAAGACGTGAAGGGGCCAGTGGCCATAACTCTTGGTCTCGCGCGGACCAATACCAACGTTCTAACCCCTTGGCATCTTCGTCGACGCCTCGGGCAGAGAGACACCGCAGCTCTATAATATCCCGAGTGACTGTCTTCCATGGAATTTCGATTCGAGACTCTCTCGACATCTTGGTATTAAACTATAGTATATTAGCAAGTGAAAAACGATACAACACTTTTCTACGTATCAGTATATTTAAGTGAAATAATCTTCCAGGAGTTCTCCGTACAACTTTCGATAAAGTATTTTTGGAAGGAGAAGAAAAAAAGTAGAACCATGCATACTGCTTCCTCATTACTTCATACCTTTGACAAAGCCATCTCTATGAGGAAGAAATTCAAATATGTTGATCAATTTTGGCTTCCTCATAGAAAAACCTTTATCAAAGGCATAAAATAATAAGGAAGCAATACGCAAGGTTCCACTTTGTATGCTTATTTAAATAGCTCATACACTAATTTATCAGCACGAGATTAGTGGAAATCAGCAAATAAAGAAAAATAGAAAAAATATAAATTCTGATAACATTTTAACCGATAGGCCAATTTGCATTAAATTTTTCGCGACAGCAATGTTTACGTTGTTTCGAAGCAAAATAAAGATTTACCAACCCGGCGGCTATTCCATGGAATACATTTATCTGTGATAATGAATTATCGTGATTTCACTAGGAAAATTGCAGCCAGATCGTTCAAAATTTACAAAAGTGTATTTATTGAATTTTTTTTTTATTAAAGGTGCTAAACTCAACACCACTTATGGTTCAATATTAATATATTTAGGTAGAGAATGTCAACCAGGTATTTAAAAAAGTTACAGCGCGAAAGGACTTTTTAAAATAAATTTCAAAATGCCGTAAATCAGTGAAACCGTTTTTCTAATTCGCACCAAATTCAATCTCAAATATTCTTATATAATAGTCATCTTGAGTACGAAATTTGAACAAGATACCTAAAAAATTGCGAAGGCCAACAAGAACCTCCAACACACACACACACACACACACACACACACACATTTTGTTCTAAACCACTTTTCTCGGCGTTTTATACCATTTTGAGAATACTGGCATTAAAACCGTGAAATTATTTTTTATGAAAGTAAAGCTTTCTCCATGAGGAAGCAATAAAAATTCCGCAGACTCTTCGTCTTCGGGGACGAGGCTAATTTCAACTCAAGAAAATTCTTCATCTTGCAACGACTATGTAAAAGTATATATCTGATTTAAAATTCTCTTTTATTCGGTAAATTAATATCGCAAACGAAAAGCATTCGAGTACTTCCCAGTGCGCACAGAACCGCTCCTTTTCCCCGACCCTCCAAATTGTCACGAGTATGACGCGATCCCCTAGCAAAGATAAATAGAAAGGGGAGATGGACGTACGTGGTGCCGATGTGAGAGCATCGTGAGAAGGATTGGTCGTGACTTGAACGCACCCCGACACTTGCAGTATTTGGATGTGCACAGTCGTAGCCGCCAAGAGGCACCTTGGCAATTATCGCGAGTGGTGAATTCTTTTTCCCTTTCTCATTTTGTTAATGCCCCTTCTGCTTTTTTAGTCGTTCTCATTTTTAAAGGTACACAACACACTGCGGCGCACATTTGCAGAGCTTCTATATATTTAGCGTCGATAAGTTTCTGCTCATATGACTAGCAATATCTTACATTTTGTGAATCTACACATTATTTTATTACAAACAATTCTACTGCTCTTTCCAATAAAAGTGTTTAAGCTGTATGGAAGACCCTTGAAAACGTATTTTTTAACTGTAATGTTGATTTTAAGTAATTCGTCGCATCCCAATATCAAATCTTATATATATTTTTAACATTGACATATTTTTCTTCCACGTAGCAGAAGCTTTGTTTTTATGAATTTTCTTTTCAAATTTTCAAACCAATATACTCAGAATAGTCTAAAACGTCGAAAAAAGTGGTTTAGATGAAGTGTCTGTATGCATGTGTAGGTGACAATTTTTTATGTTGAGACGACATCTCTCGAAATTTCTGATCATTAAACACGATTTGGAATGGTATTTGGCCTAAGACTGGTGAACATTTTTAATTTATTAAACAAACATTTATCAAAGAAAAATTTCGTTCAAGAAATGGCCAATGTTCTGGTAACTTTAGATTTTGCACATTCATAAAGAAAGTACAGTTGTCGCAAAAAAAAAAATTGGATACTTTTTACATACATATCTGGCTCAAATTTGGTGAATATTTGGACCTTCAGTAAGCATCATTTTGTCCTGGATTTGGCGTGAATCGGATTAGGTTTTCAAATTTTATGGCATTTCAAGTTTTATAATATATTACGTTTGTGTACTTGCTCGCAAAAATTATGAGAATCACGCAAAAGATGATTCCTACATAGATGGAATAACATTAAACATAATTAGTGCGAAATTAAAAAAATAAAATAAAACGTTTTTTTTTTTTTTAATATGGTAATAATAATCTCTGTATAAGGGGTGCTAAAAACGCATAAAATTACAACCCAATCGGAGATATTTTGACATACAGCCGCTGGTTAATACTTGACGGAATGATGCACATATATTATGATGAGATTCAACGCCGCGTTGCCGTTGCAACGGGGTTCTTTAATCCGTTCGCAGTATGAGCAGAGAGAGTCCATGCTGAGAATATCCCCAACCGGATTATTAAATGCGAATGAGTCTAGTTGCCGTACGCCCATGTATAGTACAGTCATATAGTATGCAGTTCATCGCTACCCATATAATACTTGTACCAGCCTTAAGTTCTGTATATGCATAAGTCTACTGATTATCCGGTAGCAGACATTATAACAGGTACAGTCAATTTGATGAAGCCAACTCGACAGCTATTCTTCAAACATACAAATTTAAATTCATCGTCTAAAATCTGGTTCGCGTTATACGCACGGGGTTGGCGGATGGTTTGTTTAAGCAACATACGGTTACTTATCTCAGAGCTATAGTAATGTGTACTATAATACATTCATTCTTTAAGCGATGAAAACGATGCCGCAACATTATACGTACTACATATATGTTCACCAATTAAAAAGCATAATTAAGACGTTTACGTCTAACGGGAGTTATAAATAATGAATATGGATAGAATGCAAAATGACACGACTGCGGTAGTACGAGAATGAGAGAGCCAATGCGAATAACCACGAGTATAAACGAGAAGACGGAACAGAGATAATAAAGACGGAAACTATGTCGAGCATGAGCCAAAAGGATGAGTATAGTGTAGAGATGGGACTCGCCTGGAGCGACAGATATTCTCGCAGCTTGCGACTCGGATATTACAGATATTGAATATTGATAGGATAAACTCGTAGCTTTTGCGACAACTTTATTCCCGTGGATTTATCGTCAGCACGACGCGTACGTGGATTGAACAGTCTGGCGTTACTGTCTAATTTGCTCTTTCTCAATTCTCTTATTTAACTTGTCATTTTTTCAATTAACATTCTATAGTGACTAACACTTCAATTTCTAATTCAATCTCCGGTTGTCACATATTTGCCACTGCTCTCTGAAAGTAATTTTGGCTTCCTAATAAAGGATGCATTGTTTTCATTTGCAAAAAGAAAGAGTTACGATTTTTATGTCAGGATGCTTGTACGTCGTGTTTACAGAAAGGTAATTAAAATCGATCGTGTCACTAAAATGTATTTAGAGTTTACATTTTTTTTTTTTTTTTCAAAAATCTTTAGCAAAGGACTTAAGCTTTTAAAGTTTAGGAATTCAATGAAATTTTTACAATCAAAATATATCTCATTTGCCAGTTTGTTGGCCTGCCCAAAATGTATACGTTGTACTTATATGTACATCACTAATTGATACACTCTCCCCGGAAGGATCTCGAACCCCGTCTAACTCTGAAGAAATTTGTAGACGTTAATTATGGAAACTCACGACTAAAATGTTCAATGCACCATCCCTCATGCTCATTAGTCCAAAGCTCATTATAGTTAAACCACTCCCCCTTGTGATGCATAACGTTGTGTAATGTTCCTCCATCCATAATTAAATTTCCAATTAATTTCAATACATCGTGTATACCAATATTTCCAGTTGTTTGATATCTCAATTGCACCATGCGAACCGTCAATTGAATTAATAAAACACGATTATACAAACCATCGTTTTAGTGCTGCCAAAGAATTATTCTCTTCACCTGTCAAGGTGGTCTCACAGACAGACAAACAGACGATTATACTTACCTAATTGACTTGTTGCAAACGAATCAAACGGATATATATCATCCGCAGAAGTGAGAGATACTATCGTGGATTTGCGATACACTCCGCAAGACATGATTACCCTTTCCGGATCACGAATAATATACGGGCTTTCTGTAAGGATAACAAGCCAGAGGGAAGGAGATGAGTGATGTACAACGCACATGCGTTATCCGGTTTGGATCATAGCTTCCCTGTGATATTCGCGATGCCCTGGGCAAGCTTTATGGGTGTCTATGTTGGAAGCATAATGTGTGCATCTTCTACTCTGCGATATGGTATGTGGTGTGGTTATTAGGATCAGACAAACAGACATATTATTACAAACAGACGTATATGTACCTGCTCGAGTAGCAGGTACATAGAGCTGTATCTATAGATATTAAAGATACGTGGACATGAGGTATATATACCTATGAGTCGGCATTAACGGCATGTATAATCGACGGAAGAGCCACCATTACACGTGGTCTGTGCCGCAAGGGTATCTAATTCTCATTGGAAATTACCGGGCGTGACGAGTGTGGCGCGTTCCTTCTGCCCTGCGGCATCGACACGTGAGGTCTCCTCTTTTGGATCAGCAGAGCTAATGCTCTACGGAGTAGAGTAGTACACTATTTTACGTCCTGTTACGTCCGCCACGAAACATCAATATTGCCCCATTTTCCGCGGTCACCTCTCTGGTTCTATTTTTTTTTTGTTCTCTTAGTGTTCCTGCTTGCCACAAAAAAACGGATATTGGCACCCTCCATGTCTCTCGCCCAACGAGTTGCTCTTCTTGTAACCAATATATTTATACATATTGCTTTTATATGTAATACCTATATGAGACATTTTATGATACTTCCGAGCCACCTGAAATTTCAAAGTCGTGCAATAACAGCAAAAGTAATTGTTTTCGAAAAAAATAATGTAGATTTGTTTTGATTGTTAATAAATTTTCGACTGAAAAAAGGAGTTTAATTAATAAACAAATTGCATAAACAAAAAATTGCGAAATAATATTTATCTTATATTTTATCTTTTTTAAAGGTATTCAATTGTTAAATTTGAATACCAGACCAAAGAAAATATTTGTTGGCGGTATAAAATATCGACCGTCTAAAAACCAATACTTTCAAACTGGTCATATTACGGCGGTGCGCAGAGGTAACAATGTATCGCACTGAAATATGGCCCAAAATCGACGCATATTCTGCCGAAATTTATGTAGAAAATATGGTTAAGGTATTTGTTATGGTTTTCGAGAATATTCACGACATAGAAAATCGTATCGATTAGCTGATCACCACTAACTCATAACTCCCGCCTCTATGAGCCCGGCCGACAGCAGGGAGTTAAAATTATAATTTATAATACAACACCTTTTATAAAAGGTTATAAAGAGTTGAAATCGCGTGGTCTAATCGGCACCGAACGAATATTGAACTTGTGGCTGACATAAAGTTGAGTCTGCAAGAACCATGATTGTTGGACTGTCGAAGCGATGAAAGGACGTGCGTATACGGCGTGACGGAAGATCGGATTGTCGAGCGTGAATCTCGGCAACGTCTGCGGCATTCGAAGTCGGGCGCATCACCATTTTCGCTTCAAAGAATCCGCGGGTGCACGCTTACGCCTTTGACGTCGTCGCAGTCCCAGTCGTTTTCGATCTCGACTTCCTAGGTCCAAGGAATCTCGCTTCGATGAGCTCAAAGCTCCAGCCTCTTGCGTTCAACTCCCAAGAATCTACTCCTCGTATACTTTATCCAACATTGGTGGAACGAAGGAACACTAACCTTTTCTACCCGCGCGTCTCGCTGTCGATCGCGACAATCCAAGAGAATTTCTTTCCCTTTACCATCGTTTCTCTTTCTGTCTCTCATTTTCTTCTTTGGCTTCCATCTCTCGTTCTATTTTCTCTCTGCTTCACTATACCTGATCCACAACGTATATTTTTCCGTTTCTTTCGCTGGTATATCGTTCGTCGTTGAAAATCCTTTGCTATAAAGAAACGAGCGGGAATTGACGCGACGGAGAAAAAGATTGCGGGCTTTCGCACAACCAGATCCTTCAACATTGGTGCGAAATATTGTGGCAGAAAGATGACACGTTTGCGGATATTCCACATCTAAAGAATAACCTTGTACCGAAGAAATATATTCTTACAGCTTTGACGGTTAACTAAATATGTTTATGTAATGTCTGGACTTTAGAAGAAGATCCGTGATCGACACTCGTTTGCTAGAGACGCCTTTTTATCAGTTAATACCAAAGCAGTGTAGTGTATGTTGAATCGCTAAGACCACTGTTTCCACTCCACTAGCTTTGTCGTTTGTTCTATCACAGTAGAAGCTGTTAACTTTAAAAAAGTCTGTTTTCAAAGATGAACTTTGCTCTGATTATACTTGCCTGAGACGCCAGACAGCGAAGGACAAGTCTGTTCTTAGTTTGAAATGGCTGGCGAGAAATAGCTCGCTCCAAAGAGGGCTTGTGTCAAAGAAGAGAGAAAACACGGTATGGTGGGCAGCCGTTAAGAGACGGCGGGCATTCGGTACTTGAGTGTCGAGAGGCTGCGAAGGCGCGCATTCTCCACAGTTTCTTTCCGCCGTCTCTCTTTCTCTCTCCGTTCACTTGTCATAAATACGTTCGCTGAACATAAATCCTTCGACGATTCGACCGAACCAATTTCCCTTTCCCCGCGTCTCAACGACTGTAGCACCCCATTCCGTTCAATGGGTTTTCGCTCCTAGCATCTCGTCTCGGCTGGCACCTTTAAATTCCCGGCACAAGCAAAATCACAAGCACCGCTACTAGCTTGCCTCGTAACGACACCCCCCCAAGAAGTGGCTAGGCGAAATCCTATTCGCTCAATGCGATTCGGAGAGAACTGATGGAAACGAGAAAAGAAACGAACATACCTCTATATATATGTCGTAACGGAATCGAGACGCCAGAAACGGGAAACGATAAGCCGGAAACCAGCTTTTGCTAGCTATATAAACTTCAGACAGGAGATGTACAACCCGTCGAGAGCGTACACTAGAGCGAAAAATGAGTACATAACTTTTTCCACAATGGTTTGTCATGTTACTGGATCACCCCCGGCTTGCTCTTGCCTTAATCGTAATTCACAAATGACCAAAAATATACATGTTGTTTTTCATTTTAAGGTTTCTGGAATCTTCCACTTCCTCTTTTTTCCTTAGTGCCTTAGGAATCAAATGTATTATTTTAAAAAAAGTTTACATCGTATAAATTTCGAATACAAGACATCCATAATATTAAAAAACCGTAAAAATGGTAAACTGCAAGGCCCACCGCGATTGATCGTTTTTTAGTTTACTGTCTGTTTGCCGGGTGTATCCAGATGAACTCTACCGCCAAGTATAACTGCTGTGTCTCCAAGTGCATGCGTTCCGGTCCACTTGTAAACCGCTGTCCTTCGATAACCGGTCCTGAAAGTCAGGCTTCCTGACTCCGCTGTCTCGATAGGCACTCTCCGCCTCTGAAAAATCGAGTTCCTTTCTTCTCTCCCTTCGATCACACTACGTATTGTTGGTCTTGTTGCTCCGTCAAGATGGACAAATTGGTTCGCGACGAAATACTCTCGGGCCATCTTGCGTCTATATTAATGTACACAGGATACAGTACTGATATTGCGTCGCATAACACGATAACGACTTGAACAAATTCGGTTGGCACAGCGGGTAAACGAATTCGGCTCCGAGATGGATATCAAAGAGCCAAAGATAAAATGGATGTGCAGGAGGGACAAATGAAACCAAAATATTACATGTGCCCTGAGGCATTAGAAACTATGGGGCATAGCTCATGTTGAATGCATTCAATGTATCTCCACGTCGACCAGATCATCCTGAGCCATCCTGGACTGCGGACATTGACAGGGAGTCTCTGTGGACACTCGTTCATTGGCTCGTGCATCCATGTCGGCCACGATTACATTACGTGCACCAGGAGAAGCAGCAGCATCGGCTCAACCGAGGTGATCGATAGCTGCGGTTATTGACACACAGCGCAAACGACCAAATATACCCCTATTCCGAACTCTTTAGCAGCTTTTAAATAAATGAAAAATGATGTCTGTTGTCGATACGCATTGAATATACTGTCTAGAATATTTTATAATTATATGTAGTCGATAAACACTCGTGGTTTATGTCCCGTGCAGAAATTTATTCGAACGACCGTGATATAGTATAGGGCTGTATTGTTAGTCTTTGTCAGGGATTCCATACTATAGGGCCACGTTACAACTCATAAAGGCTTCCCTAATACCATTCTACGCTCAACAGCAATAAGCTAGGGCCTCATTACAACTTGTGAGCACATCCCTAAAAATCAGTTACCCATCCTAGTACTGACTCTCAGAGTCAGTCAGGCAGGCAGTCATCCACCCACCCAAAGAATCAAACAAACAACTTTATGGCCGAGCGATCTAAGATGCAGTGCAACGGCTCTATCCGGAGGGTACCAGGTTCGACTCCCGTCAATGTAAAAAAAAAATATAAATATGTTTTTTTCATAGATTAATATGTACCATCATGTATAGAGAAAGACGTAATATCTAATTAAAAGTGCGGTATTATTCGGTTAAATAACAACAAACTAATATTTTTTCATTAAATTTCTTTGTTATTTTAGTAGCGGCTTAACAGGGTAGTCTTTATAGGCCCTAACAGGCCCCGTACTTTCAAGCGTGTCCATCCTAGTGGGCCTGTGCTTAGATTTCCATACTGGGCCCCTATTAGAATTGAGCTGAATAACTGAGTAACTGAGTAACTGAATAGCGCGTCGCTACAGTCGCTACTGAAAAGACAAAAATATTTACTCGTAGACATATTCTAGCGCTTATATGTAATGCCAATTAACACGATAATCCGTTACTCGATCGACTTGTTTCAAACTTTCTTACAGTTGCGGTATCGATAGTTGAATATAAGTTTGGAAATAAAGCCAACATGACTCTTTCGCCACGAAATAATGTCCTAATTTTGTCCAGTTCGGAAGCGATGTCGTGTGTCATGATCTTTGATGCACTCGCTTTCTGAGCCTCGTTTACGGCGTACTATTTAATAGCTTAGTGTATGAAACGAGCTTATCTTTTCGACTGCCGCATAGTTCACATATTACACGTATAGACTTGCTTATACACTGTTAGCGAGCATATACTTTTGACGTTATTTGATTGGCCCACTGATTACAAGCTATTAATTCACTTCATATGCTAATCGCTTTGCGCAGTGCGGTCCTTTGTCCTCTGGTTAGGCGATATTATCGATATTCGTGGGGCATTGAAACATGCGATAACTTGTCTCTTAATATGTCTCCGTCCTTGAGCACATAATAGATATATACTATATATATACAATTGATATACTAGTTTTCAGATGAACCGACATTTGATCCCACGACAAAACATCACACAAAATATCCCCTTACCAAAACATTAACTTCCCTAAATTTCCGTGTGTTCCAGACCTCAATAAGAGATGTAAATTATACAAAATTGCGTTCGAATTCATTGTAATTACTGAAGTTTCGTGCCTGACACTTGATCACCGAGGTATTCCTATACTATTCTGTATACCGAGAAATATTAATGAGTTTCTTTTCGATATAGTCTAGACGAAGTGAATACAATTATTTTAATTGCTGTACATCCATCAGTCACTGACGTCAGACATCCGTTATGCACATATGTCGCTCATGTTCGTGAAAAGCCAAAAAGATGGAGTTCTTCTCGTGTTAATCGATTTTATGCGTCGCACTCCTAATCTGCCAAGAAATATTTTTAAAGATGTATTGATTATAAAAAACTTAAATGTCCTGCACGGTGTTACACAACTCATGCAACACGTAAAGATACGCCTCTGTCATTTTATCAAAATGAAATTGTAATTGGATTTCTTTTGATATGTATTTTTTTTTATTGCGTTTGGAAAGATATTATCGGAAACGGAACATAATCATGCGTTTGATGTCGCAAAAATCCGTACTTTTTTGTTGAGTATTAATTGTATTATCAGAGGTATTATGAATCATGTTATATTGTGTCGATTGTCTCATTGCGTTATTGATATGTTTCATATTATGTTTCAATAATGGATGTGCATTTACGTTATTTTTATTAGTATTACATTTTTTTACTTTTATTTTAATTTCGAATATATTCTAAATAACCTTAAAGTATATTGAATGGGATACTTTGGTGTGTTTTTCAAATTTATATTTTCAACCTTTTTTGTTGTGATGTTTCGGATCAGTCGGGTCAATGTTTGCACGGGATATTTTAGTGTGGAGTATTTTTGCCGGGGATATATTGGAAAGGCTATGTTTTGCCCTGCATATTTTGATAGGGATCAAATTTCGGATAACCTAGTTTTTATACAATTATACAGTTATACATATTGTTCAAATGGAAAGTACAAATGTGCTGCGAGCGATCTCTAAATCTCTCTTAATATGTCAATTTCCGGTAGCCATTGTGAGATAAAAAAAAAATGTTTTCGACACAATTTAATAATCACAATTTACCGTACTCCTTATTTCATAGAGCAATATAGAATGAACGAGAGTACGCGTTCGTAGTCCATAGTCGTTAGTAGTATGTATCTTCCATCGTCCGTCAATCGCGGTTCTTTCTCACTCGCTCGATCATCCGCTTGGTTGGCTTCCTGTGGAGGGTAGGTGTGGGTCGGCATACTTCGATCACACGAACCACGGTACATTGCCGTCGCCTTGCCGTGATTCCCGATGGAGATAGCCAACAACGAGGACCCGGGCAACCAACGATGAACATGAGGCAACTCAGTCAGACGCGCCACAGGGACGCACTGTCCGCTCGTCCTTCAGATCCTGAATAGAATCGGCGAAGGAGAATATTAAGATAAGCTTGGGCGTTCGTATTGAGCTCAACGGTCTTTCGTGTCTCCATTCCTTTCGTCTCCGCTCTCCTACATATTCGGCATGGCGTGAATGGACACATCTTCGGGTCGTCGCACATCTCTCCACATCAGTGCGACTGAGAGTCTTTCTTTTCCACGTACCTATATACTCTTATTTTTCCGTCTTTTTCCCATCCTTTTTCTTCTTTCCAACCTTCTTCTTTTCTTGTCTTATCCCAAGCTATCCGAGTTCTCACCGATAATCTCATTTTGTCCAATCCTCTTTTTCTCGCCCGTCGATTTATCACGAAACGGACAAGCAGGTGAGCCATCGTGGCGCTTGCAGACACACACGCCCAACATGGCTACCCATCGAATTAGAGATCTGTATAACACTCAGAGTACGTGTGATTTCTGCGTCTAGAAAAGAAAAGGAGTTAAAGATCATTTGATACTTCTTTTTTCGGTCGTACCGAGTCCTTTGCCCCTGTTGCCCCTTTCCGGGAGGTCCGCACTTGTGGTTTACTGCGAATCAACAACAAACCTTATAGACCAACAACCGTGTCCACGTGTCGTTGACTTTTCTTTGTGTCTTCGTCACGGATCTGGGTTGCTTATCTCTCGTGACTACGACGACGACGTCGTCGACGACACTATACAACAACGTCACGACGAAGGTCGATATACATATAAAGCTAATAATAGACCTGGCTAGGTTCTCTGACCGTCGGTTGTCTCAGAACAGCCTCCGCCTATATCTACCCTTCTTTTAGTTCCTCTCGTCTATATAGATTTACCCGTGCCCACCTTTTGTCCGATCTATTGTGCCCTTTCCTTTGCTTCTTTTATCTTTTCTACTTCACTCTGTCTGCTGAATAAAAAGCATCTTCGTCCAAGGTTCGTATGCCTACGTTCTTTTACTTTTATTTTTTTTATTCGTCATGGAGGTTTCGGTTGATGACACATATTTTTACAGCGTTTTTACAACGACTTTTTCATATCGATATAACTTTGTACAAGAATTAATAAACTTAGGATACTACTTCCTCGAAGAAGTCAAGTTTGATCAACGCTTTTTTCCCCGAAGAACGATTTTATAGGTAGAAAATATGTACTGTTTCTTTTTTCTCGTTAACCGAGATGTTGTGTAATTTACTCGACTGTTCCAGGAATGTTGATTGATGTAACGGTCGCAAAGTTGATTGGCCGACTGCGCATGTGGCAATGGCGTGTGAGAGATACGAGGAGAAGAAGGGAAAGGAAGTAGAGAGTGCAGTCGGTTTCCGGCGGGATATAACCAAGATCCAAGCGACCAAACAATCCCCGCCATTAACTAATTAATCTTCGTTAGGACCTCACGATCTTGAATTACCTCGGAGCTACCTCCGCCCCCTTTATCGCTTCTCTTTGTCAGCTTCTCTCTTTCTCTCGTACTCTATTATTTTCTTACTCCGCTGGCCGCCCTACGCATTTTATCTCTCACTTGTCCACACAAATTTTCTGTCTTACTCTTTTTCTCCTCACGGTTTAGTTGTAACTCGCAGCCTGGCTTACTCCCGCTCACGTCACTGTGGAAAAACTTGACGGAATTCGTTTTTCGCCTCCACCTAGTTCACCACTTTTTTCTTCCTTCACTTGGCCACTTTTCTCTATCTTATTTCTTCGCCCTCGTTTTCCGCCGTCCTCCATCCTGTACCTGCTCTCTCGTCTTTTGCGCCATCCTTCGAAGCTTCGTATACGCGGGTGGTCGCACCATATGTTACCAAACTTACAGGCCGCGCTTCGAAGGTATTGCCGTATCGGGTATATCCATTGCATCGCTATACCTATATATTTATATACATGTGCAGACACACCGAAGAGCTAGGTATATGTCGACTACTATATAGATACAAGTAGATCGTGCGTCTGCGACGCGGAAGCAGGATGACGAATGCTCCAGTCGTGATCCAATACCCCTGAAGCGAAATTTCCCAGAGTCAAACTTTCATAAGAGCAATCTCGAACAAAAGTGTGCTACGAGATAAAAGTCCACAACATTAATAAATAAATAATAATTATACAAATATAACATATCAGAAAGAATCGTGTTGTTGTCTCTATAATAAACAGCTGGAAACGACACTTGCAAGATAACGCTGAGGAACGCCTTGTGGCAAATACGTTAGACGCGAATCAATATCTCAAACGGAAAGTTTTCTCGTACATAACTTATAGCTTGGGACCATTAAATCTATAACACCAATCGCAGTGATGGAGGGCGTAAACTCTGGAAAGACCACTCAAAGTTATATTTCGTGTGAGATATACCCACATAGCACCGAAATGTTAAGAAAATATTAGAGAAGTATCACTTAAAAATATTGCAATATTGTTGAAATATTGGAATAATCTTGCAATGTTCCCTCGAAACAGTGCATATGCATTGCATTGCATATTTTCGTCGTTAAAATTTATCATTAATTAAAGGTACACACTATACCCATGCAAATTGAGTTATATCTTTTAAAAAAAGTTTTAAAAAATATATATGAAATTCATGAATTCCGATTAGAGTTTTTGATAGTATTGTTATCTTCGATTCGAATTTTTAAGGTATAATTTCAAGATTGCTGTGTTATTTTTGGATGAAACACCTTTTAGAATAAGTGCAGATGCTTTAGAACTTAAGGAAAAAAGGAGATGTAACTTGCAAAATATTTATCATCCTATTGACGTTCGTTTTTGATCTCCAAGAAAATCTATCAATACAGTTCCAAAGTTACTTTGGATAAAGATACCGATCCTTTCAAAGTTGCATCTAAGGTACAATTCCACGTATCGTTAAAAATATTTAGAAATAGTAAACTAAAAATCGTTCATACGAATCCTTCTGAAATATAATGAATTTGAAAAAATCGCTGCCTTTCAACAGAATGATATTTCAGAAGGCATTTAATTTATGTACTTTTCAACAATGTTTGATAAAAGTACAGCTGTAACTTTCTAATTTAATGTTTTTCAATGACTGACCAAAAAATTGGGACAATACTTGAATTGTCATAAAATATTGGAAACATTTCTGCCATATTCTACGCTATGTCGTATTATTGAGTATTTTTTTGTTTTAGTTAGACAATAATTAAAAATATTTCGTCGTATAAAAACCAACTTTTTCTCTCTTCTCTCAGGTGCTGAATGTTTCTTTGCGCTTATACTTTTCCCTGCTGTACGCTTTCTGCAAGTTATTCCTCAAGAGCAGACACTATAAGAGCATCAGTGCCACAGTGGGAAAATTCTCGATTTAAATTCGTATAAGCACTACTCACGCCAAGTGCAACTAGGTGAAAAGGACGTTTTCCTGATGTTGCAGTAGCCGCCCGGCTGTCTGCTTGTTTAACGTAACTTTCCTCGTTATTTCCGTCGTACGCGACAAGTACACTTCGGCTTCGGAGTCGAGTGTCGGGCCATAGCTATGTTCAGTGTTTCCCACCAGGCAGCCATTTGACGAGGTCTCCGAGTTTCCGAATCGCGGGAACAACCACGCGAGAAACGGAGGACTTACTTCCGGTTACGTAACACTCAACTCAAGTTTGTTAGACGATGAGGACCGCTGGAGCGCGAATGTATTCTCCGCGCAACTCTGTCTCGATCGACTTCAAAACTTTTATCCCAGAGCACTCTATATGAACTTATCCTACTCTGACTCAGCCTACTCCTCGTCTCATATATTAGTAGCTCTCCACTTGTTTTCCATTACCATAATCGTTAACGTAGGAACACGTATTTATAATTCAACTAGACACGTTTCTATTTTCAATCTTATGTTGAGCCACGAGGAATCATTCGACTTTAACTAGAGAGTGGTTATTGATGGACTATTATGATGCTCTTAGAACTTGTTATCATGGTTACTGTAAAATTCTCTCATTAGAACGACTCTAATGTATCCAACGACAATTAATCTGTACTCAAAGACATCGTTTTGTAGTTGACGCATCGTTGACCGATGCAAATAAGACTCGCTCTTTGAGGTTGGTATAGATAATGTTGTACCGAAATGGTCATTTGGACGTCGTATATAGTCGGACGTTGCCATCAGACGCAGCCATTACCCACCGGCTGTGTGAAATTGATCGGGCCCTCTCTCTCTCTCTCTCTTTCTCTCATTACTCCCTATAAGTGTGGGACTTTCCTTCGCTCACTATCTCCATCTTTCTTGAGCTTCCTTGATCGTTTTTTCTTCGCCACTCGAGAAGATCCCATTAGACCTTCTCGAGAATAGTCAGTGATGCGTGTTACGGCAAACATCCTCCAGAGCCAGGGGGATCAAATGGCTGTGGTCACTTGACGATAACTCGACGGTCCTCTCGGCTATCTTTTTCCTTCCATACCTTTGGTACAGCCATCAGGGATATAAAGCATCGCGGTCGTGAACCAAAGCGAATTTATACTCGGAGCAAGGAGACTAATAATTCCTGTGGGGCTTTACCGTATCCGATTGACGACATAAATCAAAGCCTTCGAATTCGCATTACCGATTCTACCATCTTTATATATTTTTTTCTCCGTTCTCACTTGATACAAAACATAATTACTTTCTTACAGCTTTGGAATAATTTCGTTATAATTGAGGCTCTATTGACGGAATATGATTGATAAGTTTCGAATAAATGAAATATTGCCGGTTCTCAAACAAGTGGGGAATATATCATTTTTTTTATTAAAACAAGTTTGCAGAGCAGTACTTTGCAAATTGCTTTCTCGTTATTTTGTACCTTTGCTAAAGCCACCTCTATGAGAGAGTATCTTGATCAATTTTTTGCTTCCGCATAGAGGAATCTTTATCAAAGCTATAAAATAATGAACAAGCAAAGCACTTGCAAAGTCCTACTTTCCAAGCTTGTTTAATATTTATTGCGTACATCAGCTGTGTTTAAAATAACTTCGAATTGTCCCCGATTAACAATCATTGTTCTAAAAATGATTATCACAAATTTTTACAACGTCTATAATTTTAACGAAAGAAAGTTTTCATAATTGGAAACCATTTCATCGAAGCATTTAAATTTTATAAAATTAGAACCACTAGATCGATTCTAACCAAATACCACAGAAAAAAATGGTAAATGTTAGTCCATTTATATAGAAATTTACGGTCTGATATCTCGTAACTTGAGCGAGCTACTGCGCGAATGAAATTTTTCAAAAAATACTGGCATGAATATGTACCAAAAAATCATGAAAACAAAGCTTCCTCTATGAGAAAGCGAAAAAACAATGTTTATGCAAAAGTTTTCGGGAATGTGTACTGCGATTGTGATAGGTTACACTCAATATTACCCGAAAATCTTGCGCGACATCATATAAGACCCGGATGGATTGCTGATGCTGACGTTGTAGAAATATTGAGTCACATCGACGTCAAGAGGAACAAGAATATCATCCGACGACATTGGCAAGTGAACACAGATACCGTATAGCTCTCCTCGAAAGCAAAGAACGATTTTCTCAAGTGCTCGACGTCAACGACGGTCATATCGTACGGCACGGTCACTCGCGTCTGGAGTTCGGTTCGGTCATAAAGTTTGCTCTACAGTCAGAGAACCAGCCAGAAAGCTGCTGATGTCGATGATACTGGCCTTTAGTTGAGGTTCAGCGCACTCTGCTCGAACGCTATATTGCGGTTGGTTGCGAAACGCCTCGCTTCCATACAGAACCATCGCTTTTCCATAATCCGCCTTTGACCACTTTCGTACAAGCTACTTTGCCACCGTGAAAGCCGACAGTATACCCGATCCCTTCAATTCCTCTAGATTCTCAAGTGCGCACAGTAATATAGTCGTCCAGATCACATAGGTATTACACAGAGGTTAAATTCACAACTACCACTATCACATCATTTTAAATTATTATTTTATACCACTTTAAAAATCCACTGTATCTGGATTTTTATAGTGTTTTTATACTTCGCAACGGTTTCAAATTCTTCAAGGGAATACTCGAGTAAATGAATAGACCGTTTTTTATTTTCGACTTTGGATTGCTAATACGCTACGTGCATACTTCAAATCGTACAGAAATGTAATATTGATATTATATTATTGATTGAAAAAGTATAAGTAGTTAAATTAATCGTTGGTGTCGCGTCAGTGTTAATATTCGCCTCTAGTATCCCCTTAAGTTTACTTTAATAAACTTAAAGATTCCATATGCTCCATTGGCATGATTTTAAGTCTTGTACTTTATTATTTCAATTTCGATAATACACATTCGATAATTCCAGTCTAGGTACTTAATAAAATAAAACGGGGCATATAAGAAAATTTTAAATAATTCATGTAGTCTCCGCATAAGAGACAAAATTAGAACCCAATTGGACATAGCGATGTACACCCGATTAATATTTGGTTTAACGCCGACACGAGCAGAATAATTATAGCTGCAATACGAAAAGTGCAAGTTTCAAGTGATTGAGGATTGGTATTGAATTTAACGAAAATCGGTAAAGTGGTTCAAAGTTTATGAGGGTTTGAGTTTTTCGAAATATTGACGTCATTGCACTAGTTTTCGCAAAAATTGAGCTGTCAAAAGCCCAGATTTTCTGCGTAAACGAAGTACTATACGGTGATAATTTGATACATAGTTTCATCACAATCTGTAACGTTGTTCAGATTTTAGAGGACTTGGAATTTTTAATTTTCTGTAGTAACTTCTGAAAATATTGAACCAAAAAGCTAACATTTTTCGCACGTACCAAATAATATTAAAGAATGTTTGGCATAAAATGTTATTAAAATCGATAAAACAGTTGAAATGTTATATTATATTAAAGTTAAGGATCTTAATATTGCAATTGTCAAAAATAAAACATAGCTTCTACATTAAGAATCACTTGAGCAACACAGCTACAATTTCGTACGAAAATAAAATAGTGAAAACTTCATATCTATTCCAATTCCCTTTGAAATATATGTGAAACGGGCAGATTTCTGTTAAAACTTTGAACTAAAGCTTGTCAGAAGAATAGCCGCCTCAAACGTAAAAAAAAATTGTAAAGCAGAATACTTGCTTATAGCTTCGTCATAATTTTTCATCTTGCACAAAGTTTTCTCATTCAGCGACACAAAATTGATCAATATACTTCCTCATAGAGGTAGCTTTCTAAAAATTAAAACATAATAATGAAGCAATGTGCAAAGTCCTACTTTGCACCGTTTTTTAAGCATGAAACGAAAGCTGTCGCTTGCGCGGATCGTACCTTCCCGACGTCCGACTGAAAAATTTAATTCATCACACGAGAGAAAAACTTTTTTTTGTTCGTGTGATTGTAGAACTCGCCTTCGGCTGATACTACAAACCCGCATTCGCTAAAAAAACTTTTTTCTCCCTGGTGTTGAAATGTACTATAGTTGGCTGCGAGAAGGTGAAGCTCCTCGGTTATATTAAGATCGGATTATCGTTTCCGCCTCGTTTTTGTCTGCGTGGCATTGTTTTGTTTTTCAGTGAGCTGCGATCTTCGCACGTAACAGTTTTTTTTTAACGCCCGGCAGTTATGCACTTAATGTCAATCGGTAAGTGTCACCTCGATCGTTTATAATTGATGTTTGTGAAAGCAACGAAAATTCTCTTGATAGATTTTGGCATAATACTTGTATGAACCGGAGCATCGAATTTAGTCCATGAATTTTCGACATTTATTACATTTTTGCGGAGGTAATAAACAATGAAATATTTTTTTCAAAACTATTGAATTTATCACTATTATAAAAGAAACCGTATACGCGTGTGTTCCTAACTCCTCAATACATCGATCGATCAGTTCAGTCGTTATAGTTACCACTGTTTCACGCCTAAAGGTTACGTAACAGCAAGTTACATATTTATTACATTCGTCGCAGCGAGGTGCATTGTTACTTTGATATTTGCTGTTTGAACAGAATACAAAAAAAATTGGTCATGCATTAAATAAATTTATGTTTTCGACAAAGTTATCATCCAATTTAGCTATGTCGGAACGCCGTTGTTGAGTTACGATATATTGCTAGCCTCTCGATGAAGATGGTAACCTAACCGATTCATATTTCGAACTTGTATTGCAAATGTTTAAAAAAAAATCTCTTTAAATAAAAATAAACTAAATAATAAAAACTTCTGACTGCAAAAAACTGCAACACAAAAATAAATCTAAAACGTATGAAATAATTTCATATTAAATTTTAGTTAACAAATTATTTGAATTATAATAATTAATTTAAAGATTAAGGATCAAAATTACATTCGGCAATTCAGGCGTTTACTAACGCGGAACAACAAGTCTTCTAATAGTAGTGCTGACCTTAAATTAATTATTATAACTCAAATAATAGTTAAATGAAATTTGATCTGAAATTATTTCATCCTTTTTAAATTTATTTTTGTGTTCCAATTTCTTTCAGTCAAAAGTAAAAAAAAAAAAAATTAATTTATTTTTTCTCTTCCATTTCTAATTATACGTTCAGCTACATAATCTTATTTTAGGAATTTCTTTTGTAATATATCAAGTGCCATCTAATCTTGGGTGCTATCTAATCCAAAATGGAATAAAAATAATTAATCATAATAATAATAATAATAATAATAATCGGCACTGAGGGGAAGCACGAATTTGCAGTCAATTCTGAGCTTGTTTTCGAGTTGAATTGAGAGACGAAAAAGAATCACGCACAAGAGGGGGCGTATATCGATACTTTTCACGGTAATATGGAAGTCGGATTGATAGAGAAAGACAGAGCGCAAACGAAATCGCGGTGGGGTTGAATGAATACGGCTGCTGCTGGCGATGGTGGTCGAGCGTTCGTGCCGCGGTATCTTTGACCATACATCAGCGCACACCCCAGCCACACACGGGGCGGTTTACCAGCGTCACTCGAGAGCCATGGCCATACTGCTATAGTTTAGCACAGGACTTATAAGAGAGAAAGAACGAGGGGAAGAGAGATCACCGGCATGCATCCCTCGCTAAGAGCTTGCCGGTGTTTGTGACTGCTGCTGCTGCTGCCCCTGCTGCTTCGTGATGCTGCCGAATGGCTATAGACATCAGGGAGGAGTCGCATAATATAGCTAGAAGCATCGAGAGGCGACCACAGCAGGCGCCAGGGCAAACAGAATGCATCAAGATTCAAGCGGCCGCATACACTATATTATTGTTCTTGTGTGGAGAACGGCCGCGCAGCCCCAGCTGTGCTGCCGCCGGGTTCCCTTTGACTCTATACCATTTAAGGTAATTATAGCAGGCGAAAATAACCCGGCGCCCTACGTTGAATCTCGGCCTCCCGAAATCCGGTCTCCCTATAACTCTCAGTAGTATATATGACGCGTTTCATACCAATTCAGTCACTCGAATTATTCGCAGTTTTCAACAAAATTCTGTCACAAGCTCACAAGAAAAATATAATATTTTATGAGCTTATATATGTGTCTCAGCTTACGAGCTTACGATTATGCTATTACTAACTTTTTTTTCATTTCGGCAACCCTAAACTGTCCTCTCTTAAAAAGGACATGACACATCGAAAGTCGAAATATCGAAAACTGAAGCCAGATTAAAAGCATTCTGATTGGCTCCCTGTTTCGATTATTCCCTCTCCCTGAATGCATCGTACGCGGGTAGGCCATGGCGACAATTTTGAATCGCAGTTCGTAAATTGTATAGACTTACGAAGAAAAACCATAAAGTACGAGCGTAGCGCGGTCATCGTTGCTATATATGTATAAGAAATTTAAAAAAGTTGCGAATAGCGACACGTGACTTTCACTTCATATTGCAACTGGTGTAATGTGGTTATCCTGAAATTAATAGAGCAAAGTTACGAAAGATATAGACAGAAATTTTCAGATATCGGAGAAGAATTGTAATCTGTATTTGCTGCTAGAATTTGTTATCGTTACGTTACAAAAAAAACGAGAAACGCAGGTAATGTTACGAAACGCGTCACACAGGATAGCGCTGCGTAATGTGCTGCAGTAACTCTCATGTGTCTATCAACTCAGGTGTATTATTATTGTCATCTCAACGACCTGCCGAATGAGGTTGTCAATAGTTTGACAAGGATTTTTTTATGCCCGGTACGACTCTTTATATCAAAGTTATATTGGAATTTAAGCTGCGAAGGTTTCTAATTTTTGTGAAATACAATATCAGGAATAACAATTATAAGTGTATAAAAATGTATTTGTAACCTAAACGTCTAACCTGATTCGTCGACTTAATTTTTCGAGTTTATCATTCAGTGTGAATTATTTATCAGAACATTCCTAATAGAAAATCTGTGTTAATAATTTATTTGCTATGGCATGTGAGTCTGTCTGTGCATCTCAGAGACCAAAGCACAATTATTTTCAAGCACATCAAAAATACACTGTTTACCAGTTTTTAATATGTTCACATTTCACGCAAAGTATTAGAAACAGTTGATTTTTTTAAATTCCAATACAAAAACTACATTTCATATATAGAAGACACACAACGGGTGTCACTGTGATCCACGGACTCCTTGAATAGTTATTGTGTTTTGTAACAACTCTCTTTCATTTACATAGTTTATACACGATGAAAAAATAATAACTTTCGATAGAGATTATGGTCTGCATCAAAATTTATTGCGTATCTTCGTCGAATAAAATATAATTTTGGTATTAAAGTTGTAAAAGTAAAACACCAATGCCTTTTGGTACTGCACCTCAAATGTGAAGATCACTTCCTTTTCGCATTTAAGTACTAAGTAGTACTAAAGTAGTACTTTATAAATTAAAAAATAATGTGGAAGCAAAGTGCAAAGTTCTGCTTTGCATCATTTTTTTATTTATGGTGATTTTTATTTTTTATTTTAATTACATAGAGAAAGAACTTAGAAAACTAGAGTATTCGCGTAATCTCAAAACCTTATTAAATTTTATATTTTTACTTTGAATACTCGAATCTCGACTGAACAAAAAGATTCAACATCTATTATTCTACCAAGAACCATAAAGTCTTTACAATAAAACGATTCCATCTCGAAAAAAGTTGCTATGATGAATTGGTTTTACGAACCGTGAGTGTATATTCCGAAAAGGAAGATGAGGGGTCAGAGTAGTGGAAAGCACGGATTTCTGAACCAAGTCACGCGCCATGTTGCGATTTCCCAACCGACCGATCCATTAAATATGTATGTACCAAAGTTCATCGAAAGCGTGAGCTTTGCGAAAAGTTGCAAATATGTAAGAGAAAAAGTACGAGATATATATAATATACACACATACATAAGGGGAGTCATCCAGCAGGTATAACAAGAGAATTCTCTCGGGTGCCTCGCGCATAACCCGCATTTTTCTTTTTCATTTTCCAAAAGAATCGCACAGTGAACGAGTGCAACCAGAAGAAACACGTAGCGAGGTGCAGAGTATAAAGCTCACGAGTATAGTGTAGACAGGCCGTGCGGTACCTCTGTACCATTTGTGCATCAAGGATATCTCGCGACTATCGAGTACCGTTCGACTCCGAATACGTGACGAGAATAACGCTACAAATATACGTTTCCTATACAGGCTGCATATTCGAGGTGGCACATCGACTATGGCCACGTGTTCTGCTTCGCTCTCCATGTCCGTCGTCTCTCGTTTCATCTGTTCGTGCGATTTATTCCTATTCTTCTCTCGATTATACGAAATCCGAGCCTTGCAGGTGAATATAAGATACAAATATTATATGAATTTCCTGCGAGGATAACAACTTCGGCTACTATGAATGGCGTGAGGTGAATAAAACCAGATTGACGCCGACGAGATGTGAATATTGCAGTGATAAAAATCCAAGACGATGAGTAAGAATAATATTTTCGGTGAAATGCAGAAAATACCATTCTAGAAATAAATAAAAAAAGGTTACATAGTCGAAGTTTGCACATCGTTTCCTCATTTTTTTAGCAACACAATCCGCAATGTCTCAACTATATCAAAGTACGCTGGTTAGTTTTGCATCATTGTAAATGCACCATATATACTTTTATAAATACCAATCTTTCTCGATAGTATTAAACATTCGCTGATTCAGTTTGATCAATGTTCAAAATGTCAGATCATTTATTTGAACCTGTGGGAAATTGTTGAATTTAAAAAAAAAAACTGAAAAGTGTAAAATTCTCGAAGAAATGAACTTTTTATTGGATTCTCTCTAAATTCAGTATCAAACAACGACACATTCTATTTAAGGTCTATGGAACAGTTGCTTGAACCGTTCGCGACAGTAAAATGAGTATTACTATAAAACCTGAACTACTTTATAGATTTCGCCTAAATTGAATATCGAATGTCATATCACTGGAATTAAGTTTTATGGCAAGTTTAGCCCAATAGCTGGAAATAGCTCTTCGAGTTAGAATGATAACAGTTATTTTTCGAAATCTTAAAAGTCCGATAAAATCGAAATGCTTCAACCGATTTTTATAAAACGTATCAAAACATTCGACTATACTGTACAAGGCACAAATTTGAGTTGATTCGGTTGAGTAGTTTACAAGTTGTGGTAGCATGAATTTTACCGCTTCCGATATGTACACGCACAAAGACACTTCCGGGCACTTTTTCTAAACCATTTTGCTCGTCGCTTTAGATTATTTTTAATATACGGACATAAAAACCTGGGAAAAACATGTTTTCCATAAAAACAAATATGAGGAAGCGAAATAAAACAAACGCGTTCCAGTTTATCGGTGAGTGTAACCCGTGAGGTTGAATAAAAAATATGTATCTAACATACTACAGTTAGGGCCGCTATATCACGGTCAAAATTTATAGCATGGGAGTTTAACTTACCCGTTGAGGCGTGCGCCGTTTTTTTCCCGTGTTGGCTATTCGCAATAATTGTATCGTAAAACCAATAGGAAAAAATGCTATTTTTACTGTGTCACTCTGGTAAAAACAGTGAATCGTATACATCGATCGACTGGGTTACATTTATACGAGAATACCATACAGATGTAACAACTTTTCTCATTTATTTCCTTTTTGCTTTCGTCTGAAAGTTAGACGCGACTGAGGTAGTCAAGATAAATCGTTAAGGAAAGAAGAAGAGAAATACGAAGAAACGGTCCACCCAAAAAAACTAGATGCTTTAATCGACCATAAATTCATGCTTAGTTCACATTGCATTTAAAACAGGTATATCTATACTTGTAATAACATTGGAATACCCACTGCATCAGGAAAATTACACCAAAAAAATATGGTTTTTGTTGTAGGGTTAAGTGACGAATTTCCAATATTCGAAGCGCTTCTTTCAGTGGATGATCAATCAAGTGACACTTATTTTTTACTTGAGTAATATGACACCGTCCGATTCAACGAGCATTGTCATAGGCACGACATTGTTGACAGAAATATTCTGATTTTTCACATTTTTTTAAAATACTTAGTTAATATTCAGCGTACAAAATTAGTACAAAAAGCAATCCTTCTCCAAATTGTCCTACAGTCATGTTAGGTTAGTAATCATAGAAACTTATTTTAAGGGAAGACTGTAGTTATGGGACTTGTGGTGTGGGATATCATGAGTACGAGAAAGACGGAACGACGGAAAGACGGATTTTCACATGACATTAAAAAAATAATATGTATCTAACAAAAATGTGTTGAAAATGTTGAGGTGAAGAGCAGCAAATTGCGAGCTTCCTTTTATCGAGAAACTTGTTATAAGTATAGACAAGCTTAACCAATATGCTCGAATTAAAAAAAAAAATGTATTCTTGATGTAAAAGCATATATATTCTTGGTCCGATTTTATGAATTAAATATTCTTGAATTTATGCAAATCCCCATTGTATCAAGTATTACAATTACCGTTTTCAGAATATCATCAGACTTTCTCGAATAAAAATAATTCAGGTGTCACTCATCTGCCGTGCTAACTGAAATCTATCAAGCTTGACACAAGATGTGACATGGGCGTCACAGTATACAAAATTTTCTTCCTAGTTGCCGTTGCTAATATAAAATAATATCACAAGATTATCCCGAAAAACCTAAAAATAATTCGATGCCATTTTTACTGTCAATTATCAATCATATCAAATGTCAAAATTGACATTTTCGTCACAGCCACCGATCCAATCTCGTAATAAACGTATAAACGATTGAGTAATCTGAAAATAGCGAAAAAAAAGAAGAGCTTTTTTTGCGTATTGCGTGCAATAATGTCAACATGAAATGTATTCAAACTGTTGTGCCCAACGGCAGTAACATAATTACAAGTTTATGGAGCATACCGGTGCTGTATACGAATGATAACGCGATTGTTCGTGCAGTAGTAACGGACGTCCGAATGCTTCACGTAACGTTGCGTATAATTGGAAAAGCAGAGTACACAGACGCCGAGATAATGGAAGAGAGGAATAGTAAAGTCGAGCAAGGAGTACCCTCAGTTGCTTTGACATTGTCTGAAAAGCTTCAAAGAGCCATCCGAAAAAAAATAAGTAAGAAAGACGAATGAAAAGAAGCCGGTGTAAACGTAATAAGCGGAATTGTGGAGAGAAACTGTATACCAGAGCGACGCGGATAATACAGATAAATGCGTACAGTCCAGACGTAAATGTAGACCCTCTAATTATTGTACGTATCATGAGCATAGCGACACAGGGCGCGCACGTTTTAGCTCGTTTGCCCTCGAGGTAAAACGTGCTTTTGCCGAAATTCTCTCGTCGTTACGCCGATTATCCGTGTCTACGTTGTTCCGTACGTATCGTCGGTTATATATACCTCTACATAGAACAACCTCTATATAAACCCCCTTATGCTGTTACCTGCCGCTCTTTCCCCATCTCTCCTCTCTTCGTTAATGCCCGTTGGCTTTCAAGGGTCGTGTTATACCACTCTCGGGAGTTACTGCCCAAACGATATTCGTAATTTACAGATAATATACGCGTGCGACCAAAGAAAACGTACGCTACTACCCTCCGTAACGCACACTTGTCAATACAGTGGTTCTACAGAATCCAACTCTACACAATGCTCGGCACTACACAACAGCAATTCTACACATGATCCAACGCTACACAACCCCATTTCTATGCAAGCACGAATTCAACACAGCAAAAGTCTCTCGACGGCGAAGTTCTACAAAGTCGAAACTCTCGACGGCAAATTTCTACACAGGCAAAACTCTCGATGGCAAAATTCTACACAGGCAAAACTCTCCACGGCGAAACTATACACCAGCAAAATTCGCCACAGCTTGCGTACAGTATTGCCTGTATGAATTTTACTTATATAGAGAATGGCCGTTGTGAATTTTACCCATGTACAGTTTTGTCGTGGAGAGTTTCATTTGTCATTGCCAAAGTTAAATACTTTGCTCCTAACATTTTTGCTGATGAGAGTCGCTGCTTGTGTAGAGTTGCGGATGAGTTAAATTAAACCGTGTATCAAGTCGGTTATTAAACCACGGTCGGACTCTACACATCGAGTGTCGATGTGTTGAGTCTGTTGTGTAGAGCCGGATTCTGTAGAACCGCTGTATAGCCTCCCGCCCTGTTAACCGTACCTCACACCGAATCCAGCGTCCTCACATCAACCTCCTCTTTTCCAGCCACTTCGCTAGCCCCTTGCCTCTCGCCGATTCATTTTATTATCGTATAGCCGCGAGGTGTATAAATGCGGGAACTCGCGGGACGGCGTGCGGTTCATCCAGTGGAAAGAGGCACAACGAAATCCGAACGTGCCATTCGCTATCTATTCCTCTGTGTACCCGTCGTTCTCGGTAAATTATCTCCCGTCCGGTCTTTAACCGAAAACAAAAAGAAAGAACTTAAAACAAAACAACGAGGTATAGTCACCCCTTTGGTTCTTCCTGCTCGCTGTGCATTGCCGTCTCTTGGAGTACCGTTTCAAATGGATTATCGCAAGAGCTTTTACCGTTCTAAATACATTTTTTTTTCCGTCATTCGTTTGGGCACTCGATTTATTCCACGAATAGTGTAACGCAACGAAGTGATGCGATTTGGTGATCATTGACGAAAAAATCAAGAGAGAATATATTAACGAGGGATACTAAAGCGGAGAGTCGGTGACAGGGAGTGTAAAGTTTGCAAATATATACCGGGAACCGTTGCAGCTGACTTTCGCAGAAAGGAGCTTGTGGACGAAGAAAGCAAAGACGAAGGCTTCTGTGGACCGAAGCTTACTCGCCCCTCGGATTCTCATCCGGCCAGGTTTTCTCTTCGTTTGGCTTTTAAAGCACGATTCCATAACCCCCCCTCGAGAGTTCCAGCGCTTTTTCCTCGCTTAGCTCGCGTCCGTTAAATTAGGTTTACGTTGCCTCTCAACTGCGCAACGATTCCTCTGTAGAAATGCTCGAACCAGCTTTGCCGAGTTTCAGTTGCCACTTCCCCTCTTACCCACCCGACGTTTTCTCTATCATCCCTTTTAACTCCGGTATCGCGTTATTACCGTACTCCACCGTGTATATATACACTATTTAACATTACAAACTCAAGCAATGCCTTCCACTCAATTGGATAAAATGTTATAGACAAGCTTGATTTCAGATACGAGTTAAATTATTCAATCTGGATAATATGGATTAAAGGAATTTAATTAGTTGAGATATATAGGCGAGATATAGATATATAACTTGGGTAATCACGATAGAGAATATTTATTTATGAATTATAACATTATTTTTTATTTTTGCTTCCTCATAGAGAAAGCTTTAATTTCATGAAAAACTTTTTTTTCGAATTTTTCATGTTATTATACTCACAATCAGAATGGTCCAAAACATGGAGAAAAGTGGTTTAGAAAAAAATTCGTCGAAAATTCAGTTACCTCTTACTCAGTTAACATTAGAGTGATCGGACTGAAATTTGCACGCAAGTGAAGTAGTTATTTCTCTTTGAATGTTGCGATTTTTAACAAAAAATATGCAGTTATTCAGCATTTATGTAATTTTTTTGAAAAAGGACGCAGTCGCTCTAACTAACTCGTAAATGTTCGGCAATTTGGCTAAATAGACTTTCATAACTGAAGATACGTTCAATGTTGTTTGGCATTGAATTTTGACAAGTTGTTCAAATTTTATAGGGCTTTGTGTTTTTCGTAAATTTGACACACCCAAAGTTTCTATATAAACAAATTTGCCGATGATTGGTACATAGTTTCATCACAATCTGTAACGTAGTACAGACTCTACACGATTTTGATTTTTTTCAATTTTCTATATTTGTAACTTTCAAAAATATTGAATCAATGAGCTAACATTTTTTTCACACAGCTAATAATATTAAGGAATGTTTAGCATAATATTTTATTAAAATCGATAAAAGGTTTTAAATGTAAAATTAGATTCAAGTTAGGAATCTTGATATTGCTTTTGCCTATTGTGCAGTACAGTTACAATTTGGTACGCATATAAAATAGTAAAAACTTCTTATCTATTGCAATGCCACTTAAAATATAAGTGATCCGGTCAGACTTGTATTAAAACTTTGGAACAAAGTTTGCAACAAAGCAGAAGAATTGGACTCTGAACGTGAAAGTAGCTTCCACATAATGTTTTATCTTATATTAGAAAGCTAAAATTGATCAATATACTTCCTCACAGTGGTAGCTTTGCAAAAATTCGAAAATAATGAGAAAGCAATGTGCAAAGTTCTATTTTGGAGCATTTTTATTCACTGGCTAAGTTAGGATGAATACTTGTTTTATTGCCTAGAAATAAGTTATTACCTGAAGATAGCTTAACTTACGATTAATTATTATGTTTATGAGAGGTTCACACAAATCTTCTATGTTAAAATTTCCAAACATATTTTCAACGTCCCTTTTTGTATATAATTAAAATCAATAATGGCCAAGAAGTACTTTTTGTATGTACATTTCATAAGGGCTATTTTCATGAGCTCTTTTTCTTTTTTTAAGCATTAAACAGTAGCTCAAATGGATAAATTCGATATTTTTAATTATTTGAAACTATGTTAAAATGAATAAACACGAATTTGCAGTAATAAAAAAAAATGCTGGAAAGCTGCGAAAGTAATCACTAATAAACAATATTTTTTATGTGACTTGAATATAATTAAAAAGGAAAGAAAATTTGTTATAAAACGTATGCTTGGATTTTGTGTTACAGGTCCACCGGGTGAGCCAGGAGCACCAGGGAAACGTGGCAAAAAGGGAAAGAAAGGTGATCCAGGCGAGCCAGGGGCACCGGTGAGTTTCGAACAATCGGCAATTCACACAATGCGAAGCTATAATATTATTTAAAAGCACCAGCGTATTATATTCCGCGAATTTGGTCGCTCATTGATTTGGGCAGTCGCACACGAGCGAGCGAGTCTTGAACGCGCCACGAGAAGAGCATGAAGATAATCCAACGCTTATATATCGTAGTATTTTGTATAGCATATAGTCGCTATAAACCGAGCTGCATGCTTACACCTCTGCATTGCTTTCCTGCGGAAATCCATTGTGTCGAAGGATAACACTTGTCGTAAAGCCTAGATGACTTCAACGAGCAATGCATTATATAATATAGCGTTTATCGATTTATCTAGTGCGATATGATTCGAATAGTATACCATTTGGATTCTGCAGAAAAGTGATGGTGCGCTAATTCGGTGATGAAAAAAACGCGTATTACCCATGCATGACTACCTATACTGACCAATCTATTTACGTTCGCTTTGCATGTGGCAAAATGTTGTTATACAACAAATCTTTTTTAATTAGTTGAACCCCCTTTTTACAGGGTGTTGGCGGGACTCCGGGAAGGAATGGTTTTCCGGTATATCGTTTGTTATTATTTTTTTACATTTCGATCTAAGAAAACAAAAACTCTCTCAAACTCATACTACCACTTTTATCTGCTGTTTCTGTCTTCTTATAATTTCTACAATTCCGCTGTTTTATTAGGTGGCGCGTTTTGCCCGTTTAATGAATAATTTATACTTTTCAATTTACTTCGCTGATTTTTATTTAACTTATGTATCGTTGAATCTCGGAAACCCTGGAGTGGCTAACGAAAATAAGCTCTATATCAAACACACGTACCACACGTTACGAATAGTCGAGATTTTGTGTTGATATTGCAAGAGAAAATATGACAAAGGGGAAAAAGTAATCAAGAAAAAAGGATGCACCTCGAATATTTATTAATCCTGCAGATTTTTTTGTATCCCTGAGCTTTTAGCATACACGTTACTTTTTTATTTAATTCTCGATGGGTATTTCAGGACAGCAGTGGTGACAAACCCAAACCCGACAAAAGGGTAAGCGCGTATCGTTATAAGCGATAATGACATTTGCCATGTCTCGAAATTGTTGTACTACTTGAGTTCGCAATATAGCGGTTCTACAGAACCCGACTCGACACTCAGTTCAATTCAACATATCCGCAACTCTACACATACACTGACTCCCGCCAGCAAAATTATCAAGAGCAAAATACGTCACAAGAATACTCTACGTGAGCGAAATTCGCCACGGCAATACTTTACACGAACAAAATTCGCCACGGCAATACTCTACACGAACGAAACTCACCACGATACTACTCTACACGGACGAAACTCACCATGGCAATAATCTCCACGGGCAACACTACAGCAATACTTTATACAATTAAAACTCGCGACGACAAAACAGTATACGGCCAAAATTCACCACCAGTCTCGATTCTACACCGTTCTCAACTCACAAACCAATCAACGTTTGCCCTTAAATCAATTCTATCTATCGGCGCACGTTGTTTTATTTGTGAGTTCGTGACTGTGTAGAATCGAACATGTGTTGAATTAGGACAGTGGCGAATTTCGCCTGGGTGGAGTATTTCCACGGTGAATTTTACCCGTGTACAGCTTTGTCGCGGAGAGCTTCGTTTTTGCAGAGTATTGCCATAGTAAACTTTGCTCGTAAAAGTTTTGCTGGTGATAATCGGCGCTTGTGTAGAGTTGCCGATGTATTGAATTAAACCATATGTCGAGTCGGTGATGTTTAAAGTCAGTTGTGTAAAGTCGGCTTCTGTAGGAATTTGCATACTGCCTGTGAATTCACCGAGCTAGAATCAGGATAACCAGCATAGACCGGGGATCCATATAAGATAAAGAATGATGAAGAGACCTGAGCAAATTGAAATTTTTATTTGAATACCCTTTGCCAATTCATTCCAAATCTTACCTCCTGCTCTTTCTCCCTTAAACAATTTGCAAGTACGAACTACAACGAAATCGAGATTATTCAATCACGAACTTTCAGCGAAAGTTCCGTAATAGCAGACAGAACCTTTATACCTTTAGCACCCCCATCAGCTATGGTAGCGACTTAACGCGTACAGCCAATAAAGCCTTTTGTTTTAAATTCAGAGCGAAATGAGGTAGGTAGTTTGACTCGTTGGAATTGTACGTATTCAAGATTTCCGCGCTCTCTTCGTTTCAGGCTATTATTATAGCCACTGCTAGGTCAATCCCTTAAAATTTGCATTGCTAAATCTAATCTAATGTATTAATGTTGACAATACTTAATGAATTATACAATGAATGTCTTAGTAGCTTCCCTACGGAATATACAATGAATCTTCTGAATGTAATTGGCCATATTAAGATATCTAGTTTATAGTACAATTTTAAGTATTTTTCTTCCTCGTGGTACTTTTCTTTCCTTTTATTTTATTTTTTAAATCCATCGAGTCTTAATTATCGTTGTTAACCTGTTTTTTGCTCGAAACATACGATCCAATCTGTACATTGCTTTTTTCTCTGTTTCCGCCGTTCCCCTTTCCCTTCCCCCATCTCTGTCTCTATCTGCAACTTCTACATCTCTGTTCGTTTACATACGGATCATCATCGTCTTTTACTATCGCCCTTTTACTCGACTGGATGTGCGCTCATTGATTCGCTGTAATTTCAGGGTCCGATCGGATTGGACGGACCAAAAGGAGATCCGGTAAGCATGGCTCTAGTAACTAAATACTAGTTTGTTCAAATGGTGAATTTAACGATGAAACTCTTATTCGCAGGGACGAGCGGGAGACAAGGGACAGAAGGGAGACCCTGGCAGTTCAGGATTTGATGTATTCTCTGCAGTGAAGGTACCTATCTAAATATTTTTATCTCGAAAAGAAAAATCTCCTCAAATGACACAAATTGGTCGAACAATCAGTCAGTCAACGATCAGTCAGTCAAACTTGAGACAGATTCGGTGATATATTTTGACAAATATATATGAGAAACAAACATAATTGACGAAAAACAAAAAGTGGAATAATATGTACCAGACTGTTGGAGCGTACAGAATAATAGATTTGATAATAAATCGAGAAATGTTCCTCCCGTCTACGGGTTAATGCACAGGGATTGGGGTTAAAGAGATCGGTGACGACGCTCCGCGGTGGAACTCTCGGATATGCAGAAATCGTCGCACTGAAGGTAAAATACAACTGAAAGACGCCTGCGCCTGCTGCCGATCGAACCTTTCGGCAAACGCTCGTTTTCAGTTTTTTTCCCGTAGTGGCAGCTACGAGTCGTTGTTTATTATGCGTTAGTTCGGACCTTAAGTCGTCGAAATTGTTCAGTCTGTGCAATCATCATTTAGGACTTTGCGTTTTGTGGTGCTTGCGGTGTAGCATTCCATTCTGCGTTTTATTTTACATTATTGACACACGTGTAGAAATTATTTATGAGTTATAATAGAGTGCGGTGAGACGATGTTTCTCCTGGTCATCACGTTTATCGAGTCGTTGCAATCAAGTTTCATTCATGATGCTCGTTATGACTGTAACGATACTTTGTTCTCCCGCACACTTTTACTTCTGTTGGTAATGGTGTATATTTTGAAAACCACTATATTTTAGTAGATGGTACTACGTACTTTATAGATTATACGTATAATATGTCTGGGCATGGCCGAGTTCTTAATGAATACACGGATAATTATCTGTTCTCCCCTTCCATCATCCTGATCGTTGAATACTGTGATAATTTTGTAACACTGCTTGATAAAACGGAAATACTCGACGAACTGGACGAAAATTTTAATATTTTAATGAAGACTGAAAACAATTTTTTTATCCTTGAAAACAAAACGTTACTTTTTCTTTTACCCAGTAGTGATTTCGTTTTTGACCTGTAGTCGACCTAATTCTAGGGACTTCAGGAGAGGGGCCATAATATCACGACGCAGACCATCATACAACTAAAAGTAAGTCTAGAAGTTAACTGGGACCTCGAAGTTGCTCGTCGCTGCGAGAGACACCCGGACACGAACAGGATTCATCTTTTCCTCTTCTATTGACTCGATTATCCCTTGCATTTATTTTATTTCACTCCTCTTGCTTTCTTTCTGACTGCAAACCATTCGTTATAATCTCTCGAACTCCACTATACACGATAAAATGGTCGTTCTTATGTCAATTGATTTTTATACCACGACTGCTATCTACTATCGACTCACCGATTAAATATTCGCAGTCTACTCTAACGCATCGTTCCTCTGTCCACCAAAGTTTTCCCGCACACTTGTAATAATATCGTGACATTAAGTGAGTCTTGCATGCCTCTCGCAAAACACTTGTTTTTCTTGTGTTGTTGCAATTGCATTCTATATTGTGTCTGCCATTTCCTAACTCGAAAGTTATTTAGATAACGGCTTATAGTAATAGACAGAGTTGACTGCACGTAGTAAGCTTTATTCGTTTTATCGTACTATTTGAGTTATATTTAACTTCGAAGATCAAAGAAGTCTATGTCTGACCATATTGCTGTTTATCTATGAAAATACTGACTTTCTACTACTACTACTACTATTATTGCGCCTCATGGAAAAAAGGTAGATGTGAAAATATATTTTCGGGTATATCGTTATATATAGGCAGGATATATTAGAGGTATACTCAATATATCTCAATTATAATCAGAATATATGTGCAATGTACCTGAGATATATGCGAAATATATCCCACATATCGAAGTTTTTGTCGGAATATATATTTTTTAATGTACCGGAGATATATGCAATGTATATACTATATCTACGGGTGATATATCCGACATGCAGAAATATCCACACTAACAGGGTCGTGACCACCGTATTTATTTCCCTTTTAGTATACTGTTAGGCTTCGTACAACAAATTTTGTCGTGGATTTTATAATTGAAAAGAAAAAAAACAGTTACGATAAATTCTTTGTTGAAAAATGAATCTTTTTAACTATTCTTAAAATGGGTGTGAAACTCGGATGGCAGCAGCAACAAAACATCAGAATAAGAGATCTTTTCTCAACATTGATATTTCAATACTTTTTTTGACTAATTTCACTTGCTAAAAGCTTTATTGGGTCGGCAATATGAATAAACACTAGAAGAAGAAATTAATAAATGATGGATTAAAAATTAATTTTGCGGTTATATGTATTATTCCCATTCTCTTTATTATGAAAATTGCGAAGGAAAACATATCGTAATATATATCCCTACGTATATCCCGTTTATATTGAAAATATATTCAAATTGTATTTAAAATATAACTGCACATACACTCATAAATATATACGGAGTTACATCTAAAATTGTATCTAACATATACTCCGTTTATAATTGACAAGTATTCAGTTGATATTTGAAATATATATATATATAAACGACAACATATATTTGCACGTATGTCAAAAAATATATTCTGCATATCGAGTCACAGGTCGAAAATTTACCGAGTACATTTTAGATACACTTTTGCATGTATGTTGCACTTACCTTTCTTATCCATGGCGGAAGACCTCCATTTTACTGTGCACCGGGCAGGGTAACGCTCTTTGTGGCTGAATAATTTAATGAATTCAACTGCGATGCTCAATGATTTTTTGCACCGGGTATAGGGTGAACCTGGAGAACCCGGACCACCAGGACCACCAGGCCCTCAAGGTACGGAGGGTCTCTCTGGACAGGACGGAAGGCAAGGAATGCCGGGTGATGTTGGACCTCCGGGCGAGAAAGGTGCACCAGGACCAATTGGACCTATTGGTCCTGTCGGCCCACCAGGAACGCCGGGTCTCAAGGTCAGTGTTTCACGGAATATCGATAAACATCATAAACTCTATTGTTATTCAACTAAACGGCCTCGTAATAATGGAAACGTAGATTTCACGATAATCGTAAAAGAATACATTTTAAGAGACATAAAAACAGCAGCGAATCGATGGATTTGCAAACTGCACGGTGGGGCCACACAGGGTCACCGGACGTAAACTAAACTGTTTTCAGGAAAGTTTTCGTCATACACACGATAACGAAATCATCGTTCTACTCTATTTATTTTTTGGTCTCTTATTTACTTCGATATCTTATAGGGAACATCCGGAAGAAACGGAACGAGGGGCTTTCCAGGTCGACGAGTGAGTGTTTTCCATGTATCAGTTCATTTCAGATAGTTGGTGCGTTAGTGCTTCATTGGGAACTGGGGCAATGAGTTATTACTAACAACTGGCACTAAAAGAAATAATTAACAATTGTATTTATGAGGTTTCGCTTTCGGTAACACTAATATATATATAGATGAGAATTTTTCTGGGCCTCTGGTGCGGTGTGCTGCTGGGAGCTATAGATGTTTGGTGGCAGCTGTCTAACGATAACAACTCGTGGCGTTCTCGACACTTGCGTATAATATTCAAGTATAAACGAACCATCGGCGGAATAAGAGCTTCGTGATAGAGATCTATCGGTTATCGGAAGTCACTCAGCGACGTCTTGTTTCATCAACAGGGCGACAAAGGCGATAAAGGCGATCGTGGCTTGACGACATCGTTAAACGGCGAACAGATTCCACCAGGTGCATTCGAAGGACCACCCGGTCCACCGGGACCGCCCGGTAAGCTAAACTATTCACGGGGGAGAATAACGATAGCAAGAAAAATAGTAAACGAAAAAAGTAGTCATCAGCGATACACAAATTTCCAGAAAGATTTGGTTTATCAAAGAACGGTTTTTGAAAAATGTTTTCTTTTTTTTTTTCTTGCGATTATGAATATACAGTTCGCTCGCGATTCAACACCGCGGTCTCGTACTTTCCTCCCTTCTGCTCATTTGTAACTTTTAGATTGCACTTCGGGAAACTATATCTCGTTTTTTTTCTACCGTGTTCGATAACTTTTGGAAGCTCCGTGCACGTGCGATCCATTCGATAAATTCTCGCGAGCGAAGACAAATTTTAGACTCGTTTTCTTTCTTGACTCTACTGTGTTCATAGTTGAACGACGTCGTTCACAGCGTCATTTGTATCGATTCACCCGGACTCTTTGTATATATGGCTATATATTGTATCCAACATCGCGCAAATGATGGTTATATAATATCGGCATCGCCATTGAAAAGAAAGGTGAAATAAAAACAAGTTGAGTCTGAATTAATAGTTTTTGAGAAATGGAAAATTTTCATGAGACTATTATCACGGCAAATGCGATGTAATCGCATCCGATCTTCAATTTGATCGTCTATTCTCGTGACACACATACTCGGGTATTTATTTTTTTTGTTCTGTCGGTGTATTCTTGCTGAATGGAGCCCAATTTCCGGGCAGAATTGTTTCATTTAATTTAAACTTGAATGTCTTTTAGTACTACCGCAACGCGTGTTGCATACCGAATTGTAGATCACTAACTGTTTTATTCACTGAACTGCACGTAAATTAGTGTTTTGCAGTCTTTACTTCTCCAGAATTTCAAAGTTGTGGAAGATTTGGAAATTATGGCAAGCTAAAAAAAATAAAATAATTACGAATTTGGTGCCATTTAGCACTATTTGTCGTAGTGCTAAAAGGCAGTCAAGATTAAATAAAATCAAAAATATCGGCCTAAACGTGGATTCGGTTAAGCGATAATACACCGTACACAATGTAATTTTGAATTAGACATTCCTCGTTAATAATTAAATTCTTTATTTCTGTTCGATCGCCTTTTTTTTTGCATTTTCGGATTTATTTTTTCGAAGGCTCTCGAAAGCTCACGGATATTTATGACTTACGAAACATCGTACTTTAGGGCCCCAGGGCGAGAAGGGAGAGCTGGGTGCCACGGGACCACCCGGTCAACCCGGTGAGAAGGGTGCCCGCGGAAAACACGGGAAGAGGGTAAGCTTCAGCGAGGTCCTCCGATTGACCATCGACCACGAATTTCCAGCCAAAGTCCTTGTTGGCGATCCTGGTTGAGCCGTTAAACCACGACACTTATCCGTCCTCTTGATATTCCGTCCGTCAGTTGGACACGATTCCAACGAACTTCACCCTTGCCCCACCCTCCCACCCTCGCCCCAATGTAACCCAGCAACTTCTTACACCTTCCTCTGTTTTCGTTGTTTGGCTCGCGAAAAGCATGATGACTCGCCTGCTGACGCATGACGGTGAACGTTCGGGTAATGCAGCAATTATTATAATTGTCATATATTGAGAGCCTGTGACAACTGATGCTCGAGAACTTGAACATCATCGTCTCCTTCACTTTTGTCTTAGAATCATGTTCGTTGCACGAATCGGCAGTTTTCTCACGCACCAGCATGTAAAATCGTCGGGCGACGCGGACAAAGCCCATAATAACTATCACTTTACCGACGGCCAATGACTGACGAGTTATACACATTTTCGCTTTAATTACAATCCTAATTTTATGATGTTGCTAAACTCATTGTCATGTAGATGAGAATATATGATGACACGACTGCACTAACATGCAATTTAGATTCCGTTGCTCGTTGATTCATTTCGACAATTCTCATCGCTTCTCCGGTATGTGTTTTCTCCATTTGATCATCGATTGACAAATCGTTGCTTTCAACAGTGTTGTTGGGCTTCCGGGTGTTTCACAACAAAACGTTTAACTTTTCTTTAGTTTTCTTTGACGATAGAAACAAACACTTGGACGATAACATCCGGAGAGTAACCCATTTGGTTTCTTCATTCCATTTTTATTCCGTTGCAGCCTGCTGGTTCGTTTCTACCCGATATTTTTTTTTAATGAACCGCGGACCAATCGTGTTAGCGATAAACAAAACAAAAGTAAATCGGGAGCGTCGAACACGAGAATTGCATTACTCAACATATAGTCAAATATTTACTATTAATCTGTAATAGCCACGAATAACACGGCCTGCCGAAATGCTCCTAACGTTATATTTAACGATAATCGTAAGTACTGACATAATATATAATACGTATGAAATGAAAAGAGATTCAAAGTGTGACCCAAAGGGGGCGACTCTTACGAGCCATCGTAATCACAAAAGGATACTCGTTGCTGTAGCCCAGTTGCCAAGGACCTCATCTTGTGATAAACGAGTCTTCTCCGTTGTCTTCAAGATCCGACCGTGTCCCAAATAAACATGTATTAATGTTAATTAATTTGGGTGTAACAAGTATCTAGTTGATAGCTCGTAGTGTAGATGAGAGTTATAGATTTTGGCGTTCGTACTTATTATTACGGTATGTGTGTCAGTGTGTTTTATTAATAATTTGCGTAGGCGTAAGTAGCTTGTAACTAATGTGTGTTTATGTAGCGTGTAACACCCACTACTTGCCGTTTGTGCCGGTTAAAGAATCCAACTAATCACTAATAAAAAAGAAACGGGTAGTGCAACCCGCGGCTTGAGGCTCGCAACTACCGCTGGTCGCCGGGCAAGCGTCTTGTCACGCAACGCGTGTAAGTATCATCCCTCTCTAAGTAACAGTGTAGTTCTTGATAATAAATGTGCCTAATATCCAGTAGAAGTTATCTCCCAAGATCCTCTTGCCCGTATTTTAATGTTAACCTTTATTGAATCCCCTATTATACAATAATCCACCCTATGACTATAATCCACCTTAATCACACTCTCTCGGTCTCAACGTATTCCAATTTTTATCCCACGGTTATTGCCTCCAATCTCATTTCCCATTGTCAATTCACTTTGTATCGGCACCGACTCGGCCTTGGCTCCTTTGGTGAACAAAGAGTCACCGAGAAACAGAGTCGTCGTAACTATGATTATCAAGAGATGAACGGAGGACCTGGTTGGATCTGACCCTGCAGTGTCGTTGTAGGGTTTCAAGGGAGTTTCCGGTGGCGCGATGGCGAGAGGCCTTCCCGGGTTTCCGGGTACGAAGGGCGAACCTGGGGAACGGGGTTACCAAGGCGAGAAAGGCGCCAAGGGCGACGCGAGCGCACCAGGTAGTCTATTCAACTCGATAGTTTCACACCGTGAAAGTATCGAGGGATTAAATTATGGACAAAGCTAATAGATAATCCGAAGATAAAATGTACCATTAAAAGTGGTGTGAAATTAACTTTCTCGCTCGTCCCTCGAAGCCAATTTTTTATTTTTTTTTACTTGATATAATAATCGCTACAGTTGAAACTTATTGTTTTATTATGTACACGCGCATTTGTTCTGTTTCTGTTTCTTTTGTTCCTTTGATTTTTCGTCTACATCCAGGTATCGAAGTGGCACTTTGGTGCACCAACGGAAAAAGAGAAACAGACGGATAGAGAGGGTGGGGCAAGCAGGGGTGGGGAAAGCGAGCGGGCGAGAGCTCGATGCTTTGGCGGCTCTAGGCTAGACATCGCTCGCTTCTGAATTCATATTCATTCATCGCGATGTTCAATTTTGTAGGACCAAAAGGAGATCTCGGACCTAAAGGACCACCGGGTCTCGATGGTCTCAACGGCGAGGCTGGCATTCAAGGTCCCCCGGGTCTACCTGTAAGTGCACTACGCTTATATTATCGGCAAAAATAAATCTATACTACGCCAAGCTTTTTTTCTCTGATCGATTCGTCTTCGGCACAGGGTCTCTCAGGACCGAAAGGGGAGAAAGGAGAGTACGGTGACATTGGACCACCGGGTCTCATGGGCCCTCCTGGCTTACCTGGCCCTCCGGTGTGTATACAATAGCAACTGCTTCTTTCGCTCATTCTATCGAACACATCGTAGTAGAGAAGCAACATAATTCAATCGGTATCTATATATAAAACTACATCGCTTTTTTTATTCTTCTTCAGGGTTCCCCTGGAATGAAGGGAGAGAAGGGCGAAAAGGGTGAATCGGTGAGTTACTCTGTTACCCAAAATATCTTTGCTGCAACATGTTTTAGGATCAGTCGCAGCGAACACTCGTTCTTGTACTAATCTCGATTTTTTCCGTTTTTTTCATTCGGCTCCGTCTGGCTGAAAATATTGCAGAAGTACAAAAAATTACGGCGAAGACAGGTTAGTTTATGTGTTATCGCTTTGAAAAAATTAAGGTCTATATCTTAAAACACTCACGTGAACTAATTGTTTGTATCTGCTTCTAGGGTGACGGTACGTTCGAAGTAAACGCCGGAGAAGTGGTAAGCAAAACAATAAAATAGAATGAAGGTCCTCAAATATTCTACCGACACAATAAGAGACACTTTCATGTATAACATTTTTTTTTTGTGCAGATAATGGGACCGCCTGGGCCTCCCGGACCAGCTGGTAACCCCGGTCTCCAAGGTCCGCCAGGAATTAAGGGAGATAGGGGTCATGATGGTACCAAGGGTGATCCTGTCAGTACTTTCAAATAGTGTCAATTATTACATATCGATGATGTTGACACGATGTCAGGTTTTAACCTCTTTGTTTTTTTTTCCTGTTTCTTTTACATTTTAGGGTGAAAAAGGTGCAAAAGGGGATCCCGGTCCTATGGGACTACCGGTAAGTGGCGATGATGATCGATCATTTTATAGCTATGACAATGAACGAAGGTTGACGCCTTGTCACCGTTTTTTTATTGTTCTTTTCGTAATAGTCGTGTGATTCCGTGATAACCGGTTCTATTTTCAGGGCCCAATGGGACTGAGAGGAGAGTCTGGAAGACCCGGGGATGCCGGTAAACCTGGCTCGACGGTAAGAACCCGGGCCTCGCGCTCCTAACGTCATCCTCTAAATGCCTTCATCAGTCAATTGTCGAACCTCGTGCTAACGATGTTGTCGCCCTATCCATTTACATCGCCATGCGTGCTTGTATCTGTGTCTCATTATTCACGAAACGATCGTCATTCCGCTGTTGGACCCTGATGGCAAAGAGCTCTTTCAAAATTTGGCAGTCGAGGCATTATCATCAGGGTCCAGGCTCGGTCAGTTGACTGTATCGTTGGCAGAATCGTTAGCCCTGGTGTGCTATTAAACTTCCACGCTCGACGCGTGAACCGATAGAAATAAAGCCTCGGCTATACCAAACATGAGAAATCATCTCGTCTTCATCCTGAACATTCTTTCTTCTTCATCATTATTATCATCATCACCACCACCACCACTACCATCACCACCGCCATCATCATGATCATCATCATCATTATCATCATCATCATCATCATCATCATCATCATCACTATTATCACCATCATCATCATCATTATCAACATCATCATAACTATCATCATAACCATCATCACAATCATCATCATCATCATCATCATCATCATCACCATCATCATCATCATCATCATCATCACCATCATCATCATCATCATCATCATCATCACCATCATTATAGATATCATAGTATTAGTAATAATAGTAATTATAGTCATAGTAATGATCTATTTTAATGCTCGACTTGAAAACAGGTTGGCACGTGGTGATCCGACTAACAACTAACACGGGGGGATAGATACAGGAAAGAGATAACCCGACAATAACCAATCAAGTGCACAACAAACCATCCGGGATTCTCGACAACGATACCCGGACAAAAACTTCATAAAGAATAACGGATAAATTATACACAAGGAAAATACATGCTCACATAAGTCACGGCCACAATTTCGTTAGTGCGAAACTCGCTATTATCCTAGATACGCGAGCAAACAATTATATTAAATACAACGCCACATATTAATTCACACGCTCACACGTACACGGAAATATATATTTTTTGTCGCGTTTCTCCCGATGGACTCCGAGCTCTTCCGGGTTACGAACAATATGTAGATCGTTTCAACAAATATTAATCATCAGCTGTACTATGATCTCTCCCAATGGCTGGCTAATTTGTTAGCACCAGATACAGAGGCTACATGTATTTTTCTGTGGAGTTTAAAAAGAAAAATCTTTTTTTTTACATTTTACAACGGATATAAAGTCTCGACAGTTTGGTTATAAAAACGTATTCGCATGTGAATAAAACGTAGTAAAAAAAAAAACATTTGGCATTGGAATTAACATTCCAATGCCAAATGTTAAAACTAACATGAAAATCAAAACATGTTTTTTTTAAGCGCCTATGTAAAATGTTGTTTTATTACATTTTTATTCTAAAAATGTAAAAAAAATTTAAACAAACCCTTTAATGACATTGCCAAATTTAGAAATCCCACTATTAAAATCTATAAATCTTTAATCGAAAACTCTGCTCTGTACAAGTGAGATGAAAAAAAGCAGAAAAAAAGTCGATAAAGGCCCTTAAAATACATTTATACCGCTCGGTGCGAAAAGTGCCTGCTTCTCGCACTAGTGCGATAAAGTTGTATACGAAACTCGTGCGAGAAACTTTTTCTCAACTCGTGCGATTGCACTCGTATCGTAATATATTATTTTTGTCGCATTCGGATGCCGAAAAAATTACACTTTTTTTTAACTGAGATTTACACGAGAATATATTTTGTTTTAAACCATGTTTTTTCAACCACTGTGAAGTTATTTGAACATAATTTTTTTGTAATTCAACAATTTTATAGGGACGTAAAAAATAAAACGGGGCATAAAAAACCTGAAAGAAAAATCATATAGCCTCTGTTTAAGGAGTGGTACTAACGCAAAAAATTACAACAGAATCGGAGTAGTTCGAAGTACAGCCGTTGGTTAATATTCGATGGAATGATCAATATATTCGAACAACAATAGATATATATATATATATATATATATACAAACCATATATTCTCTTACGTTAAGGACTAACGAAAGGTGGGATAGTTGCAGAGTAATTAGTGATCCAAGAGAAGTGAATAAGTAAATAGCCTGGTCGCTCTAATTTGTAAATAATAATAATGCAAGCGCTATCCTAGATGAGCGTGGGCTACTTGCTTTTGAAAACACTACTTGAAAGCTCCGTGTACCGCGGGAAACGAGGAGAAACAGTGCTGGATAATACACAATCCAGTACAGGTATTTTTTCTCGAGTAATTACAACCCCCGGTTTAACGTGAAAATATAAAATGCTTTGGATGACAACTCGGGTCTAACTTACGCTTTGGTACGGCAGTTAGAGCGCGCGCGCAAAAGCGTTGATAAAAAGTATCTCGATGTGGTCTGCTCCCATGTCGCCGTCCCCTCAGCCAATAGCGGCTCCTCGCCAGCGGGAACGACCAATCCCGGCCAAAGTATTGTGCTCTTCGAACCTCTGAAAAATGTGGCTAACAATCTCTTGTTAACTTAATTACATTTAGGCGCAAGCAAGCGTAAACGCACGTTCGTGCGAAGCGAATTACCAGAAAATACTTTGTACCCATAAAACCGTGAGAAAGATGAAAAAGGAAGGAGAAAGAACAAAAATGATGGAAGAGCCTCTCGTGGAGGGCGCGCGAACGAATTGCAGAGGCTCTCGTGTGCCAATTGAGATCTTCACTCTCCACCGTGGTTGGCTGAGTTGTAATTAATAAGAAACAAACAAAAAATCTCCCAGGTACGCGAATGTTCTCACGACGGCGATTAGGCTTTGCCCGACTGTAATTCAAACTAATGTTAGTTACTTTTTATATATATAAATTATATATATAAATAATACACGGAAAACACAATATATAAATACACGATAAATATAGGATACGAGAGCATATAGAGTGTAAAACGATAAAGCGGGTCGCGTGGGTGAAATAATGTAGCAAATATACACGCGACATGCACCGTCGTTGTTAACGAAAGGGCCTCGGCAGGATGTCTTCGTATAAAACATCGGCGCTGAAAATTTGTAACATACAGGAGTTAATGTAATGTAATCAAACTACAGTATCTCTACGTAGGATTAATTTAATTTAACGATACTATAGTATAGTATTGAGTAATTATCGAGCGACGCTAGTCGAAACGCGGCTGGTACTCGGTATTATTTTAAGGAATAATTATTAATATATTTGTTAATCGAGACGACGTATCGTATGACGAGGAGAGGCGATGATGATATCCATGACGTACGAAATTACTAACGAAACTGTTTCATAATGTCCTGATTAATAAACAGAATGTGCATGTGTGCCTGTCGCCCTTTATGCTTTTATACTATACGAGAAATACGCCTACTTTTCAAATTTTCCCATGAAGCATCACCTTAAGTGTCATCGAAGCTTTGCCGGCAATCCGTAGTTTGACTCGCTCCTGCATTTTGTTCCTCGTCGCGACCTATATCACCGATCGGTTTCATCGCATTCAACACGTAACGGAATCTCAACTATTTTTCTGTCTCTTTAATGACTATATTTTCGCCATAGTGAATACAAGCTTGAATGCGACCTTGGATTGCTGGCTACCTTTCATTGAATTAGCTTCATAATGAATTCTAAACTTCTGTAGCACGAGCACATTTAAACGATTATTACAAAATTATGTGATTCTCTGCTGAAAACTGAAAAGCTTGACACAAACCGTCCGATGGTAGAATTTGAAACTAAAGCGCGTAAGCTCTTTTTCCGCCTGTTGTCTATATCTATATTCGTATAATTATACATGGACAAAAAAGCCTGATGGTATTCGTCCATAATATTGGTACTCCAGCGGCACTCTTTTATTCTCCATGACAATTGGAAATCCCATACCTCTTGGGTAAAAACGTTTGAGAATGCATTCGAAAATCTGTCCGCCTTGATCCCTCGTCTTCCTCCTCTCCCGACCGAGTCATTCTGAATATATACCAGAATTCATGTACACAACGCGCCAAAGATAAGTGAACGCATCGAGGCTGTGCACAGTGCGCTCGTCGGTCGTTGGGTCGATCGCTAACCACCCTTTATAAAAAAAAAAAACACCCTTAATGCGTTCTTAAATCGAGTTTACGTAGTTTCCTCTCCCTTTCAGGGAACACCGGGATTAGACGGCATGAAGGTGAGCAACATCGTTCGTACGAACATTCGTGAAATCTATCAAATAACGTGATAAGCCTTATCGACATCCCTATGTAATTTCAGGGCGCGCAGGGAAACCCCGGAATGAAGGGAGAGACGGGAGATCCCGGATTACCCGTGAGTTTCATTCGTTTTTTCTACATTCCACCAAACTCCTCCAAACTCTCACTATCAATATCCTCGTAGACCATTTTATGAACGTAGATGAATATAATACAATTTCACTATTGACAAGAAAATTCTTTGAATTTATCTCCAGGGTACTGATGGAATTCCAGGCACTGAGGTATAGTTTCACATACTCGAAGTTAGTCTTTGAAAGTAATGTAACTTTTGCAATGTGGCCGAATTACAGGGCCCACGCGGCGAGAAAGGTGCTACCGGCGATTCTGTGAGTATCATAACAAGAGTGTTTACATTTTAAAGCAGTATGCTTTTCAAATATATTATTACTATTATTTATTATTTATAATATCAAAAGAATACGATGAGTACGATGAATTTGGAATTATTGATTAAATCGTTCGAGTGAATATATGCACACTGTAATTATTACTAGAATAACTCAACGTTGATATCGGTGTAACTACGAAAAATACTCCAGATAATAGAATTTAACAATGTTACTTACATTAGAGATAATAAGTCAGAGAGTCGAAACATAGGTTTACAAGAACGCATTGTCAAACAACTACAGAGTTTAAGTAGTAGACGCAAAAATGAATATTGTAGGTACGTATTTTAAATAGTGTGAATCAGTGATTCCCGGTTGTAATAGTATAATTACGATCATGCCTCTCGACGAGACGAAAGCACTTTACACAATGCCGGCGTCCTTCCTCATCACTTATCACACGTTGCGCTAATTCAAATATAGTACTTGCGATTATGTTGTTAACACACATGCATCGAAAAATCCATAGCAATAACTCCAATATGCATAAAGATTTATTATCATTGCCTGGCCTAATTGCACGACGCGAAAGTCGCGTAACTCATTAACGCGTTAAGCTGTTCCTCCGGCCAAAGATCATTCTCATTCGTTTCAGGGACCACAGGGAAAACGTGGACGAAAGGGTGACAAAGGAAACAAGGGTGATCAGGGAGTTCCCGGATTGGACGCACCTTGTCCACTTGGCGCCGATGGACTTCCACTAGCAGGCTGCGGCTGGAGAGCACCTCAGGTATTTTCTTCCGACTTATTTAGTCAATATATCGTAGCCTTTTACAATTAATCATCGTGTAATTATATCAAAATAATACCAACGATATTAATGGATAATGATTTATTATTAATAATTAATTAACACGCACTACAAATATTTCACAACAATTTGGCTTTTTCGTCAAGTGACTTCGGATCGTTTACCTCTAGTTGCTCCATTGCTGTAATGGGAGATACAAACGTCATCGTGACGTTATCGTCATATAAAAGCTGACCTATAGAATTTACCTTTTTTCGACTTTAAAGCAGAAGGAATAATGTCAGGAATAGACATGTTTATTTCTGTAAATAATGTTAGAAAATAATTATATTGAATATAACAATAATAAAGTTGATTCAAAAATAGAGTAGAGATAATATGATAAAACAACAGGATAACTAACATTTACAAAATATATGTGAGGCATTGTAGATCATTCCAGCCACCTCAGACCTCTTATGTGCCTAAATTATTCTGCACTTAGATTATGTTATAGTACATGGTCAGAAAAAAAAATTGACATATTTATATTGTATGACAGTACGAAACCGTGCGGACTACTGGCAATCGAACATTTTTAACAATTTTTGTAGTATTCTCGAGGGCTACATGAAAGGTAAAATTGTTTAGTCGATATCACATATGAGAAAAGAAAAACGAGTATTAAACATAGACAACGTTTTTTCATCGTTTGTGACATTTTTTAGAATTACCAAACATTTCTTTCCAAAGAAGTTCCATACTTTTGCTTTCGAATCCTACGGATTTTTCCACATAAGATAACGCGTCGCTCCTTATGGAGATTTCTTATTCGGAGATAATATGAAATAAATGAAATCAAAGGAACGAATGAATAATTAAAAAATTGCAAACATGTGACGATTGATAGTCTAGAAAAATGTCATGTAGTTATTGTTGAATACTCAGTTAGGACTATGTATTAAATTAAACCTGGCTGCAAAATGTAGTTTGTTGACAACATTATTGTTGTTAAACTTCGACGTATCGACCTAATTTTTATGGATGGAATTTTTGACACGCGTTCTCGGGGTCTGAGACATCGGTGTCGAAGATTCTGATGTTATCGACAATAAAAAATGATGTTATAAAAAAAAGCGACCAAAAACCAAAAACAAATTCTTAAAATCATAGTTGACGTGTAGTTTGTTGACATTTGGTATTTCGATTAGTCGTTTTCGAAATAATAACGACTAAAAAAAAATTGCCAAAAAATGTGGTTGCCAGAAGTCTGCAAGGTTTCGTATTATCAATGCAATGTAAATAAATTTAGAAAATATTCTGACTACAAACATGCATATAGCACTCTTGGCCAGCGAGAGTGGAAGTAGCAGAAAAATAGTATTTCTGAATTGGTTCGAGTTTTGGGTGGCAATACAGCGGTTCTACAGAACTCGACTCTACACATCACCGTCTTCACATGAGTTTTACTTCAACACATCCCCAACTCTACACATGCATTGATTTTCACTAGCAAAGTTCACTCTATACACAAACGAAAGTCTCCACGATAAACCTGTACACGAGCAAAATTCACCATCGCAATTCAACACATGCCTGATTCAACAACGTCACCTATTCATAAAACAATCAATGTGCGCCGATAGATAGATGGAATTGTTTTCACGGCGCACGTTGATTGGTATGTAAATTGGATACGGTGTAGAATCAGGCATATGTTGAATTGAGACTACGGTAAATTTTGGCCGCGTACACTTTTGTCGTGTTGAGTAGTTTTCAATATATAGAGTATTGCCGTGTTGCGGATTTGTTGCATTAAACCGTGTATCGAGTCGGTAATGTGTGTAGAATCGGGTTCTGTAGAACTGATGGTATTACCAATTTAGGTTCTACCAAAATAAATCTACTTTATTTATAATTCTTGAGATCCATTCTCTTTTAAGGAAAGTTTGATTTGCGAGCTTAGTTTCTTTTTGTCTCTTCCGTTTAGAATCTACTATTTCCATGATACTTTTTTTGACATCGTTTGGGAGTCCGTTGCAAAGCTTTACCGCTACGTAATCAAAGCGTTTCCGTAAATAGTATATTTAACTAAATGGGAATTTCAATGTTTCTTCGTGGCTTTGCTCTTGTTTGTTTCACATGCCTTATTGGTTGAAAACTACTTTTTCCTCAAGCGAGATAAACAAGGATCTTTAAGCAATTTTTCTTATATAAATATCATACACATTTTATTTTCGTTATAAAACCAATGTCGTTTGTAATCCCTAGACATTGTTTGTCGTTTGACGCCCTGATAATGGAGATTTTTGTCGTACACAACGAAAAAGGCTAATTGTCTTAAAATATTATCCAGGGTTTTGTGGGATGTGTCTTTCTTTTTTATAAATACTTAACTAACGTGGTTGTAGTGGGATGCGTGGATTTATGTTTTGCTTCTCTCGAATTTTGCGTGTACGTCTTTAACAGGAATTACCGAGTACGCAAACACCACCGATTGAAGTTCCGGAGCCTGCGGAAACTGACTACGAGGAACCGGAGGAGGATTACGAGGAATACACGGATCCGAGTGGAAATCTAGCTGAGAAATAATACTCGTCGTAAATTGCCCCTCCGATTATCACGATTAGAATCTCCGCAACCCTCAACCATCACCATCGCAAATACCGCAACTCACCCCCCACCATCACTACCAAACTAACTCACCCATCTGGTAATTTTCAAGATTCCGCCTGGGCTTTCGATCGCTAACTACCAAGTAGTGTATTGCAGTATAGTAGTTTTCCTTTGTTGCCACAACCAAATACTGTTAAACCGCCGCTGGCACAAGCATGTTCCAATCTATTTCTAGATTAACGCTACAGTAATATAACCAAGTACTTTTATAAAAAAAAATGCCATCTTTTTTCAGCCGAAAAAAAATGTTTTGCGCCAATGGTTGGACGAGGAGGGGCAGCGATAAAAAAAATAGAATAATCAACGGGAGAATTAAAGAAGAAGCACTGACCAACTATCGCTTTCACCATGCGTCTCATAATCCAATGGAATCGAACATTTCGATTATAATACCGCGTCTTGCCAGTAAGTGTTGTAAATAAATGTACTTACAGTGTCAAGCGCCACAGTGCGTACGTGCGTGAGTGCGTGTGTGTACATACTATAATAATCATGGACGATATACATATATATATATATATGTGTATGTATATATATATATATATATACACCGCGACACATTATGCAACCAAGGTGCAAAGCGGCTTTCGATTACTCATTTTAACGCCAATTGTAGAGAACATTAATTTATCGAATTAATATTTATAATAATTAATGTTATAATAATAACTGTAATAGCCGTGATACGGCTCTACTTGTCTTAGATAAAAATATCGAATTTATGACCAGCGCTACTATGTATTATATTCTAATTTCACACACGGTCAACCGTATGGATATGGGAAGAAAAAATCCATTTAGGCAAATCGTTCGCAAGACAGGTTATTTTTTTATACAATTCATGTAAGAGTATACGTATTCCAATAACTGTAGTTATATTTAACGAATTTAATAGTATGTTAAGCAACTGACACTGTACACATGTTAATATGAATGCAATCGATGAAGATAGGATAAAGTCAAACAAACAAAAAATACAGCGAGATATCTTGTCATGTAAATCTCTCGTACTGTTATTTATATATATGTTATACATTGCATTACAATTTTTGTGTATTACTCAATGAAACCTGTTGCAAAATAAGTATATCTATCGAAACTGCGTTTTTTTTACTACTTCTTGAATTGAGTCGATTGATAAGTAAGTACCTCTTTATGATTAATTATGCACATTTCACTATAAGACAATTTATTAATCTGGCCATCAACATGTTCTATAATAAAGAAAGGAAGGATAAAGTGATATCGACGCAGCAACGCATTGAGAGTATTGAATTTTTTTTTATTGTTATTTAAAAGAACAGGTAATTAGTGTTTAAAGAGTTTAAACTTACTAAAGTATTTTTGCACGTGTTCTTTTGGATAGGGCTTAGCGACCAAACACGTTGGAATATTTTCAGGCTGTTCAATCCAAAGCTTGTGATTAATACTATCCTTCTCAAGTCTCTCGTGCAGTTTGTGCAAACTTGATTCATCCGAGGCCTGAAAAATACACGCGAGATCTTATATAATTTTCAATCCCGATATCATATAAAATAACTTATAGCGATTCAATAGCAACGCAAATACCAGCGGATTTTATTTTCTTTTTTAGATACTCACTTCCAGTACTACTTTATGCATATTGTCTATATCGGCGAGGTACGCTTGAGTATGTTCGTCATTGTAAAAAAGATGAGTGACCGCTGTACACGCGTGACATGCTTGTGCAATAACAGCTCCAACCGGCCAATCTAGCGATTTTAAAAGATCACCGCGCACCACAACATACTGAACGATTCCAGACATTCTGAGGGAATAAAGATTTTCAAATTATTATTAGTATTTTTTTTTTCACACGCGGCTATTTTCACAATAATATCAGTATAATAATTTTGCGAATAATGTTTTATGGCGTTCGTAATTTTCGTAATTTTCTCTTGTGGTGTTGTCAAACGATGGTATGAACTTGTGTACGATAGATAGAATTATTAATTTATTATGCGCTCTGGGACAAGTTCCCCCAGTGCTCAAATTTTTACAATTTTGATCGGTTGCAAATGTGTTGTAAAATGATATACAATATAATGCTAGGAAAGGTAGCGTTGTGATCATGGAGGCTAGACAAAGTCTCTCTAGCTTCCCTGGTTGTGATACAGAAATAAAGAGAACAAGAGTTTAGTGACGAGGTAGAAGAGATAAAAGAGAGTGAGTTCCATTCATAAAATCTCTAAGTACGCAGTAAATAAATAAACAAACATTTGATGTAGCTAACATTACATAAAAATTGAGATAAGATACAAAGAAAAACATCACCTGTATTATCTTCGCTTACGATTAGAGAATATGTACGATTTGAAGAAGATCTAGCAAACCTTGCATCTATGCACAGCTTAAAGTTTCTGGAATGGATCACTTTAGAGCCTCATTTACTGAAGAATTCGTATGTCAAAAAAAGATGTAACACACCCTAATCAGGATAATTATTGCAAATAGTTTCGTGAATAATATTTTATGCGTTCTAGAACATGTCCTTTTTCCCCTGTTCTGTTGTCGTACGAAGATAAGGTAGGTTTCGTAATAGAACCTTTGCTTTCTTATATATTTCTTTTTCTGTCTTTTCATTTGTATTTGTTTATTTAACAATGGACTGTTATCATTTTGGACAATTACATACTATTTATGTGAGAAATAATATAAATATTAGGGTGTTAAAAAATAGTCTTCGTTGGGATTTCCTGGGGGATATACGTATACATTATAACTAAATGAACATGAAATATAAATTTCAGATTACAAAGTGAGGCGAAATAGGTAAAATATGACATACGAGTAGCAGAGAGATAGCACCAATTTTCCGGACTACGCTATTTAGAGACTATTCTTATTTTGGGAAAAAGCGATAAGTCATCGGATGGAGAATTAAATTTCGCTTCCGGTGACATTCTTCTTATTGCCAAAATTCTTACAGTGTCCAAGTACCAGTGGTTACCGTTTTTGTTACCGACTAAATAGGTCTCGCCTGGCCCTAAGAGAATGTGAAACATATTTTTAGTTTTTCTCTCTCACTCCAAGGTGAGCGCCATTAGTTATATCTCTCTTGCACTCACACATGTTTCGCATTACCTTAAGACGATGTGTTACACTTTTCTCTCTCGCTCCACCTCGGCCACCAGTGATGTTGTCTCTCTCGCACTTACGGTGACTCAGTCGGTGTAGCACATCACCTTAAGATAATGTGCTAATATCGATCTCCACTGTCTCGATCAAGCTACTACCATGAGGTAGCAAAAACTTAATATAACCGGCTTCTCCGGTTAAAATTATCTGCAATCTCAAACATCAACAATATTCGTGTAAGAAAATAAAATCTTCTGAAGATGACTCAGACCAGAGTCGAAACGTTAAAATGAATTAAATCATTTAATAAGGCCGCCCCAAGCCGCAGCATTCACGCAATCATTCTCATCCACGGCCACAGCCCATCACTCAATATCGATAATGTGCTACTACTCGGTCGGTAACGAAAACTGTAAAGCGTTGGTCTCATTCCCATTTGATCTTTTGAAAAAAATATGAGAACGGTTCACTGCGTCTTAGAATTCTGCAGTGAACCGTTCTCGTCTTTTATCCGAAAAATTAACCGTGGCCGAGAAAAACGTTTCGAGAAGATTCAGTTATTTCTCTCGCACTTATGGTGACTCAGTCGGTATAGCATCACATTAAGATGATGATCCGAATGTGATGTGCTACAACGACCGAGTCAACGTAAGTGCGAGAGAGACAACATCACAAAGGTGTAGCACAACGTCGTTTTCGATACCGATGAATATGTGTCACATCACCTTAAGGTGATGTGAAACCTCAACGAGTGCGAGAGAGAGATAGAACTAATCTTACGATCCCAAATTTTTCCGTCATCGTTAAACTTTTGGATAAAAAGTAAGAAACTCAACATGCACAATCGTAAGACGGATGTCGACTTTCTCATCTTTTATTCAAAAGATCAATCGGGACGGAAAAAATCGCTTTACGGTTTTCCTTACCGATCGAGTAATTTCATATCGTCCTAAGGTCATGTGACACATGTTCATCGGTATCGAAAACTGTATCAAATCTACTCAGACTCGGTTAATATTCCTGACAAAAGCAAATTAGCTTTCACTTCGTCTATCTACAACGGAGTGAAACCTAATTTGCTTTTGTCTAGAATCTTAATCATCCCTGAGTAGATTTGATTGCAGTTTTCGATACCGATTGCAGTTTCTCAGCTGTTATCGAACATCTGTCACATCACCTTAACGTGAGACGAAACCTCCACGAGTGCGAGCGAGACAGCAAATCATTTTCGGAACAGTAATACATGGAAATTAGACCCATACCCGAAAAGATAAAAATCTTACGTCAATTAGAATTGAAGGACGAATGATGTAAGATTTTTATACGGAAATAATTGTTTGCCCACTGAATAGATTGAACCTACGAAACTACTCGGTTGGTAATAAAAACTGTAATCCCAATTTCTCCGCCACGTCTTTTATCCGACGGATCAACCGTTGCAGGAGAAATTCGGCATCGCAAGTCTGTCTCTCTGGCACTCGCTAAGATTTCATCAGTATAGTAATTGCAAATGATTTTGGTGGACAATTTTTCATGCGCTCTACGTCCTTTTTTCATTCTGTTGTCGTACGAAGGTAAGGTAGGTTCCGTATAGAAGCCTTACTTATATATCTATTTTTGTATAGTCTCGATTATTTTTATTCATTTATGTTTATTTACTAGTGGATTATTGCGATGGACAATTGTATGCTATTGATGTCATAAACAACATAAATATCTAATAGGTGGTAAAAGATCTTACCTACTGTGACTTCCTTATAATCTTGTGTATGAATTAATTTTACAATACTGTGACTGGAATCTCAAGTCTGGAAGTAAATAATATCAACATTATGATAATTTAATATACAGAACAAGGATCATGAATGTAATTACAGGTACAATAACTGGTATTACTTTAAAAAGATTATCGCAATACTTACAACTTTCTAGCAGGCACAAACAAATGTTGTTATTGAATCCGAGAGCTCATCTAATCTAACCACCTGGGCCACCGGGTAAAACTATCAACTCCTATGTTGCGGCCATTTTGAATGTGGTATGGATAAAGCAGCGCAGGTTGGTAACAAAGAGAGTTACAAGTTTCCAAGTAACTCCGCTGCACCATCCGGGCTCAGTCGGTATCAAAAACTGTAAGCAAATCTAATCAGAGCCGTTTAAGGTGATGTGCTACTGCTCGGTCGGTAACAAAAACTGTAAAGCGTTGTTCTCGTCTCCATTTGATATTTTCAACAAAAGATGAGAACGGTTCACTGCGTCTTAGAATTCTGCTGTGAACCGTTCTCATCTTTTACCCGAAAAATCAACCGTAGCCAAAAACAACGCTTCGGGAAGATTCAGCTATCTCTCTCGCACTTGCGGTGACTCAGTCGGTGTAGCACATCACCTTAAGAAGTGCAGCACGTTAAAAAATCTCAGTCGGTAACAAAATTCGGTAGACAGAGGACGACTTTCTCATCTTTTATTGAAAAGATCAATCAGGGCGGAAAAAATCGGTCTACAGTTTTCATTACCGATCGAGTAATTTCACATCGTCGTAGAGAATCGCCGGTTACGTCACCAGCTACATTACCGGTTATTTTAGTAACTAACATAATTTACTGGTAAATTTCACACCACTCGCACGTGAACCTGGGCTGCGTACCGACTGCGCGCCAGGCAACTGTTCTCTCTTTCTTATTGTGATTGAAAGTAAGAGAGAAAAGTCGCCCGGCGCTTCATTTGGAACTCTTTACTACCCCTGAACAAAATCCGACAGATCGCCGGCTAGCTGAGTAAATTTCATCATGGCCGCCCCTATTGGCGTCAATAAACACCGTGGATATTATACTCAAGAGTCGACTGCTCGATTCTCGTTTATTCATTAATTAATATAATAATAATAAGAAGAAGAAAAGAGATCGCGCCGTGTTATTATAAATAATCACCGAAAGGAATTCAGCAAATCTGGATGAAACGAGAGAGACGATGATTGCCGCCTCAGATCCACTGGTATTGTTGTGAAACTATTCTATACGTCAGATTCACAGAAACAAATATGAATTTGAATAATATTTTATCCTTTTTTAATACAGGAGTATAGCCCGGGTGGCCGCGAGACTTATCTTCGGCATCCTGGCTCAGTGATACATCAACAGATTACCGGAGGTTATCAGAGTGTAACTGGTGATAGTGTACTTTTACAAAAGTTCAGTCAAGTCAACATTTCAGAAAAATCACCTGTAAGATTCCCAATTACTTATCAACCAGACAATTTATGAATCATTCTTTAAACAAATTACACACATTGACGTCATATTCTCCAATCACGTTATAACTTCAGGATATGATATTGTATACTGACTTGTGATTTTTTTTTCCAAATTAACTTCAATTTTTCTACATTTTTGCTTCCGCATAGAAGAAACTTTGTAATTGTGAATATTTCTTTTGTTTTTTCAAAATTTTCATGTCACAACACTCGGAATGGTCCCAATAGTTGAGAAAAGTTTTTTTAGAAAAAAATGTATGTGCGCATATGTGTATAGATTTCATACCATTGCATACCAAATTTGGTACACAAGTGGGCTATCATAAGATGTTTGAGATTGTATTTGCCATAAATCAATTTAGAGGTTCAAATTTTATAGCATAATGTTTATAAGCACTCCAGTTTTTGTAAACTTTGTGATTTCTGACAGCAATTTACCACGTGAAGTCAAGATTCTTGATTATCAAAGATCAATTTTGTATAAATAATGGTCATTATCTTGGTGAATTCAGATTTTGCTTAAAAAAAAAAAAAAAAAAATGTTGTAACAAATTTGACGCGAATCGGTCGAGATGCGAACATTTGATAACATTTTGAATTTTTTAAAATAGGTCACTCGTGCACTAACTCGCGCAAATCACGAGTTATCTGGCTACAATGTTCCGTATAACTTATGTAACATTAAATGATGATTGATACAAAAATTAGCAAGAATCTATCAAGGAGTTCGTGTTCTTTAGGAGAGAAGTTTTGTGTTCTTTATTTATTTTATTTTATTTGCACAAATGTCATGTCGATAAACTAGTGTATGAACTATTTAAACAAGCCAGCAAAGTAGAACCTTGCAAATTGCTATGTCATTATTTTGTACCTTTGATAATGCTTTCTCTATGAGGAAACCAACATCGATCAAGATACTTTTTCATAGTAGTGGCTTTGTTAAAGGTACAAAATAATGAGGAAGCTATTTGCAAGACTCTAATTTGAAGGCTTGTTTATTTCTGCAGAGATTTCACAATTTGAGAACCTTACTCTGCACTTAACTTAAAATAATGTATTATGCAACATGGGCGTGAATGACGGTTTTACGCTCGCGTGATGAGCTCGTAGATCGAACGCCCGCGTTGCATATACTATTATTTAATACAATGTGCAAAATATTTGTACATATATGTAACTTAAATACTTAGCGTCGAGTCTTCACTGCGACTTTTGATATATCGCGATAAATCATGAAACTATGGAAGTGGGGTATGGGTTGGACGCAGTAGTGGGTACAGGGCGCAGGCCCTGTTGGAGGTGCAGTGGGCGACGCACCTCCCGGGGTTTGGCTGAGTCCTCCCTTCCTTTATAGAAACACTTACATGTATAAAAAAATATGGATATTAATTATAAAATAGAAAAAATAAATAAATAAATAAATATATACTAATGAATATGTACATCGGATTGTTACAAAAATTATTAAATTTCTGTGAAATAAACATATTTTTCGATTGATATTAACTTGTAACAAGTATTAAATTATTTCAAAAACAAAATAACTATTATGCAGAATTTAACATAGCTTACGTCATGTTCTCTACCAGGAGGACAGATAAAGCTGCAAATGAAACTTATGAAATAAATATTAATTTGCACAATAATTTAAACATCATATTTTTAGATTTGATATGCAAGGATGAGAAGGACCCTCTCATTTTCTTTCTTTTTGTATTAGTTGGACGTTTAATCGCGAAAACCCGAATTTTTTATTTTATGATCGCATTTTAGAGAATTTAAGGGTGTAAAATCGAATTTTACGCACACTATTTCAAAGAAATATTTTTTATCATGCAAATAGATTTGGAATATAAGATGTTCCTATGTGAAGAAGCAGTTCTCCCATAAATGCATTGCCTATTTAAGAAGTTGCATCAGGTAGAAAAATATCTGATTTTTTAATCACATACTCTTCTCTAGGGAAGAAACTTTGAAATTATACTATCTTATGAAACTCTTTTAACGTGTGTTCTTGCACGTCTTCTTTTGGTTGTTGTCTTTATGAGAACATATTTTTTTCACAAGATTTTTTTGAGTAATATACTTTATATCATTTTAAGTAGGTGTAGGAAAGGTTTTTAATTTACAAAAACGCTGCAGAAACAAGAAAAAGATATAAAAATTCAGATCAAACAGCTGAAAAAAAATGTGCAACACTCACATTCTACTCCTGGAGTTACAATTCAATCAGAGACTATGACGTTCACGAGTATGTCGTTTATTTAAAGAGTGAACGTTATGGAAAAGAAAACCAATCGCAAATAATGGACATTATCTTGTTTTGATCTTTTATTTTACAAAGAAAGAATTCTGGTTGGTACGCGACAATGATACCTGCGGCGAGGAAGAACTATATTGTTCGGGTAAAGTTGCCATTCACTCAAAAGGCACACAATTTACTAGGGTACTCCAGACGTCGTACACGTGCGAAACCGATATCAAACACGCCCTTTGGTGTACCTTTTGCGCCGCCACTCCTGACCAAATGACAAAGAACAAAGAGACGGAGGACAATGACAAAGTTGAAAAGACTATAGAGTGTATATGCCTCCTCGACTCGTATACTTTGAAAGTATTCACGGAGACAGGGGAGGATTATGTTTCCAGCCTCCAGTTCCAAGTAAGATTGATCGCCTTTGTAAATTCTAGCAATTCGCCTGTCGTCATTGTTATTTTTTTCTTATAGATTTCGGCTGTTTGGGCAACAAAGTACGGTATTCTGTTGGAAAAATCGCAAGTACCTACTCCCGCCTCAAGATACACATCTTTAGAAGCGAGCAGATGGCCAGTGGCGCAAAACGACAATGATTTACCGGTTGCTTTCTCTCTGATGCATCCACTCGACGAAATTTGCCCATTGTTAATTAAGCATGGTAAAGCAATGGCTGAAGGTAGTACTTACGGTACAGTCAAGTTAATTAAAATTCAGGTGAATCTGAATTAATTAGTCCCTATTTAATGTAGATAAAAGCAAAACAATGAATTTGCAGAAAAATAAGTCAGTTATTATGTTTTTCTATAATTTCTTGAAAGGTAAGTTTGTGATTTTAGTTTCATCTTGACGAGTGAAAGCTTTTTTTTCTCGATAAATAGTATGACTTTTTATTTTATTTTTTAAGAACGAAAGCTCGAAATTAACGAAACCTTTTTTCTCATTGAAAAGTAAAACGAAACAAATTACTCGGTGAATTCGCGAAGCATCTTTCAGCAAATGAAATGATCTACTGCTCGTTAAGATCGAAATAAAGTTACAAATTTACCTTTAAAAAAAACCGCGTGGGTTTATAAGTACAAAGTGAGGTGTTATTTTGGACATTCATTGTTATACATTTTACTTCCTCATAGAGATGTTTTCGTTAAAACATTTTTTAAAACATTTTTATGACAAGAAAAAACGGCTTCGAAAATTCAACCTGAAGCTCAAATTCAAATTCAATTTTTCTCCAACATGGTTCAAATTTTCGACGACATTGAAATTTTCAATTTTTTATAACTTTAACTTCAGAAAATATTGAAACCATGAGTTAAAATTTCTTGTACATATCTAATAACATTAAGGATTGTTAAGTGTAAAATTTAATCAAAATCTTGATATTACAATTATTTCCAAAAATGAAAGACTTCTACATTAAGGATCACTTCAGTAATATAGCTATAATTTAGTACAAGTAAATTCGTGAAAACTTGTTATCTGTTGCAATTTCCCGTAGAATATATATGTATTTCTATAAAAACTTTGGAGTAAATCTTGTTAAAAATACGTGTCAAAAATGTACTTTTTCATAGAGGCTGTGTGGATGGCGAGCGAAAATAAATGAGTACAAATGTATCAAATTATACATTTGTACTAATTTGTGTTTTGAAACGGGTACAATTTTTTAAAATGTAACACTTGATCAAGAATCGCGGTAGCGACTCGACGCCAAGTATAAAAAGAAATTAGTTTTGACTGAAAACGTCTGTTTGTTAATTTGACCGTACCGCAGGAAATATCTTACCGCCACAACGCTATTGGCGTTAGGTGTAACATAATTTTGACACATAAATTTGATTTTCCCAGGATCGGTAAGTTATATGTGCGACTCGAATCAGCAAATTGTATTTACAAGTTCGGAACCGTCGCTGGCGGTCGTGTACGATACAAAAACAGGTTTGCATTCCGTTTACAAAGTAAGAAAAGCGTCTGTGGAGGAGCGACAAATAGTTTGCGGTAGCAGCGATACGACACCCAGTATATTCAACAATCATTCGTCGAGTGCATCGCCGCTGCACATTCCTGGTAATGCTTCTGCCAACAGAAGCTGCAGCACAAAAACGTTGAGCCTATTTGGTGCGATTATTTCTATGCTTTTTCTCTCTACCTGCGGTAACGTTTTTTTTTCTTCTCTTATCGAAAGTTTTATTTTTCAGGAGTGCCGAATCCTCAGTTAAGCGGGATTGGTATGGGAATGGGGATGGGAAATAGTCCATTCGGTTCGAGAGGAACGTCCTATACAACCTCTTGTTCGGGTGGTGGTCCCTCACCCTCGCAACAACAACAGCATAATCAGCACTCGCGCTCCCAGAGCCCGATGGCAACAATCTCTCGTTGTCAATCGCCAACACATTCCGCTTTTTCGCCTCTTCTCGCGGCTTCAATCGCGCCGAATATTCATCACACTCGACTACACCATACGATGATGGCGACGATTTTAGGTCAGTCGCAAAATAGTCCGGGAAGCTGTAACAGCATTCAGTTTCAGGATTTTCCGGTGGCCTCGAGCAAGCCGCTGTATCCAGAAATTTGTCTCGATCACGTTTGGACGGAGAATACCGGTGTTCCAAAGCAAGTATCCGATCAAGTATGAGGTATTCCACGGTATTTCAGTGATCAAACATTTTTAAGTCGTGCAATATCTACAAAGACTATTGCGTTACAAAAATGCGGTGAAATTTCATGATCCTTTCATGAGGTTTAAGATTTCTGCATCTTCAAAATAAAACTTTGGCAAGTTTTATTTTGAAGATTTTTTTGGCTGTAACTTTCGAATTATGATATCAAGAAAAAAACTTGTAAGTGACAAATATTCGTTGACATAGTACCTGTCGGACGATTTAATAATTTTTTAATAGAATTTTTAAATGATTTTTTAAAATATAAAACATTATGTAAATTTGTTTTGGTTATATTTTTTCTTGTTTTTTGCTTTTTTAATACATGTGCTTGGTGGAGAACACAACGGAAATAAAATATTAATATTTTCATTTTTCCAAGAACCGCTTTTTTTACAATAACTTTCCAAGTTCCACAATGTCGAGACGATCCTTACAAAATTCGAGTCAAGTTCGCTCTATATTTTTCAATATACATTATTTTATTATTAAGTTTTAAAAATTTATATGAAGCCCGCATTATATTTATAATTATATTTTTTTCTATCTTTTTCTGGTTAAAACATATATATATAAAATATGTATATATATATACAGGATGTCTCACAACTCTGTGATGATATTTATATATTCGAATAGGGGAGATCGCACTGAACCAAAAAGACCTTTTCACCGTTAGTGTCCACGCGGAATTGGAGTTTCCGAGCTGGCACTAATGGTTTAAAACGTCTTTTTTGACGTTTTCGACCGTTAGTGTCGGCGCAGAATTCTAGTTTCCGGGCAGATACTAACGGATAAAAACGCCTTTTTCGCCGTTTTCGACCGTCAGTGTCCGCGCGGAATTCGAGTTTGCGGGCGGACACTAACGGTCTGTGATTGGCAAACTTTAATTGCTAATAACTTGGTCAATTTTGGTCGTAGAAAATGTTGACCGTAGACTTTTTTATTCAGCGTGATCTTCCCTATTCGAATATATACATCATCACACAGCTGCGAGACACCCTGCATATATACTGGGGTCTCTGCCCCTCCTCTCTACCTGTCTCATACGTAAATATTTTTTGTATACTTTTTCTTACAACCGAATTAAAACTACGAGATTTTACTTGAAAAATAAAAAAATTTCATGGTTTATCTTTAATGTACCAATGATTAATGGTTGCCGAGATATTGTCAATGAAAAAGAAATAATATAAGTTTTTTCTTTAGAAACTGGGGGGGGTTAGAGTCATAAAACTTTGTGAGGCATTTATGATGCGTTAAAACTTCATCATCTGTTTTTTTATTTTTAAAAGTTTTATTGCACAACTTCGAAAAATTGGATGGCTGATGTACGGTGGAACGTCTCATATAGTGCATTTTGATTTTCAACGAATTATCATTGGCGAGCCCAAAAATTATTTGCATTTTCGCAGGGAGATAGTGTCTGGGAGGGCTTCGAAGGTATTGTTGACATCAGATCTGGTTGGCCAGGGTTACTTGGGATACCTCGTACCGAGTAGATCACAACTATTTCTCGTGAGAATTGAGAAGACGAATAAACAACAACAAATAATCTTTGGAATGGTAACGAGTATCGTCGCCAAGGATGCCGTCAGCCTTCCGGTTAGTATTTTGAAAAGCAAGCAATTTTTCATGTTACGATAAATTTTTGTTTAAATTATGTTTTTCGCAGACTTTGAATATGGTAGCAACCCTCGACTTATCCAACGGCGTAACGCTATATTCGGGGGTAACATGTGTTGGTAAAGTGCACATTACAAGCGTTTTACCGAATATAGGTGGATGCAACTATTTCGTCAACAATCTCGGTCAAAAGTTAAGTTCTCCATTTCCACGAAGAAGTTCACTGATCTCACAAAATGTCGCTTCGCACGAGGCAAAATTTGAAGAAGCTCTCCATCTGCTCAGTCCAGTAGGAGGAAGTTGCGGCAGGCCGCCGATGCTTCTGGAAAATTCGTTACTCGATGCGGGTCTGCTCGGTCTGAAAGACGCAGTGGGAAATAAGATAACGCTCGAGTACGGCAATAAACTTTATTACAGAGTGGCTCTACCAGCATCAAGTACATCACCATTAGGTCAGTCGACGGGGGTAAAAGATTAAGAATGCGACCATCGAGGTTGAGGGGGGAACTACATAAATATGGCTGCTCCAGGGTTTATTGTAGAACTTTTTCGCTTAAAATGAGTGTATAAGTTGCACCAATGGAATAGAAATGAAGTAAAAAAAGAAAATTTGAATTATAAATAGTATATTGTGCAACAAAGGCCGAAAGTTGGCGTTTGTGACGAGTGTGAGGTTTGCTGCCCGAGCGAAAAGAGGGGTGCAAACACGAGTCGCAATCTCCAATTTGGCTCATGTTACACGATACTTTTTGTAACGAGTGCAGGAATAGAGGCGTCTTGGGTGTCAATGTTTGCGGAACGAACGGTGACAAGTGAGATTAGCACTTTTCTGCCCTAGGGACGAAAACTAGTGTACGGCGCATGCGCAAACCAACTTTTCGACACTGCTACGAAAAGAACCACGTTAATCCCGCAAAACTGCCACGAAAAACGGCGCTTTTCATGCACGAGTTACATAAACACACATAAGATCCTGAAATTAAGGTCTGCCTCTTATATATATGCTTACAGCCAAGCTGTCGAATTAGTTCCTGTCTTTCAATTAAATAGTCCAATATGACTTCTAATTTGATTTGCAGTCACTCCATTGCTGAAAATAAGAGTTATGTTACAAAAACCATTATCTTTGACCAAAGATGTTATTATATATATTGCAATAACATTCAAATCTGAACCTTCGCGCGGCCATAGTTCCTGGGCGAAAGGCGTCGCCATAAGTAAATCGTTTTCTCAATCCACAGTTACGAAATGCTTGAAGGCTCTGCGAAGTGTACTACAGCGCGATCTCGCGATGCAACTGTTAGTAAAGTGGTATGGTGCAAGAAATGCTCCGGGACCACAGGACTTTTCACCGGCACAAGAATGGCACCTCTTTCTCGTAGTACTCTTCACTCTGTTGGGTTACGACGTTGACAAGCTCGAACTAATAAAAAATAACGAGGACGACGATCGTCAAACCGAACGAAACAGTCCCATAGTCGTGCCGAAAAAACAAAAGACAAATGACTCGGGAACGCACGAAGACTGGCTTTATCTGCTGGAGTCCCTAGAGCACAAAAACTCTAACGCCTACATCGCTGATGTTTTACACTTGAAAAAATGCTCCAAGAGGCGAAGGATCGAAGGCAGCGCAAAATCAAAGGCAGCAGGATCGGCCAATGTCGGAAGAATGACTACACAAGCTATTCTCTTTCCGTATTTGCCGCTCGTGTTGTTTTCGCTTCATCTTCTATACGAGGAGCTCAAGCTTAATTGCGTCATGTCCGAGAGTATACCATTACTAGGTCAGCTTCTTCATCAATTAAGCACAGATCTGAAATTTCAATTCTACTCGCGACACTATTTTTTGGACTTTCCGAAACTTTGTTGCGCCGAAAATCATCCCTCGCAATTCACAACAGGAGATCTTGAGAAAATAACAGCACCGAATTACATGCCAACAAAGCCACCGAGTGTATTCGAGACTCTGCACAAATTGCTCAACAGCGCCAAGGACGTGTCGGCTTATCCACATTTAAGCCGCGTTAATCCGCGAACAAAGAGTATCATTCAGTTGGTCGGCCTTATCGGTCACGTGGGCACAAACGTTGAGACAGTCGAGATCGATCGTTTCACTAAATTAATCGTACCCGCAGGAAGTCGCGTCGATTACCATGAAACCGGATTCAGACACGACAAGGACATACCGCGTAAATTCGAACGTCCGACACCCGAGAGAATCGTGTTGCTCTATCATCAAATGGGTTTAACGAAAAAAGAGCTGGAAACTTTGCCGCCCGGTGTTGCTCTGATACTAAAAGACACAATGCACAGATGTCGAGAACGACCACCCTCTGACTGGCCAACACGCGCGTACGAGCTCGTCGATCGTCAGGACTTGGCAGCTTTGGACAAGCACTCGGGAACTTTTAACTCTGAACATAGCTCGGAAACAAGCGGTCAGAATTATCCAGCTAGAGATCCCGAGCAGGACGATGGTATGGAGTTCGATGATTCGATATTAAAGCTTAGATTTAACAAGGATCATCGGGTAGCCGAATTGCGTCGTCTTCTCAACTCCTCGAAACCCGTGCGGATTGCGATTCTTCAACGACCGGATGTAAGCGATCACGACTTTATCGAGGAACAGGAACGTCATCTCCACGCTCTGTGCACGAGAACAATGGCGTTGCCGGTCGCTCGTGGCATGTTCACGCTACGAACTTCAACGCCGATAATAACCGAACAACTGCCGATTCCGCGTTTGTGTCTAACCGGTAAATCACCGCCACGTGGTACGACGGTCGAACTCGCGCACATCGATGTTCCACCGAACATGAATCTGTGGCCTCTCTTTCACAATGGCGTGGCAGCTGGTCTTCGAATTCATCCAAACGCCTCGAACATCGATTCTACTTGGATAGTTTACAACAAACAGCAACAGGGTGAATTTGGTATCGAGCACTCGGGTTTTCTCATGGCTCTCGGTCTTAACGGTCACTTAAAGAATCTCGCTCCCTTCAGTATGTACGAATATCTCGTCGAGTGTCACGAGGCTACGAACGTTGGTCTTCTTCTTGGACTATCGGCGACACATCGGGCTACTATGGACGTTTCGATGACGAAGCTTTTGTCGTTGCATGTTGAGACACTTTTACCACCGACAAGCATCGAACTCAATGTTCAACAAAACGTTCAAGTAGCCGCGCTTATGGGTGTCGGTCTCGTTTATCAAGGAACAGCTCATAGGCACATATCGCATGCACTTTTATCGGAAATTGGTAAGAAATCTTTGTTTTTTCCATCCCTATGTCTCTATTTTTTTGGTTTCAGCTACTAATCGCTCGTTTCTGTTGTCAGGAAGACCACCGGGGCCGGAAATGAAGAATTGCGTAGACCGTGAATCGTATTCTCTGGCCGCTGGGATGGCTCTCGGATTGGTGGTATTGGGACGTGGTGGCGGTGCTGACTTGGCTAGTATACCTGACACGTTGCATTATTATATGGTCGGCGGTCACGTTAGACCCTTCACCGGCGCACAGAAAGAAAAATACAAATCACCAAGGTAACGATGGCAGACGCCGTAATATTCTTATTTAAGGATAACGTCAGCTAAAAATCAATTATATGCATTGACGGATTTGTCGATCTCTCAAACAAAGAATTATTTTAACCGTGGCAGAAGCCTAGCTTATGCCATGAGTTATTCTGAAAGTACTTAGGCTAGATGTTTCTGCCACGAGGTAAAAAATTCTTCATTTAAGGGATTAGCGGAATATATGTATTTTATGTCATAGCAACCAACAAACAAGGAAAACATTCCTCAATAAATATCATTCATTTTGACCTGCCCTTAATGTGAAGTGGCTCGTCTCTGTCATTATTAATTAAAAATTATTGTTTAGCTATCAAATTCGCGAGGGCGATTCGATAAACATTGACGTTACAAGTCCGGGAGCCACGATAGCGTTGGGCTTAATGTACTTCAACAGCGGCAACAGAGCTGTAGCGGAGTGGATGCGCGCACCGGGCACTCAATTTCTACTCGATTTCGTTAGGCCTGATTTATTGTTACTGCGAATACTCGCGAGATCTTTGATCTTGTGGAATGAGATTGAACCAACGACTCTATGGGTCTCGAGCCACGTGCCCGATATCGTTTACAAGTATCGCCTTCAGAAACCTACACCCGAGATCACGCAACATGTCGATCTCGAAACTATGAAGTGAGTTGATCGAGATTTCTTATTTTTAGTGACATTCAAGTAATTCGATTGATTATTCATGTTTAGCCAAGCGTACTGCAACATCATCGCTGGTGCTTGTATGGCTTTAGGACTAAAGTACGCAGGAACTGCCAATGAGAACGCATTCAAAACCCTTTACAATTATGCGCAAATGTTTACCGCTTTGTCACATAAGTCAATCGGCGAACTTGCCGGAAAGTCCACCATTGAAACGTGCCTCAACGTCATTCTACTGTCGACCGCTGTAGTAATGGCCGGAACGGGTGATCTCGAAGTAAGTTTTTAAATATAATTTTGAGACTAACTATACGATTGCAGTTGAGTCAAATAAAAAAATACATGTTTGATATCGTTGGACTCGGTGCACGCTCAAATTGACGTGTTGCCGCACTGCGAATAGCTTGTTTAAAGCTGTTTGACAAACCTGTTTTATTACGCCAATATTCTAAAAAAATGACAATCATTACGTGTTCAACGTCAAGTATATTTGTATAATTATTCGTTGTTTCAATAACAATATATTTTGGCAATGGCATCGAACAAATGACATCAAGTTTTAGCACTGAAAATGATGTCTCATTACCAACCTTCAAACATTAATATAATTTTAATTATATGATCAAACCCCTTTTTTCTTACACAGAAAAGTGCATCGTCCTTTAGTTTACTAGACCATTAATTTCTCCCCCGAATATTTCATTGCATGATGGAAAAGTGACAAGAATCGCAATCATCAATGTTTTTTTTTTGTGTATTCTGTAACTGGATAGTTAATAATTGCACATACTTATATAGCAAATGTTAATTTTTTAATTTGTTTAATGCCTACCTTAAATTTTAATTCTCTTTCTCAGATCATGAGAATATGCAGGCAAGTAAGGACTCGTGTGGGTCCGGCCAGCAATGTCGTGACGTATGGTTCGCATCTTGCCACACACATGGCGCTTGGTCTACTCTTTCTCGGTGGCGGAAGATACACTCTTTCCAATAGTCCAAGCTCAGTCGCGGCATTGATAATTGCCCTATTTCCAAAGTTTCCGACTCACAGCAACGACAATAGGTAAATAAACAATGACAACGGCACAGTCAAGCTAACCAAAGATAGTAATAAACAAATAACAAAAAAAACTTGCGCAGGTATCATCTTCAAGCCCTACGACACTTGTATGTTCTCGCGGCAGAACCTCGACTTATCCTACCGCGAGACATAGACACCAAACAAAATTGTTACGCAACCGTACATCTTACATTCAAAACTGAGAGGATAGCGTCGGGTCAAGAAGCCGTTCTAAAAGCTCCGTGTTTGCTGCCCCAACTTGACAGCCTGGAAAAAGTCGAATTGAAGGACGATCGATATTGGAAAATTGTATTCGAGAGAGGCCACAATTGGCAGCAGCTTGAAGGCATGCTAGAAAAATGTGGCTCTCTTAGCGTCAAGCAAAGAGCCGGATGCCTGTCGTATCTCGAGGATCCACATGTAATTAACGCTGTTATTATCAATATAATTTTCTCGTTTAATTTTTTTTTCTTTTTTTTTTTAATATTTCCTTTTTTACAGGGGTTCAGAAGTTTGGTAGCGCAAACGTTGACTACTGGAAACGTTATAACGTGGGCCGCGCGACCGGAGCACGTTACATCTTTCACCAACGACAAAACTGTAGTCAACATCGTCAAGTACTTCCTAAATCGGACAAGCAACGAAAAGTCGAAGCGCGAAACAACGCGTGATGGACTGTTTTCAAGCAGCAACCACGGTAAAGCCGTGAATTTGGGTCATTTGTCCAAGAGCTTCGGTGACTCAACGGGAAAAGCATCGCGATCCTCATCGTTCGATAGTGAAAAAATGGATACAGGCGAGACTAGCTCGCCGAGCAAGAATATTCAGAGTTTAACGAATGTACAGCAAGAACTTCGTGAGGTATCGGACTCGGAGAAACACTTTTTGCAAACACTTGGTATAATAGTTTACGAGTGCGTGATTAAAGACAAAATAAGCTTGTTGCCATTGTGGGTCAACATGTACAAGAGTATCGAGACAATTGAGAAACGGCCAACGAGTTACGTCGTATGGCAAATAAAGCTAGTCTCGTCGCAAGTACTCGAGAGAAGTCATCTCGACGATGGGATCGCATTGCTCAGCATCGAAAGTGTACTCGCCATTAAGCAGCGCGCTGCTTTGGTAATTGATACATGGGAAGAAGGTGAGATATTTTCGGGTTACTATAAAGTGGACAAATAACTTTCGATTGTCGACCTCCATTGAATCTGGATTTTTCGCTTTCAATACGCATAGCCCGTAGAATGCAACGCAGAGTTTTTTTACCGTCAGACCAGCGATCAGATGTGCTTTTTGTCGAAAGAGATAAATGATTTTCGATATGGCGGCAAAACAAGATTTTGGTACTCCCTTACAATTTTCCAATTGCGTCAAGTTAAAATCGTGCCAAATGCCATCGAATTCACAATTCGAGTCCGCTGATTGGGTCGTCAGGCTTTCGAGCTCGATGAACGGCATTTTACACGATTTCAGCTAGCAAAAAAATGGAAAGCTGTAAGAAGGGGGTAGTTTGAAATTACACGTATATGGAAGTACATCGATCGCTATTCTGCATAGATATTTAATAATTTTTTCAAGATATTCAATAATGTAATAATTTTCAAAAAAAAAAAAAAATATCTTCAAATTTTAGTTAACTTTTCAATTTTCGAAAAATGTCTGTACGCCCTCTAGCTGGATCATTAATTAATTATTCGATTTTTGATCCTTAATCGATTTTTCACAATGCTTCCTCTATGAGGAAACCAAAATTGATAAATAAGCTTTCTCATGGAGATGGCTTTATGAAAAATCGAAATTAATAAGAAAGCTATGTGCAAAGTTCTACTTTGCAACTTCTTGTTTCTCGTGTTGATAAATAATAACTCGTGTTTCATGATTTTGTCGTTGCAGAGCTGGAGCCAATCTTGCGGAATTATATAACGAACGGCATCGTTAGCAGAGCTGATCCCGATACACTTGCCAAATTTACCGCCTATTGTATATTTCACGATATTCCCTCTTATAGAAACCCGGAGGACAACCAAATTCGAGGTGAGTAGAGAGGTGTGCGATATCGCTCTCGATTTCAGAGATGGGCATTCATTCAATGGAAATATATTTGAAATACTTTAATGACAGAATGATTGTTGATTATTACGTCTCTTAAATATTGGTATTAATTGCAAAAGAATAACCCTGACTTACATTTTCCTCGAAATTTTAATTAAAAATCACCGAAAGTAACCGATTTCTAACCCAAAAAGAAATGTTTCGATTAGCTCCCTACGTTAGTAACTTTAACAGACATTGTAACCGATATTTATTGTTTTCTGGTTGAAGTTTACGATTTGGTCTATTCAAAAACCCAGAGATTTTATAAAAGAACAATGACAAACTTTTGTGAACAAAAACTTTTTGTTAAAAGTACAAGAATGTCAGTTTAGATTTTAGTGTGAAAAGTAGTAAAGGGTAAAACATTCCAAAAAATAAAACATATTTAGCATAGATCTGGCTAGTGTGAAATGCTCTAAACTCCTGAATTTCTTAATTAAAGAAAAAACATTTAAGTAAAAATAAACTCGGGTAGTCATTCAGACTTGGTGAAACAAGAGCTAATCGAGACTCAGTTAAAATATCGATTATCATTGCGGTTATTATTATTTATTGTAAAATATTATTCTTATTTATTGAAAAATGTGATCATTTTATCTTTTGTATGACAATTAATCATAGTTATTTGTTCTAAAAATTACTTTAATAGTAACTTTCAACACTCGAGAAAACCTTTTTTTTTAGCATGTGTGATTGTAGAATTCGTCTTCGGCTCGTATTACATACAGACATTCGCTAAAAAAAGTTTTCTCCATATTGTTGAAATCTACTATTCTCTTGAGTGCTGAACGTAATTTTTCAGTACAACATTGGGAAAGTGCACGGAAAACTGAAAATACATTTTCAATGAATGAATGCCCACCCCTTCTTGAGTTATCAACTGGTATTCACTGAAAAATGAATGTTTACTTTCAGTCCATCCGTTGATTAAAAATAATCAACTATCCCAGGACGTGCCGGACGCGACATTGTACAAAATACACAAACTGCTTAAGCTCGCGTGAGATTCGTGAAAATGGGCAATAAAACTTACTTTATTGTACTTCAAATAGTCATTTTTATTTTTTGCATATTGTAAAAAATATTCAGTATCTTAAACTCTCAGTATCAAATTAAACCTCGCTACATCGAGTCAACTGTCGTTGTTGTTGTTTAACAGCTCTCGCTGCTAGCAGCTCATGTGTATTATAAATTTAATAAATATAATTTTTAAAAATGACAAATTATCAATTTGTATACGTTAAACAAGAAAGCGTCGTCTTCGGTAGAAGGGTTCCTCGTGTATAATAGGTTTGCCGGTTATCGAGTATATTGCATTGTCGATTATCGCCCCGACGAAGGTGTAACAGTAAATACAACCGACGAGAATACCACCGAGATGACCGACAAACGAGGCATTCGGCACCAGAAGATGAATCAAAAGTAATTCTCCCCATACGGCAAACTTGCCGGGAACCCTCAAACCTCCAACATTGTGCAATCTATCGTGTTCTTCGCAAATTACTACAACTTTTAATGCAAATAGAACTGCTGAAAATCCAATAGCGCAAGCAGTGAAATAAGCCCAGTCTCCGGTCATCTGCAAGAGCGAGTATGAAACGACGACATACATGGCGCTGCATCCCATTGTCAAGACTCCCAGCAGTATTGCAAAGTTGGCTGTTCCGTACATGGGTTCGAGGTAAGATCCTTTTAGAATCAACGATACCATGTTGTAGTAAAGATGCATATCCGAAGCGTGCTCGAAGTTGGATAACACAAACGATCTCCAGTCTTTGTACTTGATTATCTTGATGGCCGATATGCAAACATCTTCAGCATTCCATGGTACTTTTATCACTCCAATAAAGAGTAATGCCTGGGGAATAGTATACAATTAATTAATCAATGATTTCCCTTGAAGAAGGACTAGTCACCAGTGAATAAACAAAGGTTTATGACTTATGAAATTCGTTGACAATTTAGAACGATATTGTAAGGTTGTTAGAGTGATAGAGAATAATCAATCTATAGGATCAAATTAAATTGTGGCCTAATGGGGACTACGTAAAATTATTTATATTTGACAAATAATTTTATATAAATAGGTTGATTTGTGACATCACACATTTCTACAATTAATAACAGTTTAATTCAAAGAATAATTTACTTATTTATATATCAAGAAACATTTAATACTGTAATTGACCTTTTCAATATATATTTTTTTATTATTACATTTATTCAATTTTCAATGATGCCAGAAATATACTCTAATTTCTTTATTGTGCAATAGGAAAGCTGTCTTCTAATGCTTCCAGAATGAACATTTGATTCATTATATTAGCATATGGGCAATTCTATATCAATTTGACCTCGGTCTGATACTCAATATCATCAATCTGGTCAATAATTTTTTATACGATTGTTCTGACTGAAAGGCACACAGATTTTTTCTTAAATTAAAAAAAAAAATGTATTTGATGGATATGAGGATGATTAATTGTTTCAGAGATATTACAGATTAAATGAAAAATGAATAAATTGGCATATTCCACCAAAATGTTTATTTTTATTTTGATATTTGGTGTATCTGTTGATACCAGTGAACCTCATTTTTCGAAAAAATTTTGAGAACCTTTTTTTTTGGGTGGCAAAAGTCATATGGAAGGCCTTAGATATGATTTTTTAATTAAAAATATTGAGGACCGTAATTTAAAAATCTGAAAAAATTCTCAAAAATTATGTGTCAAATGTTTAAAATATTCAGCTTAGACCTATAATGTCCGTGACCTATAATGACCTTGACTTCCTTTGGTTTTACAGCTTTTTTTTTTTAAATGGTAAAAAGTTCAGGATTAACATTTTTTAAAAAATCAAATTATCTTGAGAAAATCTAAAAAAAAATTCCACAAATTCTTTGATACAATTTAAAAAAAAATTATCTGATAAAAGCTATAATACCAATCAAAGCTATGGCCTGAATATAATGGCCCTAAGCTTGAAATTGTTGATATTCAATACAGAATTTCTGAAAACTTTTTCAGATTTTTAAAATACCACCCTCAATATTATTCATTCAAAAATCATAAGTCTGCCAAAGAAATGTTAAAAAGTCAAATTTCTATGGAATAACTGATATACCTACAAGCAAAGTATGAAATATCTTGAAATTGGTAGATTCCTTCAGTGAATTAATTAGCCAGTGGCAATTGATTCAAAAAATTGATGAATTGCTATACTAAATTGTTACTAGATTCATTCCGTGTTTAAATAATTTAAATATATCAACCCTACAATATTGTCTGTTAAATTTGCCCATTTTCTTACAATTAGCAATTGTTATTTTGTCATTGAAATCTAATTTACATTAAAAGTGTAAATCAGATTTCGTTGAGTCATTCACAGGTGTTCTTGGATTGTTTTATACACATTTTTTTTGCTTTGTAATGATGAAAATACGATGTTTTCCAGTTCAATATATTTAATTATATTAGGTTGTTAAAAAAAAAAAGATGCAGCTGATTTGGAATAATTTCTATTTTTGAAAATCTATGATAAAAAAGTTGTTGTGCACTTGTCATTTACGGGTGACTTTACCCTCTACCAACAATGAAATACCCATACCTGTCCCACGACAGCGGAAAGAGTCGCAGGTGGAATCTTCTCAATGCCATAATTCATTGCTTGCATAACCAGGAGGTACAAGCCATATTGCAAGCCCTGTTGTCTTCTATATTGTGCCGGTCTCATGTTATTTCACCAGTTTGTAATATCCTCAAGTCAAATCCTTCAGCGACACTTGAGCAGTCACGACGACGTAGAACTTTCCGGAAGCACTCATTCGGAAAAGTAGATTCATTTATGGAATTTCCTTCAAAGGAATTATACATACGCTTCGTTACCCTTTACTTTTTGACATTTCATATATTAATCTCAAGATTAAATACTCATGTGATGTATCTTACAATATCAAGTTAATTATAATTCACTTTCTCGACTCTCGCTTTACTATTCCGCGCTTAGTATTTTGTTGCTGAATAACCCCGTTGCTCACACATGACATGAAATCTTTATTAAAAAAACATCAGATATAGGAAACAGGATCTGCGCATGCTCGTCACCATATTGTTCGGCGCGAGTTCAAAAACTTTCGGACACAATGTACACAATGGGCTAGAGCACGGCCTAGGATAACCGTGTATATGTATTTTCGAATGCTACACTTATTCACAGAACTGTGAATAACCCAGTAAAGAGCGATTAAAATGATGTGTTTACATATCGTCTGCCTCTTTCTCAGATCGTCGTAAGTGCGAGTGAGATGTTGAATTCTCGTGGGGTGGGATCCTGAGTTTACGATACGAGTACGACACGTGTTCGGCATTCCTTTAAATTGTTTCGATCTAACCGAATGCGTTATCCGTGATTGGCCGGCGCAGTCGTATCGTGTCGTAAACTCAGGAACCCACTCCTGAAGTGTTATTCTTCGGGACGGCTGATTTTTCGAATAAAAGGCGAGAAGTAGTGACTGTAGACTTCTTATACGCAGTACTAACTGGTCAGTACTTCTCGTGTTTTGCCCAAAAGATCAATTGTGACTAAGATCAACCATTTACAGTTTTAGTTACCGACCGAGCACTGGCATGTGATATCCTATTTCGCTCGGCTCAATCGGTAACAAACTGGTTTCCCTATTTTCTCCACAACTGTTAATATTTCCAACAAAAGCAAACGTGATTTTCGTTTTCTAATCTAAGAACTTAGACCAACTAACATAAATGAGTAGTCCCGGATTCAGAGCTTTGCCAAAACATATATAGTATCTACATTGTCTCAATCACGGTAGCAGAAGAAGTAGACACACGTGACAATCAGTCAAATCAATCGATTACAATTTCTATACAAAATATACCGTAACTCTCATTTTTTATGGGACTTACAGAAGCGTGATAGTTTTGTCGATATTCAACACCCTTCGTATAAATTGTATCTAACCACGAAACAACCAAATTTTAGTCTCAATTCTTTGTCAGCCCGATTTCCATCTAAATTCATCTTTTGTCGTAATTTCAGCGACATTATAGCAGAAAAAATGCACACTGTCACAATAGAACCCGAGTTTGATTAGCACGCATTTCTCTATGAACTCTTAAAGAAATTCTCAATTATTCGAAACCATACTTAAATAAAAACGAAAGAAAAAGGACAACGAATAACCGCAACGTATCTTGAGATACGAATTTGTTGCGCTTTGTCGAAATAGGGTTAATTGTCATTTTGTCACAGATATGTCTCTTTTGATTATCAATTGAAATGTTTATTATCATATAATTGTCGCTGTTTCAGCGATTACGAAACGTTACAGAGATAATTATTTATAATATGCTGCCTATTGTGTAATTCAACAAGTCAATAGATAGATTCGCAATATATACAATTATTTAGAGTCACTAAATACTAATAATACGAGACGTTGTTGAATCACTCACGGTTTCACATAATGAACCTAACAATATATATCATAAAATAATGATTTAATCTCTGATGCGCCTCAGTTAATTACAACCAATCGAGTATTATCAATATGACATACAAAAATTGTGATTTTTTTTTTCAATTCATCACAAATAGTAATTAAAATTTCCACAATAGTCTCAAGAATTTATCACAAAAGAAAATCGTACGTTTTTCCCCCTAATAGATATTACACGTCTAACTCTTGTTCTTAAACACGATTAACGCATTATTTATCACACGTACATATAGCGATGGTCCAAGTTTCGATGATAGTCGAATGATTTAACAAGGTATATTATTTACAAAACGGCACGTCGGTGGATGAACGAAGTTGGATGATGAGTGCATATGCAATTTTCATTCCAACGCACCTAAATTCTAATAACTCTTCAACGCTGATAATAATAATAGTAATAATAACAATAATAATAATAATAATATTAATAGAAAATAAATAAATAAGTATAAAGCTAAATGCGAATGAATACTCTTCATGGTCGGTGGATTTGGTTGGATTTCCTAATCCCGTTGTCACATATTTTTCCCATTTGATATTTTTCTTTCTCTTCGTTTTAGAAGCGTGAAGCTCTTGATGAGCTTTTTGCTTGACCGACCAATCGTCAATGTTTCTCAAGACGTTTTGCTCGCATTGTATCACGATTAAACGAAGTCTCTAGTAGAATCGGTTGAGCCTGGTGTTGGTAGAAATTTCATCCGACTTTTGAGACTCTCGGAAAAGAGGATTTACCCGACGATAGTGAGAATTCTTCGTGGTTGAAATTAGCGTTGGCCGTTGTCCTGCTTTTCTGTGAGCGTAGATATTGCGCTTGTATCCCGTTGCGTCATAGCTTAGCTGCTTTTTGTACATAAGTCTTTGCCCGTTGGCCTCGATCTCAGCGACCGAGGGTATCTTCGGATATTCGAACTCGTCGACGTCCTCGTCACGGGGCAGAGGTCTTTGTGCGTCTTCGGGTACCGGACGTCCATCCGGAAATACTCGAATAACCATCGGTCCCACTAAATATGGACCTGTGTGAACCGAGGGCCTCGCATAATCATTGATCGGTGCAGATTCTTCGCCAAGATTATTGTGATCACTTCCACCGCCAACTGTAACACAAATAACAAACACAAATTTAATTATTATTGTTATTTGCTTTAGTGAATATGAAATCCTACTGGAACAGTTTTAACTATGGTTGCCGCTTTGAAAACGACTAATAGAAGAAACGATATTTAGAATGATAATCAATTGATTTTTAGCTGTACGTTTATTCTACGCGTAAAAATAATAGCAGTAATAATAAATGTAACAATGAAACAAGAGTTTATTCCCATGCTGCAGCTTTTAGAATGTAATGTTTAACAAATAATTTTATACACAAACGTTAAATTGCGTTATCACACGTTTCATGATATAATATCGTTTTAATTGCAAGAGAAACAAAGCTTGTCATTATAATTTTACTCGATAAACAGGTATCGTTTCTTTTACAGTCGTTAGTGTTGTATTTTTTTTATAGTAGTCTCTACACTTTATCTTTGAATTACCTATGTAAGTAATATACATTTATTTTTCGGATTGTAAACTCTTCATTAAATTCATGCAGTAATATTTGTTAAATTATTTGTTAAATACATAAAATTTTCAATGCTGTAAGAAATGTCTTATATTTACTTCATTTTGCAGGCTGATTAATTAAAATAAAACATTAAGAAAAATCGTCGACATTCAATGGATTAATTTTTTGTATTCGATTTATGGTTGAATTGATTTATTGGGCGAGTCGATTCGATCCTACAGATCGATTCCTTTCTAACATTCTGACAACTGTACACTTAGCTCTTTATTATTCAACTTGTTTTATGATAATTCAAGACTCTTCTTCAACAGAATTGCGACGTAAGAAATCAAATATACACAGTTCGATCGGGCAGAACCAAGAATCAAGGACGGTTGAAAAATTCATGCAAGATGAGATTTCGATCGATGATGTTGTCGCTCAATTGCGACGCTCATAATATAAAATAAAGCCTCGAGCAAGGACGCGATAAATATAATGCTCGAGCGCGAGAGCCACGACCTTATCTTCACCTCGGAACTCTCTTTTTCGTGGCTATTACATTTTCTGTATATAGCCATGCTTCCTACCACGTGCAAAGAGACGCGAAACCCGTTGAAGATTCTTGACGATTCTCAGACCAGAGACGATTCGAACGAGACGACAACCTCCTCAAGTTATGTACGTATCAATATCAAGTTATATAGGTATTTAGTGTTTACTATTTCACCGACAATACATATTCGATCGTCCCGTTGTGAAGAACGATATACAATATGAAATACATAGAAGATGTGAAAGCCGGGCAATGGTACAAAGAGGCCACGAGAAAAGTGGCCTCCTTACCGATCGAACCATAGAAGTGCCAACGAGCATCGGCGAGTAACCATTGCACTGACACTCGTGAGTACATATATTCTCGAAGCTTTACAAATATTTCATAAATAATTTTTTTCATAAATGATTTTTGAAAAAAGAATTGTAAAATTAATTTTTGCCCACATGAGTATTGATATATCTCGTCTGTAAAAAAGATATGACAATCGATAATCGTACATTCGAGATATTTATGAAGCCATTTTTCTCGTACTGTGATTGGTCGGTGGTGGCAGTGACTGACGTCCCTGACTAAAGGTCTCATTAAAACTAATTAAACGGACAAAAATCCGATTGAAACCTTTAATACAGATTCATTTTGAATCGAAATTTTAGCAGGTAAACAAATAACAAGCCCGAGCAGAGCACACGTTGTTGCTAGTGACCCTAAGATTGAGTCGTTTAGCATATGAGTGAAACTACCATACATTGCGTTAAGAAATGTTTCTTTTGAACTTTTCTCACAAAGCTTTTTTTCTACAGTAGTACTACAGTAAAAGTTACACTAGAAAAGAAATTGACAATTACCCATGTTTTTTTAGAAGATTAAAAAATTAAAAATTCCAGTTAACGTGGAAACCCATATCTACAAATATACATAGCTGAGCATATAGCCTGCGACCTGCTATCAACATTCATATATTGCGATGTTAAGTACGACTTTTACTAAATAATCCATTAATATGGTCAATTGAGGTTTCCAATAATCTTACATGCGTTATTCTATACTTGATATGAAAGAACAAAACCCTTTCAAACACTTCAATTCTTAATCCCAAATTGTTATTTTTTCGTTTTCACAAGTTCTTGTCAGAAAATTTTTGCATGAAATCAGCAACTAAAGCGACAATAAAAGAAAACGACACATGTAATTTCCTATATCATTTGGTTTCCAGAAAAGCAAGCCTATTCTTTGACTATAACCACAATTTTTCAAAATTGCATTCCTTCAGTTGTGAAATGACTATACTGTTAAAAATCCAGCGCATTAAATACAATTGGTGTGGACTTTTGACCAGTGTTGACCTAGTGTTGTTGTTGACATTTTGTAGTGTTATAAAAATTTCACACAATTGAGTGTGTTAAAATTATTCGGTCGCCACCTCGAAACTTCTAATTCATTTATCTCCGGTATAAGTAGACAAAAATCAATAATCCGTTAGCAGCCAATGCAGGATCATGGCAGGAATAAAAGGCCATAAATATCAGTGAACTTCATTCACCTATTTTCAAATAAAACGTGTCAGCAATTTTTGAGGTTATAATGCAAAGTGACGCCAGCTGTACAACACCAATAATTGACACGGTGAAGACTTTATGAACAGCGAATAGGGTTGATTTTGTGACAGGATTTATAACAGTCTTAACGGTACCTATGGAATACCATAAAATTGGAATAATTATAAAATACGCATTGTTTGAAATTGTAATTACCTAATGGATCAGCAGTGTAGTACGGATCTTCATGACCAAACTTGGATTTCGTCAGTCTGTTCTCTCCAACCATAGCGCGCCAAACTATAAAATTAAAGAATAAACATCGTTTAGAGCGGTTTCTCTCTGGCGACTTATAATACAATCATAACAATTACGTTCTATTAGCATTGATCAAAAGAAGCGTTTTAATGCGATAACTTACTCGCATCATTTGCACCACGTTGGTACGGATCTATTCGATCCATTTTGTTGTCGTCCATATTGGCCAGACTTCTGACACCGGTGACCAAAAGATTCTTATTACAGTCTGGTAACGGTGAGTCCGAACAATATCTCGCCACCTGCTTGCTGAATATTCTGTATAGATGGCTCATCTGGAACAAGATAAAAAAGAAAAAAAAAAACCCATTAATAAACCGTGGAATTTCGAACCGGCGTTGTTCAATTTCTATGATAATCCAGGACGGCAGAGAAGAATCGAAAGCCCGTTGAATGAAATGAATGAAATGGGCCCGATTCACGACGCGTCCGGTGAAACTCAGCAATGTGTAACACGCCGGACTCAATAGCGTGTTGCACATGCGTGTCACAGAGAAATACCGGTGGCGATAATCGAGTCCCGCGACGACATACAACACATTTGGATCGTGCGTATCACGTATCGCATTGCAACCTTTGCTTTTTCACAATAAACGCGCGTCCGTGCGTCGGAACGGAACGTGACCCAAGCTCGTGAAACCACCGCCGGTTCCACCACTGGTATGCGCAATAATTCACTCGCATTATTGCATACATGTAAACGACATCAATACGACGATGCTTCATCAACCGAGACAAACAATCATTCGCTCGTATCAGTAAACTCACAAAAAAAAACAACGTTTATATCTTTTTCGCCGTAAATACCACGTATTATTGTTTTTTCAGATGTTGGTGAGTTTGATAAACAGCGAATGTTTCCGGAAATCGGCTGAAAGCTTTTCGGCAAAGTATATAATTCAGAGACTGTTTAATAACGCCGCCCATTACTTCAGCATTTATGAAACTATGGATCAAAAAGCGAAGTCTAGCGTAATGGCACGCGCGATTTCAGTCGCTTGCATCTAAGTCTAGATTCCTAGACCGATCCGGACGGTTTCGAATGTCTTAACGTACACCGGCTAAGGCTGAAGAGAGTTGTTCTTGAACTTCAACTACATATGTACTTGGCGAGCTTAAAAAAGCAGAACACGATCTTTAGCAAGAGAGTAAAAAATCATAGGCCAATTATCGTTATACGCGAATAAAGCCCGAAGTATGATTGCACAGGACTTTCTGTTTTCTTGATCATTAGTCGGTTGGATATTCTTCAATTTTAAGAGAGGTAAACGTGCGTGCAACGATAATCGAGAATCCCTTGAAACGTGCTCAATATTCTTCGGTGAAAGTATAATCTCGGTTAATCTCTGTGTCAAGTTGAAAAAGATTAATATCGCTCCGGTATGTGATATACGTTTCGTATAAGCAAACGACAAACATTTCAATATCAGCTAAGTTATATTTTTCATCCGGTTTGGTATAAATAATTAGGTAGAAAGAGAGTGTCGCCAAGAGTTGACTTACTTTCTCATCTCTGGTGAGGAATTCCCACATTGGAATGGCTGAACCGGCGGTTCTGCTGGCGATACAGCATACCAAGACAAGCATGGTAACGCTCCATCTTCTCATAGATCCGGGTCTAGTCATTTTTAACTTCTGCTGAATGTACGGCAAAACCCAAATTTTTTCGAAATCCACACTCGTCAATTTCACTTGTACAACGATTTTCAATACTCGCACAACAGTCTCGTTGAATAATCGTTTTATAATCAATGTTAGCAACAAAACTGTTTATCTTCTTTTTTTTTTTCTTTCCAAGACGAAGTTACACTTGGAGACTTGTAGTTTGATGTATCCTTGTTTTTTCTTTTCTTTTTGCTTCTTTTACAGAGCTTTTGACATGAGCGTTCGATGTTAACTGAAGCCAGCGTGGTGGATTGTTCGGTTTTATATCTCTGGCTGGTCATAGCGGATGGCCCACGTTAGCAGACCCGTCTCGGGCTCCCACTCTAGTGCGAGTATACGCACGCACGTCGTCGGCAACATCGAAGCGACCTACCTGCGCGGTATGACGTAGTGTTTACGGTAAGGGGCCAACCAAGTCCTGGTCACCTACGTCTGCGTTTATGTATATGTACACCTTCCTACGACCTACCGGTGCTGTGGCGGCGGCGGCGACGGCGGCGAGACTGTTAGAGTCCCGACTGACATTGCGTTCTATAAATCCTGGAAACTGCTACCGCTTTATAGCTTCTACTATCAAACACATGAGCCTTGAGTTTGCTATGAGTTTGATCGTATTCGCTGCAGCACAACTCTGTATCGTTGTTTATCCAACGTTTGTTTACGTCCTCTGTCTTCGTCATTAATTCACGTATGTTTTATTTACTGTCGGGATATCCTTGGGGTTAAAATAAGATTATATATATGTATATATATATGTAAAGATCGTCTGTAGATTCCTATCGTAACTTTAAATCCGGCATTCGTCCATACTAGTTTGGTCCTTAATAGGGGTGTCGACGAATTTGGACTATACCGCTCCCTAGCTTAGTTCCAAAGTAATAAAAACAAGTTTGTGTAAAATGCTGCAGCTGTAGTTAACCCTTTTTTAGGTTTCTGAGAATAGAGGTTTCCACCCCCTCTGTAGCCAACCCAAAAATTATTTATTGGTCAGTTCTGCGAGCAAAAGTTATCGCAGGACATAAATAGATTAGCTACAAAAGTGGGCAGTTCTTTATTTAGCTCCTAAAAAGAATAGCATATGAATAAATGACTTCCCAGTGTGTATTAACAGGTCAAAAAATGTTTTTGTTTTTGTTTTGAGGTTCCATAATTTTTACCGTTTTTGTTGCAAGGGTTTTGCAGTCAGCCACTCAGATGAATCTTTTGGAAGTTATTCCTTTTAATTATAATGCGAATATGCTATGTAAATTTACTTTTTGTGTTAAAAATTGAAATGTTAAGAATTAATTTTTTTTTTCGCCGATTTTGGCAATTTGTGCACCAGAAATATTCACTGTACATTGCTACAAATTGACCTGTAGAGTTTCATCGATTTCGGAGCACTCCGGGAATCAGACCCTAAAAAGGATTAACTTTACACTTCAATGTTCATGTCATTATACTTTTCTGTATACTGTCACACGTCTGTCGGTTGAGGATCTTACCGAAGACTGAGATTTAATTTTTCGAAAGTTTTTTGTCTCAGGTGAAAAGTGTTAAAAAAATCTAAAAAAAAATGTATCATATGTTTTTCGACCAGTACTTTCGTATAAAAAAATACGTAGTCGATCTGAGACATCATCGCCAGATCCTGATCCAGATGTCATGGAATGTCCCTGATATTATTTTAATATAGTCATCGTAGAGCCATTTTGATAATATCACTTTTTCGATCTATATTATAAGGGACTTTTTGTTCATTTTTATCCCAAAAATGCATTCTTAGTAAAATGCATCTTGTGTTTTATTTTTCAAATTATTTTTCAGATTTATCTCTGGTAGTTATGAAATCTCCATCTTCGCATAAAAAATTTATATTTATAAGATATAAGAAAATTTTATTAGATTTTATAATATTTTTCAGTTTCATTTTTTCATTTTATAATATTACTAAAAACGTAGTTTTTTTTTTTTAAATTCAAAAAATTATATTTCAGGTAAAAAGTGTTAGAAAAATTTAATCTGATCCGAGATGTCATCGCCAGATCTTAAACGAGATGTGATGGAATGCCCCATATATACATATAAAGCAATGCTAAAACAACGTAACGTCAATAACGTTTGTACCGTTTCGCATTGTAATAACGTCGACTCCCTGTCAGAAGCACACGTGATCGCACGTGAGCGACAATCTTATGTTTTCACGGTGGCCCTAAAAACCGTCTAACGTAGGCATTACAAGAATCCACGTGACTCTTCTGATTTACTCGTTATTCCTACAGTTTCTTACGAAATGGGCGGCCCATCATTAAACACAAACTGCATAGTTGCATAATCCAAAATTTCATGTTGTGAATTATTAAATAATCCAACAAAACTCTAATTATTTGTCACTCAGAATGCCCCCCCCAAGTGTCGGTGTTTCCATCAATTACCTATTGCCGTTTTGACGAACGCATTTTGTAAAAATATACTTGCGTCGTATCACGGAGAACAAGGCTTGGTTGGAACTTGGAACATTCAAAAACTTGATTACAAAAGTTACCACGATCTACTCGGTAAGCCAAACCAAGTAATTTGTTAACTCAACGACATTCTTGGCTGCGTTACTAAATACATAGTCCTGTTAACCAATTACTTCGTTGGGCTTATCAAGTATTTCGTGGTAACATCTATAACGAATTTTTTTGGTTATTCCAACCAAGTCTTTTTCTCAGCGATACCTCTTGACACTCAAATAATGTAGTTCTAAAATTGTAGAAATATAAAAGGAACGGAAAAATTTGAAAAAATGTTGATACTAATAAGTGCTTTTAATAGTAAGTTCTTTTTACCTTGGACACTTTGCCCAGTTCTGTTCTACAAGTGTTGTGTACTTTTTCTGCGTATCATTAGCCTCAATAGCATCATGTATTTCTCCCTATGTCTGTTTAATTACCTTAATTTTCTGCCAAAGGAAAAAAGCAACAATCAACGTAAAATATTGAGTCGACATTGGAGTAGCAAATTGAGGCAACCTGAATTACGACAGTCTAATGCCACAGTTATACGTTTTATGTAGGCTAAAGTGCGAAACACGAGGTAAGGTGCACCTGCGCTTTAAGAATTACAGGTAGATGCCCAGGGCACGTCCTTGACTACGCACTTCCGTACCGGTTCGCTAACCTTGGACCGCATTCCTTCTGGCGCGTTGCACTTGCTCCCGAGGAAAATCGTATTACGCGACAGAGCGCCTCCAACAACTTTCTTATCTAATAATCCATTTCTTCATATTTTACAGTCATTTATGTGTTCGTATATTTCCCTTAAAACTGCTTTTCTCATCAACTGTACTGAACACACGACGTCCAACTTGTTGTCCTTTCGACAACTTGTTGAACTTTCACTTTTTGGCTATTTTGTCCAGTGAAAATTGATGATATCTGACGTATGAGCGGCAAGCGAACGCGTCTCGAGCACAAGGAAATAGATCTTTTTGGTGATAAACACTACGCAGGTAGAGTGGTCTAGCCAATATTTTTGAGGTCATCTCTACAGAGTTGATTATTGAACGTTTCATTGGGTTCACGGTTGCATTTGTTTTGAAAAATCTTGAATAATCCAAACTCTTTCATCAACTGCCGGCAATATGTTTTTCAACGTTAGGCTAAGCGTCCAAAGGTTCTTGGCTGTTTTCACTGTCTAGTTATAATTTCGTGGGTAATTTCCAAAGGTCGCACTTGGCTCATGGATATTTGGGATTCGTGTAAGGCAATAACTCTGTGATGGCGACGTAAAGTTTTATGTATTTTGGAGTGCCAACTCGTTATCAACCAACAATCACTGGCACATCAGGGCAGTGTATTACAATCTCGCTGTAGAATCTCGCATATACCGCGGTTGCATCCTGTCTCCCGAGATTATATATAGTCATCGGGCAATGATGTAACTGCGTACTAACCAAGTTACATATATAAAGCCATTCGCGACAATTTTCTATTGTTAATACTAAAAAATATAGAGCCCAATATCAACGGATATATTGAGCATCATCGCCAACTGCTATACACAGCCAACTGTATAAAAGTAACAATATTTAGTATTATTAGTTAATATTCAAAGACGAAGAAGAAGAGGAGGAGAAGTAGGAAAGATTCGAATTAGCCGCCAGCAGTCAATGACTCACGATGTAAATAAAACACTTTGTGCCAACATTATGTAAGGCTGCATTTGATTTATTCTACGTGTCGATCGGGAATATATATGACGTCAGCTTTTATACCGATTATGCTTAATAATAGATTTTGATTGATAGGATTTTAAATTCGCAGCGCAGTCCGCACTGTATCATCAATTCGATATTAAAGTTAACGTATTTTTATCGACTGATTTCTATTCGTATGATCGATCATCAAATTCGTGATACTAAATGTAATCTCCTGTGGTTCGTGTCAATTTATCAATTAGTATAATTGGTTGTACTATTATTTTTACGTGATAGATAATTGCGGAGATTCACACGAGAGAAATACGTTGAAGGTAATTCTTAAGTATTAGGATTTACAAGTTTTATTTTCCACGGCTTTCATTATCCAAAAGCGTTAGTCTCACTTGGTAGGCACTTATCAACTCGGGGACACTGCTGGAATGCCTCGGTGAAAAAAAAAAGTGGCGCACTTGGTTGTTTTTGTAGCATAGCGAAAGATGTCAATGATCTCATGCGAAAGGAACTCTCTTTTCCAAAGCAAAGTCACGTCTCGTTAATTAGCAAATTAGTCGCTACAGCAGCCAGCTAATGTGTTGTCATTAGCGGCCTAGAGATCTACCGTGTAACCATGTTAGTTTTTCCAGTTAATCAGCGTCTAATCATCGTCGATACAACGCTTATCGGTTTTTGTCAGTAGCAATTGATTACACCGATTCGACATATTTCAATATTCCACTTGGCAATTTTTACATGTTTACTAAGTATAACTCCATCAACTTACAATTCTATATACCAGAAAACAAATCATTCATCAAACTCTATCATAATACAATTATAATAATACCAGGAAGCATTTCTACCAGATCGAATAGCAATTTATAACTCTGCCATGTTACAACTATTTCAGAACACAATTCTCTGAGAAGATCTCTATCATATTATAAGTCTACCGTATTACAGCTGTACCAGATTTCAACTTTATCAAAACACAATTCTACAGATCGGGGCAAAACAAGAAGCGAGGTAAAAAATTTGAATTTTCTTAAAAACGATTTTTTACATTTCTTAGACGTTCTCGAAATATACTGAAGAAATTTTAGTAAAAATATTGTTGAACACATTTTTCCTTGATAATTTTGCTTCCTTATAGAGGAAGCTGTGATCACGTAAAATTTTTTTTCGTGATTTTCATGCCAGTACACTCAGAATGGTTCAAAACGTCGAGAAAAGTGATCTGTACGAAACGTCTGTATGTGTGTGTGTGTGTGTGTGTGTGTGCAAATTGCCTTATTAGCACGATAGCTGTCGTAATTTTAGATGAATCTTCTTCAAATTTGGTACGCAAGTATGACAGCTGTCATACAAGAACGTTCGGGATTGTAGTTAACGTGTATGGATTAAAAAATTCAAATTTTACAGCATTTTGAAAATTTTGAAAATATCGATTTCACGCTATAACTTTCGCAAATTAAGGGGTATCGGGCTGAAATTTTGTACGTAAATGGACTGTCATCAAACCATGATTTGTACGAAATTTGGCGAGAATCGATAGAGTGGTTGTGATTTTATTGCAATTTTTATTTTTTTTAGATGACTTTTTTTCGACTCCTGTAAATGATACATCCGGCTGCAGTTTTCGACATGATTTCACGATTATTGATTATCAATGATAAATATAATCAAAGGAACTTGTCAAAATGTCGGTAAATTTCTATTTTGTGAACAAAACAGAAAAAAAATGACGCCACAATGACGAAATTTGCAGACTTAGCTTAAATATCGATGTCAATAAAGTTTGCAACGTTGGCGCAACGAAACGGTCTCGCCTGTCAAACGAATATTGGCTGTGGATAGTCTTTAAATATTGAATACGGTGCAATTTTATTTTGAGAGAGAATGCAATGACAATTTTGATTCTATAAATTACGTAAAAAATTCTCGAAAATATCTGCCAAGCCACAAGTGCCTCCGACCTCCGGACAACTTATTCCTTGTAAACAACGATGAGCTTGACGATCTGGCGTGACGTTCGAAGCTCCTTATTTTTTTTTAAAGAGATAATGCAATGCCGGTTTCTATCTCATAAGTATCGTTACATATTCCCGAAGATATCTGCCAAGCCACAAGTGCCTCCGTCCACCGGACAACTTTTCCCATGCAAAAAACGATGAGCCTGGCGATCTCGCGTGACGTTCGAAGCTCCTTAATTTTTTGTAAAGAGAGAACGCAATGCCGGTTTCTATCTCATAAGTATTGCTACATATTCCCGAAGATATCTGCCAAGCCACAAGTCTCTCCGTCCACCGGACTCCTCTATGAGGAAGCCAAAATTGATCAACATACTTTCTCATAGAGGTAGCTTTGTCGAAAAAAAAACTTCGTGAAAGATAGAAAATAGTGAGGAAGCAATTTGCAAGGTTCTACTTTTTTCTTTCTTTCTAATATAAGATAATCTTTTTCGCTCTTTTTTAAAAAATAAGATCTAAAAACTCTTTAAAAAAGTCGCTTTTACCCTCGCTGCCCCTTTTGATCCACTTTATTCGACAGTAATTTGGAAATGTCTGGAGGTTTATATTATTAACGATATTGTCTTAACGACCAATTCCACTTACCATTAGCAAACAATTTATAAATTTCGTGCTGAGACGAGTATTTTTAGATCGGAACATCGATTTATTGATTTATATCGCTATACTGGAAAAAAGGAGTACGTGACGCGGAAGAGTGAGAATTGTGAAGCGCGTGGGTGTCAAGAATTTCTAAGGAGCACATAATTTGCGTAAACTATCTTATCATTGTACGAATTCGCGTGCCTGCCGAGCTTTATAGTCGCAAGGTCGGTTATCCCGGTGCGGGTAACTCGGTCGACAACGGATTACATAATAGCCGCTCGAGATCGACGAACGCACTTCATTTGCTCGGCTATTTCGAAAGGTCTTAATCGCCAATCGCCGCTGTGTAACACCTCAATCCGTATAGCGTTAGTGTCGTACTTCCGATTGCTCAAAGCGCGCCTCCGGCTCTCCTTGTTTCCGGGATCGGCGACAAGCATATAAACGCGTCCATGCCTCCTCGCCACACAAGTCACACTATCTAAGTAACAAACGTGTGGAGAACGTTGGAATTTCGACAATGTGGGATTCGCTGGAATTTCCAGTTACGCACACGAATCACGCCGAGCGTCAATCTCGAAGGAATTTCGGAGTTCTCGTCTGGTGTCTCTATAAGTAGCTCTCGTGGCGCTGAAGCTGTTGGCATTAAATTGAATTACCTATTATTTTTCCCACAGCAGGCAGAATTATTGAAAATATCCTGGTACACAGTAGAGAACTTAATTAAAAATGTTGTATTTTCGACTGAATGATTGTGTCATTTTGACACAACGTGTTAGTTTCTAGATTAAAAAAAAAAAAAGTTTATGCATAATGCGTTAAAAATGGTGTATTTTCATTCACATTTGTACACAAGAAATGTGTCACTCCTAATTTAGCTTTTACGAAAATTAGAGCGGTTACGGCCTTTTTTTTTTGAGAAACGAAAAATTCGATGAAATGTAATTGAAGGGGAGTAAATGCTTTACTCATGTACAAAATTTGAGCTCGAACCCTCGTACAGTTCAGGAGTTATGGACGATTGAATTTTCGATGCTGGGAACATACATAAATACAAACGTACTGACGATTTTTCTGAACCATTCTGAACCATTTTTCTGAACAATTTATCTCGACGTTTTGGGTGATTCTGAGTATGCTGACATATGAAAATCTCGAAAAAAATGTTTTTCATGAAAACAAAGCTTCCTCTATGAGAAAGCAAAAATGCGTAAGATTGACACATTTTTTGGTGTCGCTTCTAATTTTACATAAGATTATTTGTAAATTAGATAAATTTACACAATTTTTGTGTTACTTTTCAGATTTAACAGAAAAATTCGGAAAATATACAATATTCGGAAAATATACCAAATTAACATAACAGGGTTTTATTTCCACATACAGTTTTCAGTGTGTACACAGAATATTATTTGCTATGAAAAAAAGAAACATGTAGATTTACACAGACACTATGAATTGAAATATATATATATATATCGATATAATAATTCATAGTTTCCGTGAAGAGTTACAAGTTTTTTTCTTCTTTTCTTATGGAAAAAAGGGTTAGCTGGTATTTATAAGAGGAATTACGGCGCTGTATCGAAATTCGGCATTCGGCAAAATGTCATCGGGACTAAGGTATAACGTGTAGAAAACACGCTTGGTCATTTGCGTCAGAGATGATTCGTGACGCTGGTGACTGGTATTATTCGATATCATTATTGAAATTATCTCTCGAAACTCTCGTCATCAATACGTTCAATTTAATTCTAGATACTGAACATTGTATCAATATCCGGTACGTAATGATCGCGCTTTTTTTCTCCACCAACACATATGTCAGACATTCCATGGTGTTTCAGCCACCCAAATTTTCAAACTCGTGCGATGATTCTAAAAATTATTGTGTTTTACAAACGCTTTGCAAACATTTCATTGAGGTTTATGTCTTCAGAATCTTCCACTTTTGAAAACAAAATCTTCATTTCTTTTTTTTTCTCTATCAATCATACCACAACAACCATTAATCGTATTAGAAGTATCAATAGAAATCAAAAACCCATGTTTTTTCAGTTTCTTCGAAAATAATTAAGTGGGCCTGTTTTGGTTGTTATACAAATATTTTTGAATTTAAAACATGTTGCTAATGTTCTTTTCTAAAGGTCAGTCGCTATTGAATTTGTGTTATGTTTTTTTTACTCCCATCAAGTTTAGTACAAATTTTTTTCAAAAGGGCTCGATGGAAATCCAACGATTCTTTGGATTTTAATTGCTACCTCATTGAGGAAGCTGTATATTCATGAGATTTTATTTCGAGATTTACATAAAACGTTGTGAACATTGTTTTAGGAAAAATATCCGTATGTGAGTGTGAGGGTACGTGCAGGGCTTCCAAAATTGATTCATCCGTAACTGTGTTAAAAATTACAATCAAATCTGTATTACATTTTTCAATATATTTATATGCATTTTTTGTGCTATTAAAAAAATCGTGCTGAACTTAACAAACGTAAAAAATGAAGTACTTGTTCAATAGCGATTGAACTTTTTCATGAAGGAGTATTAACAAATTTCTCCAATTCAAAAATATTTGTTTTAAGACCTAAAATATATCCACACAACTTTTTTTTCTCGAAATGATGGCTTGTGTGTATGACAGACCTGTTTGAACGATACGAAAAAGTGCACAATTGCCGGATCCGGATCTACGTAATGCGCTTGAAGATTACGAAGACTTTGTCGAGATTTCCATGTTGTGATATTTTAACTTAATTGCTCATTTGTTCAGGCTCTGAAATAAGCATGACTGGGCACTGTAGCCACGTAATTGCCACAATTTTCGATCTTGTCGTGAGAACGGCCGAGTGTACGAGAGGAAGAGATGAATTCTCTTGAATTCCCCTTTGTAGATTTGAGATAATCAAATTAACTGTTTGTCTCATTACCCTTAATTTATGTGTATTCCCAGGAAAAGTCCGAACAAGAGACACCACTCATACTCGAGTAACAGAAAAATCGCATGTAATGACGGTTCGTTTATCTTGAGCCTCTTTTACTCAACAATCCATGCATCTTCAAAATCTTAATTTTTCTAAGGTTAATGGTGTCGCGTTTTTTAAAATATAACATTCACTCTTATCCATTCATATAATCTCAGATAAATACTGCATATGGGATCCACATTGCAACATGTTCCGTGTTACGTAATGTTTTACAAGTAATGAAACAGCAGTATGTGCAATCTGAACAAAAAAGCCTGCAAAGTAGAACCTTGCAAATTGCTTCCTCATTATTTTGCATTTTTTAAAAATGTTTACATGTATCCAAAGTAGAACTTTGCAAATTGTTTTCTCTACAAAGCTTCCTCTATGAGGAAGCCAACGTAGATAAACGTACTTCCTCATTGCTTCCTCATTATTTTATATTTTTTAAAAATATTTACATGTATGCAAAATAGAACTTTACAAATTGTTTTCTCTACAAAGCTTCCTTTATGAGGAAACCAAAGAAGATAAACGTACTTGCTCATAGTGGAAGCTTTGTAGAGAAAAGAAAATTGAAAGTTCTACTTTGCATACATGTAAATATTTTAAAAAAATGTAAAATAATGAGGAAGCAATTTGCAAGGTTCTACTTTGTGGGCTTCTTTGTGCACGAAAGGCGTTTTTATCGACATTTTTACCGATTCACGAATATTTAACACAAAAATTGAGAATATTTCATATTTTCTTGGTTTTTTAGTCAAATATATTTGTTATAAAATATAAAAATATTCAATATATTATTTATTTTTAAATAAAATATTAAAAATATTCTTTAAAATATTATATATCAAATATATTTGTTCAAGATGCACATTAAACCTCTCAACCGATTTTCTTCAAATTTCTACTCAAACCTCGCTTCACGGAGCTCAATACGTGAAATAAATTTGAAGCCGGTATCTTTTAATTTGTGCAAACTAGTCCACAAACGAAATTTTTCAAAAAATAAAAAATGTTATAAAATTTGAACTGCTCGACCGATTTGCGTAAAATTTATACCCGGACCTCGTTCTAGGACAATCGACACGTGTGCCAAATTTGATTGAAATCTGCCTAAAAAAGTCGAATTGTTTTTTCGCGACAATAATATTTTTTTAAAAATAAAATCTAAATTTATCAACATAGCGACCGATCCTTAAAATAAATTCATCTTCGATACTCAATAATTTAGAAATCACGTGGTAAATTGCAGCCGGTCATCCTAGAATTTAGAAAAGTAAAAGTGTTTACGGACATTTACAAAAAAATTCAAATTGCAATAAAATTTGAACCACTCTATCGATTCTCGCCAAACTTGGCACCAATCATGGTCCACTGTAAGTTCGTTTGTGTTCAAAATTTCAGCCTGATATATCGTAATTTACAAAAGTTATAGCGTGAAACTGATTTTTTCAAAATGTTCAAAATGCTGTAAAATTTGCATTATTCAACCGATTCGCGTCAACTGCAATCCCAAAAGTTGTTGTATGATAGCCAAGTTGCGTACCAAATTTGAGAAAAATACATGAAAAATTGCGGCAGTTATCGTGCTAACAAGGCAAATTGCAAACACACCCACACACAGACATTTCGTACAAATCACTTTTCTCGATGTTTTGGACCTATCTGAGTATGCTGACATGAAAATCTCGAAAAAAAAAAAAATTTTCACGAAAACAAAGCTTCCTCTATGAGGTAGCAAAAATCAGAAAAATGGAATCAATATCCGTCACAACCACTAAATTCCATTTAAGGCTTCTGAATCCGAGTCCTACTATTTTAATCGAATGCCATCAGTGCTGTTAATGTTTGTCGCTGTCTTTTAGCGTCTGTAATATTTCAATAGTTCTCGCCAAGTATTAAAAAATGTTAGAAAACTTTCGATGAAGACATATCAAAGAATTAAAAAAATTGTGATTTACTATGAGGAATTGATCACCCATGTTCGAATTTTTGTCACAACAACAGAAAAAAGTCAAGGTTTCCGTTATTTATGGGGTTAACGCTTCCGCGAATGTCCGAGAGGTAGCGTGCACCATCAGGCTACATACATTCTAAATATATAGTCAGGCTCGTCCTCGAAAGGTCGTTTCGGAATTCCATTCTTGATATTAATCACTCGGAAAGTCCCGCTGTGTGTCTTCCACGCTGGTCACTCACAACCAGTAAATAATTATATTCCTCCGGCTCTCCATATTCTTTTTCTTGTTCATTTTATCACTCTTATAGCGCCGGCTCGTCGACAGTATTATATGCAAAACTAGTCCAGCCTGTCCAGCTTAACTTTTGAGTCTGCACGTCCCAACTTCATTATGAATTCGAAAAACTTATTAAAAGCTATATGTGACGCATTAAAATTTTTTAAAAATATTAACATAGATAAAATGTCTTTGCGAATTCTGGCAACCAAATTGATTGATCGACTATTCGCAGCAGTCGATACACATTGACAAAATAGTGACGTCCGTCGTGTATGTCGAGAAAAGCTTTTGGTATCCACAACCAACTGTATGGTTAAATATATACACAACGGAAAATTTACTTGCTTGAAACAAATATATAATTGGCTAAGCCAACTTATCAGTTGATTGGTAGATCAACTGATTATTTGGATCTATCAATGTTTAAACGAACAATGATAAACGAACTCATCAGCTGGTTTGTACAAACCAACTGATTAGTTTCCTCAATTAATCAGTTAATAGTTGGTCCAACAAGGAATTAGTTATCGCATCTAATAATATAATTGGTACAACAAGAAATTAATTTCGTCAACAACTTATTTAATTGATTAGAGAGATTAGGGAATCGTACAACGAATATCAAGAGGAAGGTCAGTGTCTCCTCGGTTTCATTCTTTTTTTTTCCTCCTTAAGTTCTGAAGGTTCACGGTCTCTAAGAGGTGTTGACTCAAAAAATGTTGAACCTAAAGTCCATGGAATAATTGGATGATCCATCTTCGTATCAATTGAATAATGAATAATGGATAGTCACCAATGATCATGGGAAATCCGAGAGAGAGAGAGAGCTGTCAGTGAATAAATAACGTCGAGTTTCAAAAGGATCTTCATAACTACTCCTGTAGGTTTCATTGTACGTACTACCAACCCACGCTGATTCTATTTCGAGACTCTCGATCGCGCATCTATCTTACATAGTTGAACGCAAATAGGCATTCTCACAGTTTGCCCACTTGTTCTTTTCAGGTCAATATTCCCATTAAATAAATGTCTGTATGTCTTTTTAAGTTTATCGATTATCCCCCCCCCTAGTGATCATTTCTCGTGTCTTCATTCCGAAGGCCTTCTTTTATTCTATCCTTTTGTTCTTAAAGAAACTACCTACCATCGGGTGCTTCCCCGGATTTGTCCAACGTTTCAAAATCCCAAGGAGTCATAATAATAATTCAAAAATGCTGATAACATTATAGTAGAAGAACATAATTCTATTGACGTCAGTTTGCTATAAGTAAAAGCGACTTCTCACGTTCGGAATGTTTCAGCACCGAACATTCTTCGTTAACAGTCGAAACTAGGCGATTAGTCTGATTCGAGCATACGTCGTGAATGGAACACGACGAGCGAAATGATGAAGCGCGATTTAAAAAAAAAAAAATGGGAAGAAAAGGTGATAGTGAGAAGTAGTGCGTATTATATTAGCGATGACCTTCCTGCCACTGCTATATTCATCACTCGTTTGGATATCATTCCTGTCACGTTTTCCACGCTATCGTAAGGACTGGCGTATTGGTAGCCCGTTAGCCCAGAATCGGTTTCTCAAACAATACTGTTTGTTGTTACGATAACGGCAGTTAAATACGACGATAATTGTCATTAAGAAATACAACTTTCACCTGACACGCTTCTGAGCCGTGAGAGGAATTACTTATCACTACGAATCGGGAGTTTGCAAATTTTGATTTTTTTTCTCTTCGTTCTCCGAGAATCAATTGACGTTTCGTTAGATTTTTTCCATATTATAGTCCTGTACGGCACAAACAAGTTGCAGTTTTTTTTTTGCTTTTCATAGTCTGTTTTCTAATTGCTCTTAAACAATTATGTATGATTATTATGAATATTTAAATACCAATTTACGAATATGCTATATTTATTAATACGGTTGATGTATAATTTACTACTTTATAGTGGCTAGATTTTTTTTTTATCATTCAATATTCGAAATTGTATCTTGGTGCGGATAAACCTTTCGGATTTGCGCGACAATAAAAATACCTCTGAAATTTCTTTTTCCGTCATATATGTTAATCTTATGACCGTAGAATTTATCTCACAGATTAGGTTTTCAGACTCTCTCATCGGCGCATAAGACTTCATCATTGAATAATTCGTAATAACAGATAGTTTATTGATGCTTTAACTATCAACAAAATTAAGGAAAAGGTGGAGGAATTATGTCACTTTTGATCATTTTAAGGCCGCATTTAATGTGGTAGACAGATAGTTAATACTAAGAAAACGATGGGAAAAAGGAATGAAGGAAAATTCATAGGTTTATAAGCGGGATATTCAAAAAGACCGTGAATCATTTGATAACAGGGGCGAGGAGATGCCAGAATGTTATCAGACATTGAGAGGAGTAAAGGGGTGCCCAATGAACCCAAACTTATTTAACATTCTTTTCACGATTTGGGCAAAGGGTGAGAAAGACGGATGGAAAGAGTGTTGGTTATGGGAGAGGGATCAAAATCTATTCGTTTAAATATATGCCAATGATGTAACAATTCTGGCAGAGAAGCCGGAGGAGTTATGGAAAATGGTAAATGCGTTGGGAAGATTTGTGGATAACTAAAAAATGACAGTTAACGTATAGTAAAAGGATGCAAAGTAAATCTTTGCACATTGCTTCCTCATGATCTTTGAATGATTACAAAGGTACCTCAATGAGAAAGTAACTTTATCTGTTTTTGATAAAGAGGATTCATAGAGGAAGCTTTGTAAACATTAAAAAATCATGAGGATGATGCAATGTGCAAAGCTCTGCTTTGCATCCTTCATTTAAATAAATAAATAAATAAATAAATAAATAAAGGCTATTTATACATCATATATTGCTCTCAAGCTCTCAATTGATTTAGTGTGTGTTGACCCGAGTTAAAGGAAAAAGTTCATCAAAAAAAAATCTGAACCCCTTTACCGATAATCACCAAATTTGATACATAGCAGTGCATAGTATTATTTTTCGTCTGCAAAAAATTTCAGTTCATTTTTCGGAATATTCAAGATCCCATAAAAACTGAACCTATTTGCCGATTTATCCCAAATTCAATGCCAGTCGTCCTTTAACATAGCTTTATTTGTAAAAAATTATTTAGCTCGATAGCTAAAATTTTGCGGCAGCTAGAGCGCGTACAGACATTTTTTGAAAAACGCAAATTTGGATAGAATGTGAACAGGTTTTTAAATTTTTTTCGAAACTTTTCACAAACAAAGTTGTCCACCTGCCCCATGTATGTGCCAAATTTCAGCTCCATTGTTAAAGCGGTTCTTGTGATATGAAGGTTTGAATTTTGCATACCGGCTACACACACACATCCATCCGGACATTTTTTGCAAACCACTTTTCTCGACGTTTTGGATCATTCTGAGTCTCCTGGCATGGAAATCTCCGAAATTTTTTTTTTTTTTCACGAAAACAAAGCTTCCTCTATGAGGAAGCAAAAATAACGGTGTTCGATGCATTGGAAATAAAAAAAATGAATTCACCACACTATGTAGATAGTGTAGGGATGAATTGCGGATTCATATAACTAAACAAAATTGCATAGAGCGTGTGCACCAGCCATACAGGACAACGGGTAAAGTTAGTCTGTTAACAGCGTGTGAATGCTCCAATGGATCACCTATATATAATTTAAGACTACACCCACACGAACGAATACCACATTCCTGAATAAAAATCTGTTTTCATTTCTGTTGAGAATTTTTTAGAGGAATCTCTTTGCCCCTCGGACTGACGTCAAGGCGAACTTTGAGTCGGTACGCAGCTGCTTTAAGTCTAGAATGCCGTAAAAAGTGAACCCGGCGCCATCCGTTTGCGATTCGTCGTCAACACACTATCGTTCCTTCGTAAATATTCGTGACAACTATTCGGCTTTACATGGATTATGCGCGATTGATTGATTGACCAACGATAAATATTGCGTTATTCTGATTATGCTTTACAATTCTTCCATCTGCATACTTTTTTAATTGATAATTAATCAATAATCGATAATTAACATATGTGACAAAATAGGATGAAAACGTAAATTCTACATTTATCATCTCCATTCGACATGCCGTTAATCAGATCTCGGTATAGAAACTGTTAAATCATTTAACGCAGAGCCGGAACTCGAACGAGCGTCCTCCTCCTTATTTATTTATTTTTTTTTCAGACTGTTATGTGCCAAGCGATTGACGTATATGGAAGCGGAGGAGTGTTTCTTCGAAAAGGACACGCGTTTTCGGGCCATAAGCTAACTATATTGGCGTTGGCGAATCGTCAGCAATTCTAGTAGAACAAGATTTTTGCTCAATATATCGTCCCACTGGAATCTCGAATTAATAAATCGTAATTAATCGAGAACGTCCAACACTGGCGCCAATGATGAAACCATCCGAAATCTATGGTCTATCGCGGTAGTCGTAGCCGCAGACGACGCAGCTTAGGCAAATTCAAACTAATATTGCTTGCTCCCACTATCGCTCCAACCAAACTCAGATCTGAGAACCTCAATAAAATTATACGAAATTTTAATGGTTGTTTTTCCAATGACATTTCGTAGAGTACAAGAAAATAAGATAAATGAAAGTATATTACATAGTTGACCCCAGAAAGAATTTAACTCTTCGTGCCACTGTGGGCAAGAAAAAAAAAGATCTTGGATTTTAACGACAACTGGAATCTAGGAGTTTTTTGGGTTGCAGAATACGAATTTGAATTCAAAATTTTTTTTATTCAAAATGGCACATCCAATATGGCGGGGTAGAAAGCTAATGCGGCTTGATTCGGATTAAGCTCGGAACTGGCGGTTTTTTTGGACACTGATTAGGCATCTACGACCGAAATACAAACATTCAAAATAGCGGTTCCAATATGGCGGACCAAAATGCAAAAAATTATTTGATTTAAATTTCTGAATTTTTAGCTTAGATTTATAACCGGTGTCCTCAGAAACTGCCCAATACCGAGCTTTATTCCAATCAAGTAACTTTTTATATTTTGGTCCACCATATTGATTTTTTAAATTTTGACCTTGAATCCGTGTTCAGTGACCCAAAAAGTCATTAAGATAACAAATTATTTGCAAATCGAGCCATCCAATCACCAAATAAATGATTTGACGCCATGTGGCGTATATGCCCACAGGAAGTCAAACATTTTTAACACCAGATAGCGTCAATGCCATCAAAGGTGTTAAGTATTAATTGTACTTCATTTATCTACCAACGAATCTGATGATGCAAGTCTTTGGAACTTTTTTTTCAATCTCGGCATAGAAAAAACACGGAATCACGTAAATATGTAAGCTAAATAAACTTTTTCACAAGTATTTGATATGCAGAATAAGCGAACAAAAAGATTTTACCCGATTCGTAAGAGTAGTAAAGGCTTAAGTAGCAAAAGTTGATACCTAATCTTCAAAGTCTCGCCAACTCTTTTATTAAATTTTTTTTTTTTTCATGTTTAATATCTGTTTAGTGAAACTGAAATATTTTCAGAACATCTTTGTTTTTTTTTGTCTCAGATGAGTAGAATGGTGGGAATCATGAGCACCGTAAGACTTTGTTTTACTGGTGGTACGAAATCTGACGTACTGCGCTTCTATTTCAAGTTTCGCAATAATTTTGTTTACCGATTCTTTAAATGTGTCTCTTCTGCCCAAAAATATAGAATACAAATCGAGTATCTAGACTAATAGAATTCCCCTTTTTTTTAAATGTAAATAAAAGCAAATAGAAGAAACACAAACAGGAAACTGTTGACGAGAATCGAGAAATAGAGAAACCAAAATTGTATAAAAAACGTTGATACCGATTGACGAAAGTGCATGTATAGACATCGATAAAATAACATGATCCGTAATTTTATTTATTCAACAGTGTTATATTAATCAGAAAATAGCGCTTTGCCTTCGTTTGTCCCAATTTGTAAATTTGTATTTTAAACATCTCTGCGTTAGTTTTGATAATGGAATTAATATAAGGAACTGCTCAAGTACGAATTAAAAAGTATATTAAAAGTTGATTGAAAATGTACAAAATGGGAGAAACAGGTAATCGATGGATATTGGCCGGAGATCAGTATGAACTATATTATAAATGAATAACTGAGACACAAACATATATGACGTATATCAGGTCGTCCCCTTTCGGCCGGGTCATTAAATCGGGAGAAAGATTTACAATTGATTTTCCATTAGTGACGCATATAGGCGTGATGCGACTGATGAGCTGTAAGGAAAATTGAACATTTTTAATGCGGCTTAAATAGTCATGTAGCTATTTGTCTAATTTTCTTGCTTACGTTTATAAAATTCAGCCTGAAAATTAACATCCGGTAAGAGCCGATGGATTTTTTGTAATACCGTTGCCTCACCAGTTAGAGCGACGTTTACGTTCCAAATCTAAAATAGCAAATTCAACTTAAAAACAGATGCAGGTACAATAAGAGATCATTGATGATCGAAATTGTCACCTGCACGAGGTCATCACGATCTCTGATCGATACGGTAATTCCGCAAACTTCATCACCTTCGGCAACGCTGTCGTTAAATTGTTCTCCTATTGCAGCTAACACGACCTCCTTCCATACTCTTTCCTGAAATTTTACAATATTTCATATACCATTATGGATGTTCGTCAATAAAGTAGCTAATAATAAAACAAGAACTTACCGTGTCGCTTTTGTGACACTTTAATCTCCAAGTTCCACCTTTTTGATTTACAGCTTCCTCCCAAAGTGGAAGTCTTTCGTCTCTCATCAAATGGTAACTGTACTTTATCTGCAGCAATATTTAAGTTAAAAAGTTACGCGCCCCTGGGATCGATCTTAAGACTTCAATTACCTGTAGTTCGTTGGCCTTTGGGATGTTGTTATAAACTGCCCAAAAACCTTGGACAGTGTTGACTGTGTAGATTTTTTTCAAATTCGCCTTGTACTCTACTGCCGTGGTACCGGGAACAGCTCTGTCGATATTTCACAAATAGTTCGTTTATTTTTTTTATTTCATTTTAATTTCATCACTTAAAGCTATGTAAAACATGTGGCGTATTCTGTGGTAATTCATACAGATTGAAATCCGACCCTCTTCCAATTTCCCTAATATTTTTTTATATTGTTATTTTTGAAAGAACATCTCAAGCTTATAATATTTTTATTTTGAGACTTTTTTGTTTACCAAATTACAATTAGAAATGCTAACTTCAATTGAAAACATGATTTCGACATAAATAACATCGACAATTATTTCTTCATGACACGGTGAAGTCAGAGAAAAACTAAGCTACTGCTCGGTCGGTAATAAAAACTGTAAAGTTTTGCTCTCTGCCACGATTGAACTTTGGGGTAAAAAACAAGAACGGTTAAGATGTTCTGCTATATCGTTTCACGCAACGATGTGAGTGTTCAAGTAAGATAGCGCGATTTTGGAACGACAGAAAGGTGTAGCACATCGTCTTAAGTAGGTGATGTGAAACCTCAACGAGTGCGAGAGAGATAGAACTAATCTTTAAAAGTTAGAAACTCGACACGCACAGTCGTAAGACGGATGTCGACTTTCTCATCTTTTATTCCAAAGATCAATCGGGACGGAAAAAATCGGTTTACAGTTTTCGTTGCCGATCGAGTAATTTCACATCGTCTTAAGGTAAAGTGCAACACGTGAAAAAAAACTCGTTCGGTAACAAAGTTGTTTACCGGTTTTCTTAAAGATTGTTGGTAATTCGGGAGAAAACTGAGAACGACCAACTGGGGAATTGTCATGCCGAATTGAACATTCTCGGTGTTTGTCTAAAAATTTAAACAGCTCTGAGAAAACTGGCAAACACTTTTTGTTACCAACTGCGTTTTGTTTTAAACGTGTTTCACTTTACCTTAATTGCGTTTCTAAAATCCACAGTAAATCATTCTCGTTTATTATGCCAAATATCAACTGTTGGGAGCAATGTTTCGGGAAGACTCAGCTATCTCCCTTGCACCTATGGCGATCTGAGAGAAACAGAAGAAATGAAGCACATCATCTTTATCATAGCGGGGAAATACAGATTAGAGTTTTTCTTACCGACCGAGTAGTATTAGCATTACATTGCCCCAAAGTACTCAGTTAAATTTACGAATATGCACACACGCACACAGTTAAACTTGTTTTCATTTCATTTCTAAGAATACATAACTCTTATTTCTTCTGCAAAAGACCGACAAAATGTTAGTTTATTAATTGGAATATGTATTGAATTACTTTGCATAGTGGAGAATAGTAATGAGAGTTGTTATAAAACAAATGTATTAACATTTCCCGATATTTTATTTCAAAGTCGAGCACGACGGATTCAAAGTCCGAGGTTTCGTGCTCTGTTATCTTTTTCTTTTGTTTTTTTTTTCTCCTCCCAAAAGGCCGACACTCCGTCTAAACGACATTTTGTTATGTTCGTTATCGAACTCACTTGTCGAGCCAGAATGTCCACGAGGATTGCAGAGGTATTCCCGATGTATCCTGTTCCTGTATGTTTTCCGTCGTCTCGTTCGTGAATATCGGCGATTTCGAGAAATTCCCGGAGGAGCCGTCACTCGGCTCGCAATCTAACGCAGCCATGTTTGAACGGGATGGCTCGCCGCTAGAGTTCCAAGTTCTACTCTGATTCAAGAGGGATCATGTGACGGAGCGCCAGTCATCCGAATGTCAGATACACAACAGCGTGTCAACAGCTGAGCCTCAAAGAGCTGTATTTACACGCTATCGTGTATGCATTGGGCGATTCTTCGTGCTACCATATGTCGTCTGTCTCTCTCAGATTGCTATAAGTGCGAGGGAAAAATAGCTGAATCTTCTCAAAGTGTTGTTCTCAGCCACTCGATTTACTATTCCGATAAAAGACGAGAATCGTTGGTTACAGAATTCTTGTTCCTAATAATATTTATTTTTAAATCCAATGTCGTCATGACAAACAAAAGTGTAAGGATTACTTTTTTAACTTAAGTTCCTGGGCAGCCCGACTAAATATCCCACGACAGAATATCCCATTACCGAAATATTCCCGACAAAACATACCTTTGCTAAAATAACTTTAAATTAAATGTTTATTTATATTGTATTAATATATTTTATATTTTTAGTGATTATTATTAACTCTATAGTATTGATATATTTTTTAATATTTAAGATAGTAACCTTTTTTATAATTTATTGTAATTAGAATAGATTCTATAAAAATGGAAATTTTAATTTATTAGATTTTATTTATTTAGTAATATTATTTGTTTTATCAACAATATTAATAATTTATATACCAAATATCATAAGAATTTTAATTGCTTGACATGGTTTAGGATTAGTTTCATATTGTTTAGTATTTTATTATCAAAGGGAGAATAGATATAATTCTGGAATAGTTACAGTTTTAAATAATCAAGTAGGAGATGATTTAATTTTAATACTAATTGGAATAATAATAACATCGGGATCATGAAATTTTATAATATTAAATAAATTAAATAATTTAAGAATATTATTTTTATTTTTAACTTCAATTACTGAAAGAGCTCAAATTTCATTGTCTTGATTATCTATAGTAATAGATGCTCCTGCACCAGCTACATCATTAGTTCATTCATCAACTTTAGTAACTGTAGAGGTTTATTTATTAATTCGATTTAATTATTTAACAATAATAATAATAATATTAATATTATTAATAACAATGTTTTTTAGCTGGATTGAGAGCTAATTTTGAATTTGATTTTAAAAAATGACTGCTTTATCAACTTAAAGACAAATAGGGTTAATAATTTTTTGTTTATCTGTGGGATTTTTAAATATTACTTTTTTTCATTTATGACGACATGCTTCAATATTATTTAAATGTGCAGGGGTTCATTCATAATTTAAATTCGCAGGTTATTCGTTATCTTAGAATAATTACATATTATATACCTTTAATTAGAATATTTTTTAATTCTTCTACTATATCATTACGTGGAATTCCTTTTATATCAGGATTTTTTTCTAAGGATTTAATTTTAGAAATATATTTATCAAATAAATTTTAATTATTTTATTTATATCAATAGGATTTATTATTATATATTCTATATTCGATTAATATATTATTCATTAACTAAAAGTTTTCAATTATGTATTTATACATATTATAAAAGATTAATAAGTAAAATAGGGATATTTTGGCTAAATGTTTAACTAAAATATTAAAACTAAATGTTTTGATGACAAACAAACATATAAGTATAACTTTAAAATAAATAAAAATCTATCCTTGTTAAGTTTTACAAATGAGCATAGAAAATAAGGAAACATCTATATTTTTGTATCACGTTGAAAAACCTGCATAAATTCCTATGAATATAGTTACTTTCCAATAAAATGATTTAAAAAAAAAAAAAAACACGTGTATATTGCTTTAAGTAAGAGGGTATAGTTAATAAGAAAACACTCAAAAATTTGTACTGCGTTTTATAAAACTTGTACACATTTTATGAATGAATAAAGATACTTATCAAGCTGAGACAGTGTCAATTATTCTCGCCTTTTGTCCAAGAGATCAATTGGGATCGTGAAGTATAATTCTTTTACCGACCGAGCAGTTATTTTGTGCGTAATCGCAAGTAGCAAAAGAAATTATTCATTTTTTTATCAATATCTCGTTAGATTATTTCGAGATATATCGAAGACACTTGACATACGATAAGCCATCGGGTATAAATGGAACATCATTATACATTTGGGATTTTTGCATAACTATTGAATCAGACGATAACTGTTAATGACGCAGCAGCTATCTGCTTTATCTCTGAAAGGTAGAGTAAAAAAAATAGTAAAATTGAATTTAAAAAAAAATTAAAGACAACAAAAATTGAAGACAGGTCTTCTGAATCTATTAAAAATATGACACTTTATTACTGATTGTTTGCCGATGATAAATGCGATATTTTGAAGATAATCGCGAGCGAGACTATATATATGTATGGACCTTGGCATAAAATGTGACACTGATCGTGTCTGAAAAGTAAAAAGAGTTTCAATGAGATGTGGCAAACTAAATGCACGCCCCTTTACTTGTTTAACGATTTGTATAGCAGCAGACGTAATAAATACGTGGATTAGGGTGGTTTTTAAAAAAAAAAATTTTGTTGGTCTTCCAACTCAAAAATCAGTGTGCTAAATACTGAACATTTTTTTGCTACCTCATAGAGGAAGCTTTTTTTCCAAATTTCCATTTCAGAACACTAGAAATGGTTTAAAAATCAGGAAAAGTGGTTCAGTAAAAATAGATGCGGATATTCTTGTGAGCACGATAACGGTCGTAATTTTTCATGTATCTTCCTCGGATTAATTTATACTTGACGCGAATCGGTTGAGAGGTTCAAATTTTGCAGTATATTGACAATTTTGGAAAAAAAAAGATGTTACGCTAAAACTTTCGTTAATTACGAGATATCTGGCGGAAATTTTATAGACAAATGGACTAACATTAAACCATGTTCGGTGCCAAATTTGGCGAGAATTGATAGAGTGGTTCTAATATATCAAATATTCGGCTGCAATTTTCCATTCGTTTTTACATTTATTGATCATTATCAATTATGACTTTAGTCGAAGTAACGGTCGCTATGTCGGTAAATTTCAATTCCGCTTGATAAAAAAGAAAAAATTGCTGTCATATGAAAAAAAGATTTGTAATTTTTTGCAGATTTAGCTTAAACTTGGTTCTCATATGGACTCCAAAGTTTGGAGAACAAACGGCGAACAAGGTTTGAGTAAAAATTTGCCGCAAGTCGGTCGAGCGGTTGAAATTTTATGACATTTTGAATTTTTCTTCATGTCGAGAGACAATTTTTATAGTATTCTTCGGAAAATATATTACAACCGCTTGTTTATACAACTTAATCTAACAGTACACATGCACATGGGTTTCACTTTTGAACAATACGATTTAAAAAAATCTACTCATCCCTCAATAAACAAAATAAGCAATTGCTCGTCATAATCGAACTAATATTATGGGTCTTTCTAACATAAAAAACTGGATTTCGAAAACATCTCATTGGACATTTTCATATATCAGCGTTTTTTCTTTTCAAACTGTGACTCTGAATGAATTTCAATAATTAAGAAAAGACGCTGATGCACAATTCTCTCTTCAAAATCATCAATTGAACAACCAAAAATTGTAGAAAGGATATTAAAAATTTAGCACTGATTCGTCTAGCACGTGCTGCAGAGCAACTACCTCAAAATTTCATAGCGAACTCTAAATATTTTTTGTTACGATATGATGATTAGGTGTATTTTACATTTTTTTTAAGTGAATGTTGTAGTAAATGTTGAAAGCGTAACATCCATAATCGGGATACGTTATAGCGCTATTGACCGTGATTAAAGTGCAAGAGAATCAAGCTATTGAAACATGTAGTGGCTCCAAGGTATCGGATTTATTTAGCGTACCAGTGTCAGTGATATTTTTAGAGAAGGCGTGCAGCCGCAGGCAGTCTTAAGCGTAACAAACGACTAGAATAGAGCGTCCAGTATTAATCGAGATGTGCGACGTTAAGCGATTTCTCGTAAATTTTTCATTATTTGTTTTGTTTTGTATGACACAGAGGAGTTGTGTAATGCTCGTGATTCTGTAGAGCTTTTCTTGAGATTGCTTTGTCAAAAAAATCCGGCGTAACGGTAAGTTGATCGCACGAAAGTTTTTGCCGCGGCGCAAACTAATGCTCGTTGCATTATTACTTTTCACTGGGATCGGCTTAATTATCGTGAATGTATATGATAAACGTCCAGTGCCTATTCGAGATACTTACAACGATGACGTTGTAGCCCAAGTATTGGACGAAGGTACGTATGCTATATGTACATATGTAATTGCAGAAATATTCGTCAGCAATTTTTCGATGACAGTGTTTCAGCGATGGTTCAACTTCACCGGAGAGAAAAAGTGGTACAACAATAAAAATGTTTCCATGTTCGACGAGCAACTTGTCAAGGAAATAAGCGATACGTGGATTATTGAAAAGTCCAGTCTCGGGGCTTCGTACACACTTGCAGAACCGGAAGTGAGAGACCCTTCAATGGGTCAAGCTCGAGCGATCATGGATATTTTGGATAATAAAGTAATTGCGTCGGTGTTAATCATTAAGAGCTTCTTCGAGTCGTATACCAGACTCGGGATAAATATACACAACATAATTTAATAGAGAAACGGATTTTTCATAGAGTCCGGTGCGTACGATGGCGAAACGAGAAGCAACACGTTGATGCTCGAGCGGTTTTTCGGATGGTCGGGTATTCTCATTGAACCCGATCCTATCAATTTCTCTAAGATGTTGAACAAGAATCGAAAAGCTCATATGTCGCCTTCTTGTCTCAGCGTCAAGTCTCATCCGATGAATGTGAGTCGATTTTCCTATATTTAAACACCAACTACAACTATTTTGGAAAGCGTTTCTACAAATTTTGGTAGTTCAATTGGCGGTTTTGAAGAGAGGAGAATTGAAATGTCCGATGAGATGTTTTCGTGATCCAATTTTTTCTTCGCAAAAACCCACAGTATTAGTCCGATTATGCCGAGCAATAGTTTTTTTTGTTTAATAAAAGATGCTGTATTGATTGACCGAATGGATTTTTGAATTCTATTAGTTGTTCAAAAGTTACAACCGTTTGTATATATAATCTTAGGTTAGATAAGAACAAACGGTTGTAATTTATTTACAAAGGATACTATAATAGTATATTACGATACGAGTGCGATTAAACTTTTTCTTGAAGAGTGTTGCAATCACACGAGTTGAGAAAAAGTTTCTCGCACGAGTTTCGTATAGCACTTTATCTCACTTCTCACACGGCGTGGCATAAACACATATCTTCAGTCAATGAATAAAGTATCTTTCGATAAACAAAAATAAGCTATTCCTCCTCATAATCGGACAAATATTATGTTTTTTTTTTTTTTTTTCGAATACAAAATGTCCGATAGGATGTCTTTGTCACCATTTGAATATATCCGTGTGTTTTCTTTTCAAAAATTAGCTGCGGATGTGTTCGTGCTGATCTGCAAGCCACTCTTCAAAACGGTCAATACAACAAGCAACATTTTTCGAAAGGCTTTTAAAAACTTAGCACTGATTTCATCTGGCACGTAGCAGAGCGGCTACCTTAATGTTCATTACTTACCTATAGGTTTCCTTTCTCCTGGCAAGAAATATTGGACGTATTCACGAGCCCGATAATTCGGCAACAAATTTTTCGGATAACGGTCTGGATGTTGCTTACACGGGACGGCATATTACCGTTCAGTGTTTTCCTCTCGCGTCTTATATCGCCGCACTCGGTATTAATACAGTTGACTACTTCAGTCTCGACGTCGAAGGTAGTGAGATGGAAATTTTGGAAAATATACCGTTCGAACGTATCGACATAAAGGTATCGTAAACTTAGCAACGTTCTATGCAATCCATTTTAACAAAATAACAATATAATATAGTAAATATCAATGGATTTCAGACTTTATCGGTCGAGTACATTCACGGGAAAAAGAGCCGACGGTACTTAATCGATTTTATGGAAAAAAGGGGCTATTACGTTTACAGCTTTGTCGTCCATCCGGACAATTTAGCCAACGATGTTATATTCGTAAAAAAAGCCTCGTGATGACGTAGCATGTCACTGTATTCAATATCGATGAGGAGTCATCGAAATATATCTGAGGTATCTATTAGTGGAAATTTAATCGCGCCAATATGTACTGCACATTCCGTCGGTTTTCGCAAACGATTTGAGAGACGTAGTGTGCTGGTTGCTTCACGAAGGTTCAAATTGGACACATATGTCTTGCTTTAGGCCACCGATATATTACCATATTGCCCTTTGTCTAACGATTGTACAGGCCGACGTTCTAGTGAGAAAAAAATCGGAATAGTTACTTATATTTCTCTTGGAATTAAACACGTTTCACATTGCCTTAAAGGCTTAGGTGTTGCGAATTGTGTTCTCCTCTATCCTCTACCCTACACATATATGTATAACGATAGTGTAATTAAGAGTAAAATCCAATATTTTCTTTTATTTCGCAGATAAATACGTCTATGATACATGTGCAAGAATTAATGTACGAGTTTAAATGCAGATATACAACTAATTAATTAAACGAAATGACAAATAAAAGGGAATGTGATTTTTTGTTCATGTCGCCGGATCCTTTTGTATTGTTATTAGGTGACCGCCATTGCACTCGGTTTATTAAATAATAATTATTGGTCTTTTGTCTATTTACAAAAAAAAAAAAAAAATATATGTACACCCGATGATTTCCTCGAAAACTTTGGATTGTTGAGGATTTAAATTTTCGAGATAATGCAATTTAATAGTGACTCGAAATAGACTTCCACGAGCAAAGAGCTCGCTGATCGTCCGGTGCCTTGCCGAATGGTTTTGTTCCATCGGGCGCTACGTATTTGTTGACTTGATAATCGAGTAACACTTCGTAATTGTAAATATCCGAACCAAGCTGTTGAGTTAGTGGACTAGTGTTTGTCGTGAATATTCCAGCGAAACCTTTTCTCTTAGCGAGCCTTAGACACTCGTCTTCCATAACTTTCATTGTAATGACATTTTCGGCGGCCGTCAGTTCATTGTTGGTACCCATCATGAAGGTGTGAAAAATTTGTCCAAGTCCCTGTGGCAATTTTCCATCACGAATCGGTCCTTCGAGACTCTCGAGGAATTCGAATATTATCGTAAGCTTCGAGTCGATGGTAACTTCAGGTTCGTCTCTAGCGTCAAAGTTCAACGATACCGCGAGCACTCGATCGTCCTCCTTAGACGATTTTACAACGAAACAGAAACCTTTCTCAATAAGGGAATCCCAGAGCTTCATCATAAGTTCGGTATAATCGTTTCTGTGCAAATCGGTAAGGAGCCATCTTTCCAAGTCGGCTTTCGTGTAAAAACTGTCGGTGATTATTCTGAAAGACAATTCATTATATTTAATATAACGCAGAATGCTAACACTGGTTTACTTTAGGATGGCGAAAAATTAGTCGATTATCTTATAATTCGCTCTTCAATATTCTTATTAGTAGGCCTGAAATTGCTGTCCTAAAAGTTCCACTAGAAAAAAAAAAAAAAAACGCTGATGTCGCTCGAAGCGACTAAAATTTTCGAATTTGTTTCTAAATCTGGTTGTTTCACTGATATTCCCGCATTTTCATTATTGTGCACCGGTGTTCACTGATATTTCGGATTTTTTAAATACTAAGCTACAGGGTTCTCTCAATTCTTGCGTCAGATTTGTGTATGGCAATCTGAGCCATTATGGTCATATCACGCATTTCCGTCAGGACTTAGGATGGTTGTCTATGGCACACCGAAGACAGTACCTGTTAGGTTGCATTATGCATGCGATACTGTGCACGAATGAGCCAACTTTTCTTCGAGTCTTATTTTGAAATGAGCGTGCTCCTAGTGCGCCTCAGGCTGGTAACCGTAAGGACCTGTTTCTAACAGCTCTAAGCCGTACAACTAAATTTCAAGGCTCTTTCGAAATTGCTGGGGCGATCTTGTGGAATGGCTTGCCTAAGCGTCTCACGAGGGACTTGAGTCTCACCGTTTTCAGGCGACGGCTCCATGCACTCTTGTTAGCGCGTGAAATTGAGGCTATTATTAGTTAGGCATGGAAATTATATGGTGAATGATTAGTTCACCTTGTAATTAACACCAAAACCTAAGATTTGTTGTCCTAACACAGATTTTGTTGATATCATGCAAGAAAAATATTTAAACAAATTCTAGTTTTGCTAACTTGAAATTTGGAAATCGCTCAAGAACAATTATATGTAAAAAATCTAAATTATTTTTTTTTTATGGAGGACTTTCATTTGCACCTCTCTGCAATATTTCGTTTATTATTCTTCAACGCATATCTGAATTCAAGTTTACTTGTACTTTGATGTACAAAGGAACCTGAGTTATGTAGTAGATTTGTTGTCGTTTCGAAAACGTTTACGTTGGTATTCTACAGCTTGCGAAAGAAATTGTCGTTGCTCTTCATCGGTAATGACGAAATTGTTAAAGGATTCTAAACGAAGGTTCAGCCGAATCGTCGACATTCATGGAATAAAGGAAATATTGCGCATTGAACAATTGTAAAATAATTATTTTCCTCTCAAGTAGAAACATATTACTGCTTTCGAGCGACCTCCAAACATCACATTATCAAGGTATGACGTTGTACAAACATTGTTCCATTTTGTACAAACGTTGTACAATACTTGGTGCGGACACAAAACTTTGGGACTCTTGAGCGACCTCCAGATCTTTTACAACCATCTTCGTTTCCATAAAACTTTCAATTAAAAAATTCTGATCGTGATTTTTTTTTACGAAATCTCATGTCTACTTCAATGTAGAGCGACCTCCAAATATATATATATATATATATATAATTTACCAGATGGAACTTACAGCATCCTCTTTTTAGGCCTATACAAACTAGAATTTTGAGGAAGAACCAAAAATGAAATTATCGAATGATTTTGCGCCATCCTAGTGTACTTATATGCTTGTAACTGCCGTCAGAACGTACTCTATCACTTGATTTTTGTGTGAATCATTGAGTTGTTCAATTACGTATTTCGGTTCATCCATCGAGTCCTGCTCGTTATCATTTGTCGCATCGTTGCTCGATGTCATTTTTTCCAGTATATCGGCCATATTGTTACCGGCGATAAAGTCCGTAATGCTGATGCTATAACCCTGATCGCGCAGCTTTGTAACTGTGTAGATCGAGTTGAGAGAGTTGCCACCGAGTTCGTAAAAGTTAGATTTTATGTTGATCGTTGAACGGCTACTTTTACCAATGATCGTTGCTACGGTTGGAAAAAGTACTTTTGCCTTTTCCAAATATTCCTCTGGCACATCGTTATAGTCGCATTCAATCGTTTGCTCATCCTCTGTTCAAGAAAAACAAGACTGGTTAATTAAAAAGAAAACTCTGCCGTCACCACTGCTAGCACTTAATAGTATTACTATTACCATTGGGATTCGAAGATTCGTACTGGCGCAACAAACTCTGCCTGTCTATTTTTCCATTAACGAGAAGTGGAATTGAGTCGATAACAGTGACACGGGGTACCATGTACGGAGGTAACCTGCTTTGCAAATAATCTTCTGTTTGTAGGCCAGAAAGTGACGTTGTTTTCTTGGAGGTAACGAAAGCGATCAAAGCCTGTGAATCGTATAATTCGGATTAGTGGTAGCGATGGGATCAAATATGATATACCACACGTGAAATGTACTTTCTCGATTAATTTTTTATCGATAGAGATGAAAAGTAAAAAATACATAAATGTTTCATTTACTTCAATGGATAATGCATTTATAAAATAAAGAAAATAAACACGTTTCGACGAATACTAAATGTTTCATTTTCCCACTGGTAGCTTTGTTGATGATTTTGTTCTTGTAAGGATTACCGTTATTTTTATACTTTTGGTCTCGATTGTTTTACCCTAATTTTCGCAATTTTCTATAATTTTTCTATAATTTCAAGAAATAAATATTTTCGAGGTTTTCACCAAAAATAATCATATTTCCGGTATGGACTTCGTGTAACGCTTAAAAATAAAAAAGATCTTATAAAAATAGCTTTATGAGAATAATCTTACATTTCAGATTCCACGGTTTACTGTTACACTGCTTGCATGTTTCTGTGATGCTTTTGTAACCATGACGATTAATTGCAAATTTAACTATTTCAGGTTCCTCTTTATAAACAGTAAGATCATCTTAACGTATGCAGTGAAAAAGAATAAAAGAATAGTATTGAATTTTATAAAATAAATATCCTCTGTCACAATTAACCGAATTGGCTCTAATAGATTTCAAATAATTCTGGTGATATTGCTACATTTCAAAGTAATATTCCTATGATATTTTCTAAATATTTCGGTGGTACGTGTGGTTATATTATATATATAAATAATGATCTCATACCTGAGAAAGTTCGCCCGGTTTGTAACACAGAACGACCGCTTTGTCAACACCTGGAGCAACGCTTACCGATCTCTCGACTTCCGCGAGATCGACTCGATGTCCCCGTATCTTAATCTGTGCATCCGTGCGTCCTTCGTAAACGACAATTCCTTTGACAATTCGCGCGTAATCTCCGGTTCGATAGATCGTCGAGTATTCTAAAATTGTCCGAAAGAATTAGTGATACATAAAAAAAAAAAAGAAAAGAAAACTGGAACGCGGCGAGCGACAGTCTTGCGACAAGCCTAGCATTTTCTGAAAACAAAAAACTCGTCACGAGTAGCAAAAGAATTTTCATTCGCCGGACTAATTGCTGCTAGAATTCTATTAGCGATTTCTCGCTCTTCTCTCGCTCTAACTCGAAGAACGAAAATGCCGCAAGTATTTTAATCGAATCAAGTGTCGATCGTTTAATAGCTTCACTCTTACAAAATATATTATCCACGTGTAATTTGTTGGTATTTTTTTTTATAGCCGTCTCTTGAACATAAGTGGCTAAACATTATACAAACAAATGTGTCTCGGTTATTACATCCGCATTCTCGTTGTTTTTTTATTACAATTCCCAGCTCAACGGTTTCACGGTTTCACCGTTTAACGGAAGAATAGTAACACCTCGCTCGCCGTTCGTTCTATTATCAAGAGACGTCAAGTATACAGTAGACGTGACGAGATATTGGCGATTCAATGTCACAGAATGTGTGAGCGGTGCTAGAGGGAATGCTTTGCGCACGTTGTTGAGCGACTATTATTCAAATTAACGAGAAAATAATAGCCATCTCTTCTCGCTACAAGACCTTGGTCGGTCATTTAATGACGAAAGGAGAGGCCGTGCGCGGAGTCACTACAAAGGCCGCGAGGTTTCCCTTCTATAGCACATCCTTTGAATTAATTTTACTTCGCAAGTAGTCGCTTCGCAGCCTCAATTGGCCAACAATACAGATGCGAAAATATTGTAAAATGAAATTCATTTCAATCACCTGGATCAATGGCGTGAGGGTTGTTGATAAATTTATGGGAATCCCTTCCTTGTATGTAACCCGCTGCCAAATTTCTTCCAGCTACCACGAGCTCACCGATTTCACCCTGAGGCACCAGTTGCATTTCCTTATTCACTAAATAGACAATGCAGTTGTCGAGCGGTCGGCCAATTGGAATTTTCTCGATATCCTCTAACTCGTTTGGATTCGTCATCAAATGATAGGTCACATCGCCCATTACTTCGGTACTTCCGTAAAAATTGGCTAATACATGTCGTCCTTTGGTGAATCTTCCGAAAAATTCTTTGGCCAACGCGTGCGGTAAAATCTCACCGGAACATATCCACAGTCTGAGGGAACTCAGTGTATTGTCCTTGTTCTGGAGCGAGAGAAAAAAAAAATGCATTTGATCACAAAGATTTCATTGAAGTTTTGACTCATTAAATGTTTATTTGCCTCAATTAAATAATATATCTTATTTAATATTAACTTCCATTTAATAGATCTCAAATCTGGTGAATTATAGCGACATAAATTTTATCAAAATTTTAGTAGAAGTCTATACCTATCGTTGAATACTTTTTGATTGACTTCAATAAGATTTTTCTTTTCTATTGTCTTTAAATCCATCATGGAATTGAAATTAATCCATCGCTTTTACCATGTTCAATCTCAAACCTTGTACAAACTGTTAAATATCGTAGACTTTGTGCTTTTTTTGGTTATAACAACAAATAGGATAGGGATAATGCATTTTTTTTTTTCACAATCAAAGTCATAATACTTCAACAAGATCAGTAAATTTTTGTTTGATTTTTTTCGAACATGTTCATGAATTCGACAAATAGTTAAAATGTTGCTTGTTAAAAAAAGGAATTTCATGAGATAAAACGATTAACGCATTCGCGTCAACCAGTGAAAAGTATATTTGAAGCCCTGATTCTGTATACAGTCGAACCCCACCTACTCGACTTTTTTCACGAAACCAGATATTCGACTGAGTCAACTCCATCTATTCGACCGGACAAAGTATTAGCTCACGCGCAGGAGCGTTGTCGCATGCGCAGGAGCGTTAGCGCATGCTCAAGAGCGTTGACTCATGCGCACGAGCGATCGGCCTGCGCAACTGAATGGAAACTGGCGATTCCTGCTTCACCGAAAAAGTGAATCAGCCCGGTTCTGAGTTTGTCAAATAAGCAAGGATCTACTTCAATCAAATAAATCGTCTCCTTGCGATTCAAATGCATGTACTCTTTGCAAGAAAAAAATATTTCATTGATTCAATCAAAGAATGATGTGCGTATGAAGTTGGAACCAGCAGATAAATCGACAATAGAATTGCAACTAGATTGAAAACATACGATAACAAAAAATGAACATTGCTTACCTGAAGACTCAAGTACATGAGCATGGAACGGAGAAGCGTTGGCACAAGAACCAAGCGTTGAATCTGAAATGAAATTCGGGCAACAATAAAACTAACGCGGGTATAAATGATTTTTAAACAAAAAAAAGGCCAAAGGCTTACCCGGTGCTTTTCCAATATCTCAACAAACCGCGCTGGATCTTTAGTGACTTGACGAGAAACTACAACGATAGTAAGACCCTGAAGTAGCGGTCCCCAAATTTCGGGTGCACTGTCGACGAAAGTCAATGCAGTCTTGAAGATACAACGCTCCTCGTCGTTTCCGTAAGGAAGTTCGCGCCATTGCCACTGCAGTCGATTTAACAATGTTGCATGGGGCAATCTAACACCTTTTATAGAGATTTAACGGATAAGGTATTGGATTTTTTTTTACTAAAAATATGCATATAACATAACGCTGGATTTTAAGTTGGGTGAGTGACTAACGTTGCTTTTACTAATTCAAAAATCCATTCGTATTAGAATCTTTTTCTCGGTTTAATTTTTGTAACATTTTATACCTGTTGAAGCGCTTTGATGGTCATTGACATCATTAGGTAAGTTATGTGACTAACATCACAAGATATCTTTCATTTCGATCGACAAATGATGCTTTTTGATATGATGGATAGACCCATAGTTTTAGACAATTGATATCTTTTAGATTTTACAATTTTTTTCTAATTCGATCGTTACCATTGCCGACGTATATTAAATATATCATTTTAATCACAGTCACAAATTCATTTATCTGAATAAGGTTATTAGGTTTTCGAGGAGCCAGCAATTATAAAAAGTATTGAAGAAATGAACCACATATACCTTTTGGAATTCCAGTGCTACCAGATGTATAGAGCACGATGGCTATTTGTTCAGGATGTTCGTTGAGGTTCAAAGGATCATCATTTTCGTTTTTGGCTTCTTCCCAAAGTTGTTCGAAGGTAACGAACGTCTTGTCCTCGTACGCTGATTTGTCACCTGTTGAGTCATTCAAACTATCAGTATAGCCTGAACAACTGTATTTACTAACTAAGCGGACAGCCAACCTTCGATCGCGCCAACTCTATTTGATTGCCACCCGGTTTTCTCGAGGAGTATTATAATTTCTCGAGGAAGTAGCCTTTTAAAAATCGTTTTAGCCTATTTTATATATTGCGGAAAAACTTTCGTCTATTTATTATTGATTTATTTCACATCAGACTGACCTCATGCCAATTATATCTTAGTCGTGACTGAAGGATCTTCCGGTATTCGAAACACAGGCCCGAAAAGGAAACCGATAAAGCGACTCTTGAGTTTCGTAACAACACTCAGAGGTCATAGATGGATTTAAAAAAATACAAATTGTTATAGGAGTTTCCAAGACTTAATATGGGAATTCACGAGAATGATGCTCTTTATAATGCCAACACGAGAATTATATAAGTACCTAATATTTTATTTTCAAGCAAGTTTGAACCAGAGTTGCCGATCATTTTTACGGGTGTCTATCAGAACTATTAAGAAATCGGATGTGTTCTCATTAAAATTACCGTTCACATCAGAAACTTTGCACAAATAATTATAATTATTCCAAATAATTATACAAATAATTATTCCAAAATTGATAAAAACTATTTTTTTGAATAATTGGTGCGAAAAACCAACAGAAATCCAACCGAAATTGTTTTGTTTTTTAAATTAATTTTCGGTTGGTTTTTCGCAAGCATTCAACCGTATTTTTAATGGCCTCGGTCGAATCGGTCCGGCGGAGAACTATCTTTTTTAATAATCGCTAAAGGATAAAACGATAAATCCAAATACCGGTCTCTTCAATGATGACCATCAGAGGATCCGCTTCTTCCAATATGTGTTTGACCCTCGACGATGGAAATTCGGCATCGAGAGGCAGATAAGCCATACCGGATTTTAGTATAGACAGAAGAGTAACGGGCAGGCGAATCGACGGTTTCATCGATACAGCAAGTATGGGTTCCGTGTTCTCGCGTGGCTCGCATATCTTTCTCAATATTCGGGCAATTTTGTTTGTCGTCGAGTCGAGCTCGCCGTACGATATCGCGTGCTCTTTTCCACTCTCATCTTCGTAGATTATAGCTGTTTTTTCCGAATTTTTCGCCGATATTTCTCGAAATATTTGGTGAACAAGAGCCGCGCTGTTGCTCCCAGCGATATTGTTTCCTTTGAGAATCGATTGTTGTTGAAGGGAGCCCATCTAAGAGTAGTAAATACAGTAATTTTATTATCTTTCGAATACTCCAAGTGTAATTAAAGTAAAGATTTTAAAGAAACTGCGCTCTGTAGATATTATAGGGATCTTATGTTCCACGTCAGGTTGGATCGCGAGTGAGAGAAACACAAACCAGAAAACCTATGTTTGGAAAAAACCGGTAGGCGCATCAGGCGGTGAAGCCCCGTATGTTAAAAAACTTCAGGGTCATCGGAGATCTTACGCATAATTATATATTTTTTTGGAGGAACCCACCAAACTCAACGATAAACTGTACATCGATAAAAATCCCATTGTTGTAATTGTAATTGTCTAAAAAAAAAAAGCCCATTGTCGTAATTGTAGAAATATTGTGAAAGGATTGTTTGCCAAGAGAACATTGAACTTTCCTGAAGATGAATTATCAGCAGCGACCTTTTACGTGCTGACCGATAATAATCTTGGCTAATTCGTCTTTACCGCAAGTTCAGAGAGCAAGATATACCCACACGTGCGCATACTGAATCGCGCGCTTTGCCGTTACCAATTATACCATCGATGAGTATCGCAATTACGAAGATTAACTGTTAGATGATTCAGCGATTCATAACCGGTTATAGGTTGAACGGTAGTCGATGCTGCGGTTGAGGTATTCGAAAGCAGCAGACATTAAGGAAAGTCCAGCGTATAATCCACGGGATCGTCGCGGTATTTCCCCAATTTTTACACCCTGACTCAGGGTATCGTCGTCGTTTCCATTGAAATTCATGTTGCGTGCTATGCTGTTGAGCATCCCACTACGTGGTCTACAGTGAAATCTCGATTTCCCAAACCTCAGACCGAATCCCGCGTAAATCGTAGTATCAATTATGTTCTATTGAACTGTATTTAATAGTTCGGAAATTTACCTCAACATTTATCTGGGTACATTTTTACTGTACAATTTTAGTATAAAAATATACATATGTAAATTTTACACTGAAATCGTATCCAAATATGTCAGGAAGTTATTTTCCGATGTTTTAAGTCCAAGTCAATCCAACGTACTCACTATTCCAAAACCTTCAATTATTCGACCCATGACTCGACTTATCCGAATATGTCGATTATTTGCACGGTGCGGTATTACAAAAATTGGACGTATTCAATCGGGAATACGTTTAGGTGACATAGTAAGAAGCCGGACAGCAAAAAAAATCCGTGAGATTAAAAATATTCATCTAAATCGTCAGTAATTCTTTTGAACTTGAAAGAAAATCATCGTTTATCCAATGAGCTTATTTACTGCGTTTTTTTTCCTCAAAGAGCAATGAGATTTAATTACTCAAAACGAGTAGAAGCCGTTAGTCAATGGAAGATGGAGATGTGATTAAACGGAATCCAATGTTGAGATGCTTAATCCTAACTTACAACATTTATTATACGAACAGGTCACACTAAGTCGATCCCAGTGTATTGAAATACATATTCGGATGTTTAATATATACTGTTTTTCTATTTAATTATTTATTTCGTATATATACGAAATAAATAATATGTCCATTTTCTTATACAGATTATATACATTGCCTTGTATATGATTTTTCCACATGGATAATCTCGTTAGAAAACAGAAAATTGCGTTTTGATTATCCGAAGTAAACTCGGTCCCCAATTGATTCGGGTAATCGAGGTTCTACTGTATATAGAGTTGGCTTTACAAACTATTGTACGGTGAGAGTCAGTGAAATGCATGCGGTAAAAGTTTACGCAACCGGAGGCTCAATCCGAAAGTTGCTCGCACGTTAAAGTTAATTTTATATTACCGAGAGTACCGTTTATGCTCTGATAAACACTCCGACCGTATACTATTATTCCTTTTTTTTTTCATTTCTTGCTTTCTTTTTTTTTTAATGCAAAGTCAATCCCTCGTCTTTCTAGACAATTCTTAAGAAATAGTTTTTTTTTTCCTTTTCAATAATGCAAAAACAAAGTGAGTTTAATGCACCGAACTCTCATTCAAATGGAGTCGTCGGTTTACGTTTCACCACTTGCTTTCTTGCTTTTGACTGCAAAATGAACTTTTAGCCTTTCTTGATAAAACATTTGTTTCCTTTTCAATGAGACTAAAAGAAATGACTGATTTACCAGATTCTCATTGAACTCGAGTCATCAGTTTACCTTTGATCTCTTTCTTTCTTCCTGTTGACTACAATACCAATTCCTCGACTTTTCAGACAATTCTTGAGAAAATCTTTTTTTTTTTTTCAACAGTGAAGAAGACTTATTGTGTAACGGATAAACGTTGCACACACATACACATACACACACAGGCGTGCATACGTTCAATAATTTTTTTTAACGTTCGATTTGTTTACACACACTCGCTGAGTGATAACTTGCGAAACGTACCCCAAATCCAATAAACTTTGTACGTATAATTAAATTATTTCGGCACTCCACTCAAACTTCGAAAAACCGCGTATTCTCAACGATATTAATCGCAGTTGTGCGTTATAGTCACTTGCGAAACTGATGTACTTTGCTTTGTATTGCTCGAATCGGTATCAAGCGATGCGTTAATTATTCATGGCGCATTTTCGCTCATGTTAATTCATCACTTTGATCGACTTAGGTGCCTAACTTTATTGTCGAGCTGAATTGCGAAGGGATTACCGCTTACCGCGAGAGAGTGACTCCTCCCGTTGACGCGTGCCGAGCTTTTATATGAAACTGGCTTAGAGGACCGTAGATTGTTCGTCGCTTGCCCTTCTCTGCTACCGCTGACCGCCGCAGCATTTCCTTTGGCCATACCCATTATAAACGTACCGTGCTCCAATGATAACAAGTGTCATTGCTTGCTATACGTATTATCGTTCCAACAATAATTTTTTTGTTCCTCTATAAAAAGTACCAAACATTATTATATAACACGTAATTTTTATTTTTTATTTCCATTTTTATCGACAATAGTTTAAAAGTGTTGCAAAGTTGAATCTTGCACTTTGAATTCCCCATAAAGGAAATTTTGTGGATGGCTTATCAAAAAAATTATTAAGCGAGGTTCGCATGTGCAAATTTCCACTTTGCAACTATCTTTTTTTTTAATTACGAAAATGCATATTTCTATAAAATTTTAACTGTTTTATCGATTTTGTCCAAATTCAGTATCAAACATCGATACACTCTATTTAAGTTTTATGCAGAAATTTAGATCAGTTGCTTGAAGCATTGTCGAGTTACAGCATTTTCAAAAAAATTTCGAAAATTCGAGTTTCTATAAAATCGTAACTACTTTACCGCCAAAATTTAATATTAAATATTGACACACTCTGTTTAAGTTTCATGCAAAAAATAATACATCAGTTACCTGAACCGTTCTCGAGTTTAAAAATAAATTACGAAAATGCGAATTTGTATAAAAATCTCAACTACTTCATCGATTTCACTTAAATTCAATACCAAAGGTCGCATCACTTTGATAAAGTCTTGTGCCAAGTTTCAGCCTGGCAGGTGGAAATTTGTGCAAGTTAGAGCAATAACAGACATTTTTCAAAATCTTAAAAGTCCAATAAAGTCTAAATGCTTCAATCGATTTTTATCAAATTTATACCAAAGAAACATTCGACTTCACTGTATACGGCACAAAAATTTGAGACGATTGAATTCAGTAGTTCATCCCGAGTTGTGGCAGAGTATGAATTTTAGTCTCTCAATCACAAACACACATACATCCAGACACATTTTTTAAATAAATTTCCTCGACGTTTTAGACCATTTTGACACTGACATGAAACTCTCGAAAGTTTTTTTTTTTTTTTATGAAACCAAAGCGGCCTCTATGAGGAAGCAAAACCAAGTGTGTTGTTCCTTAACATTGACCTCTTTTTACACACTTAAAGTGAGTTTTTTTACATGGTAAGAGAATAGGAAAAAACAACATAGGCTAAGAAAAGAATAGAATAGAATATAGGCTTAAAACAGGTTCAAAATATATTGCTTATAATATATGTCATATCTTGGTGTCGTCGATTGTGAATCACTAATTAGTTAAATGCGCTCAAGGCCACACCGGGATTCATAAGCTACCATTAATGAAGGAGTGGGAACGGACCACGTCGAATGTGTGCAAGAAGAAATCGAGTTTCTTTTCTATCAATACAGTAGAAACGGTGAGGTAACCTTGAAAAATTGTATGCCGCCGAGTCTGACAAATCCATGAAAAAAAGTTAGTTGAGAAAGTCAGGGTGAACTGTCGGACAAATATATGAATCATCCAAATTACAGTGACAATAATTATAGTAGGTCGTACTATGCAGATGCTTCCCTGAGGCGCCAGCTATGTTGTATAGTTAAACACGAGTAACTATATTATGGCACGACTTACTATTTTTATGATAGAACTGACTATATTCTGGATTTTACTATATGAATTTTTTAAGTATACGTGTGGTTAAAAAATCGATGTGTACAACTCCGTTTATCGATGTGTCAGTTGAGTTTTTTTTTTTTAAATCACTCGAATCAAAGATATTTCACTGAAATCTTGACCTATGTATCGTTTCTTTGGCGCAATGAAATAATATATTTAACGTAATATTAGCTAGTTTATAAATTTCAAATTTCATAAATTGTAGTGACATTGAATCAATCAAAATTTCATACAAGTCTTTAAAACTTTTTTTCATTAACTGCAATGAAATTTTAAATAATAGTTACATCATTTTTAGGTTGGATGAAAACATAACGTTCTGTAAAATTGGAATCACTTTCACGTTTTGTTTAAGTTACAATACTATCCAGTTGTAATATATTGTCGTGCTTAAATAATAAATTTAAAATTTACCTAATATTTCAATAATAATATATGCGTAACATTTGTTACGAAACCGTTACTAAAGAATGACACACATTTTTTACTTAAAGTATAGTTTATGTTCCTAAGTTATGATTTTTCGTTTATCATCTGTATTACAAGTGAATTTTTATTTCCAGAACTTGAAAGAGGAAATAATAAATGTCACATAGGCTAGAACGTCTGTAAGACGATTATTATCGTTTTTGTATTGTAATAAACAGTAACGATAGATGGTATTTCGCATTAAACATAAAATCTTCAATAATTTTTTTTATTTTTGTTATAAGTAACCGAAATGAATTTAAAAAATTGTTTATTTGGCTAATAACAGCTATTATAAACAAAATTTATAAAAAATCTTATCGAAGATTAAGATTATAGGAGCTGAATTTCTAGAAATAAGATAATTAGAAATCTTTAATGTTAATACTTTATATTCATTATAAGAATAATGGTGATTATTATTATGCTGAAAGTTGCAATTGTCGTGTAAAGCTCCGATATTGTTTTTATGGATGGCATTTGCATTTAGAATGTTCTAAGTGATTAATAGGCCAGTGACTGTGGCGTGATGGTCGCTTAGTTAGGTATAAGGCAGATCGTAGGTTTCAAATCCCACAAAAATGTACATTGAAAAGCAATAAAAATTTTCTGTGCTATTGGTGGGAACAGGATGTTTTATACATCATGATATGAAACGATCGCTTTTACCAAATTCAATATCAAACCTTATTAAAACTGTTAAGTATCGTAAACTTTGTGTTAGCAATAAACATGACTGTGGCCTTGGTTGTAATAACAAACCGAACAAGGGTAATGTATTTTTCCACAATCAAAGTCATGATACTTTAAGATCATAGCAAATTCCAGTCTAAATTTGTCTAATACGTTGTGGTATTCAATGTACGGTTACAATATCGCTTATTTAAAAAAAAAAACAGAATTGGAACAGGTGGAGCGATTGACGTATTTGCGTCAACCATCAGCGGACAGGATTTCATAGAAAAAATTATATGTGAAGCTCTGATTCCATTAATGGGGTTGGCCTATTAGTCAAAGTCCAATTAAGGGCTTCAATTTTTTTTAAATTATTTTAATGGACACTTAATACACCAAATCCCAAAGTTCGAGGGATATTGACCGTCTAGTTAGTTAGGAATACGACTGAGAAGTTGATCACTACGATCTGAATAAAGCATTGGGTTCATGATAAAAGTTCGTTTCAGAGACAGTATTTACCAATTTTTTCATATATGTAGAGCCAACTTTGGATTTTCAAAATCTAATATTTGGTCAATGAAAATTCAAAGATTATGTAACAAATGGAAGATTCGGACTTTACCGTCTTTATCGAATGCTTTATCGTTTAAAAAAAAACACAATTTAGCGAAAACATGAACATTGAAAACTGCGAAGTTTTCACGAACTCATGAAAACTGCGGTTAAATTTAGAACGTCCATATCAATGCGTAAAAAGAGACCAGCATCTTTTCCCTGACCTTCTTATAAAGCTCGGCCCTCCTGTAAAGAGAGAATCGTTTTTTTTTTTTTTTTGTGAAAGAGCATTAGTAAAAAAATGTTTTCGTGTTTTTAAATATTGCCGAGTGTCTTTCGAACACGATACGACACGATTTTAATAATAATAGACACATATAGGAACATTCACTACAAACATATTAGTTGCATTTGCTATACAGGGTAGACCGGGGTTAAATGGGGACGTTGAAAACTGTATACAATTGGGGCAAAATGGGGACGTTGAAAAAAATCATAGGCACGTCCATGTAGGAGTGTCCAATTGGCCCAGTTCTGGGCAGGTGTTGGTGGCCACTCTCTCAGTAATGGCGCGTCATCAGAAACCAGCACTGGCGCATTTCTGGATAACTGCTGGATGATAACTTGGGCCCAGTACTGGTAGTTGTGTATCGACCGAGTACTGGGGGCCAATGTTGCCCAGGGATGGTAACAAATACGGTGAGTATCGGGCAAGTAACCGCGGGAAATATTCGGTGTAATCTATTTAGTAATTAATCATTAATTTGAATAGATGTATTTCCTAACGTACCGCCTCCAATCATTTTAGTAATGTCTATTAGTAATGTCTATTATTATTAAAGAAAGAAAAAGTAAATCGTTCACGGATACAATTTTGAATTAAAGAGACAATTGGAACCTAAAGAGAACCAATACGACCTACCTAAACTGCCTCACTACCTAACGAACACGCTAACCACTAGACCAAACCGACTATGAAGTTGATGGATGTAGCACAATCTATCCTCGCTTCGTATTCTCGTTTAATTCCTCTCACAAATAGCCAAACAATGCTGAATGATTGATTCAATAAGTCGCGTTGTTTTTCCATCATTGTTTGTAGTTTTTCATTGTTCTCCAATCGACTTTTCTTTTCTCCTTGCCGTTCAAATAGTGAATTTACGTCATTAAGGGCAATATTTTCGATGTTTGAAAAATGGAATTGCCAAACAATGCTGAATGATTGATTCAATAAGTCGGGTTGTTTTCCATCATTGTTTGTAGTTTTTCTTTGTTCTCCAATCCACTTTTCTTTTCTCCTTGCCGTTTAAATAGTAAATTTACGCCATTAGGGTCAATATTGTCGATGTTTGAAAAATGGAATAAAATCTTCGCGTACCCCGTTCTGCCTCAGACAACTTTTTTATTATCAATCGCGATAAAAGATACAAAAACTTTCGTTTTAGGTGCCAAACAGTCAATGTACGCGAAAATTTGAACGTACCCCATTCTGTCCTAGAGACGACTTTTTTGTTCGCACGGACAAAAACAAAGACAAATATTTTGTTTTTGTGTGACGAACAGTCGATGTACGCATGCTGAAACGTTCTAGCGGCATTAGGAAGCTTAGTGTTCCCATTTTTCCCCGGCCTTCACCATATATATGATTGGTGAAATGTAGCGCGCTTTTTAAAAAAATTTTGAGAAATTATTACAAACTGTTTTGTTGAGATTTTTCTTCTAAAATATATTTTAGATCGCTACAGCACGCCAAGTTTTTTTTAGGTCGTCTCGGTCCGCTAACATGGGTTTTTACTTGGCTAACATGTTGCTATCAATAAGTTTTTCTAAAAGATTTTTATGCAACCAATTTTTTTTGTAAACACATTTTTATTTATAAAAGATTTTTTGCAAGCATATTTTTATTTGTGAAAGGTTTTTTTGCAAGCACATTTTTTTATTTGTAAAAGAAATTTTTGCCAGCAATTTTTTTGTTTCTGTAATGGCAACAATTTTTTTATTTGGCGTATGGATTTTTTTTGCAATTGTATATACTAGATTGTATATACTAGAGTGTTCAAGAAAAATTACTGCGTTATATAACATTAGCCCATCCTATATAGTAAACAGACCGAAAGCTGCGCTGCATAGCGCTTTTTACTGTGACACATAAGAGTGCGATTTAAGTTCGAAAATAATGGGAACAGTCGCTATACCGAGATATAATCCCTTCATACAGATTCTACTATGTATATGACACAAATCTGTTATACGTAGTATAAATTGATTATATTGTTATAGAAAGTGTACAATTCCTTACATAATATTAAACGTTGAACCCAACAGATAAATTGATGAATTGGCCGAACATTATTTTCTTTCCATGCTAAGAAAAACCACACCCAGTAAAACATAATTTACTATTATTCGCATAAGACTATGAACAATATCATTTAGCAAGTTTTTTGACTCGTCATTATTACGATATATTGCATAGTAATAATTGCCATCAGCTCAGTATATTTATAGCATAATTTAAAAAACAATAGTATTTATCGCTAATTTTCGCGAGCCCTGGCAACTATTTGCGACTGTTTTTTTTACTTCGTGATGCGAGACTGTAAGCACCTGACAATGACTCCCGAAAGGTTGATCATCTAAGACTTGCAAATACATATTTTTGTACTCCACAATCTAATCATTTTCGAGGAATGTGGCACATATATGTAGAATTCACAATTCGTGATAGGTGCATTGACATTTTTTCCAGTCACTTTTTTTGTCTCGCAAGTATTGTAGACGAACTTGCTTAAGGGAGGATTCTCGAGAGTATTCTAGTGTCGCAGGTCAGAAAAAGTCGTTTTTTTTTTAAATAAATAAATAGTACAACGTTTGAAAAATATGTTGCCAAAGTTTTATTTTTAAATTCGTAAAATTGCCAAAGTTACAGTCGCTTTGGTGAGACCCGGGCATTGGCAGACCGGTTTCTACGGAGTAGACAGTCGCGGTAGGCAGGAACCGTAACGGTCTTTGTAGCTCTCGGCGGACCATCGACGTGTTACAATGTTATTTCAATACTCGACTATTGCATTGACCACATTGGCTACTGTGTTCATGAGAATTTTTTCAATTTTTTCAATGATATTTTATACTTTTTTTTGTTTTACAAAAACAACATTTTCAAAATCATAAGAAAAATCTGAAATAATTCATACGGATTCAGAAAAGTCGATGAATTTATTAAAAAATGAAAATAAATATTTCATCTGAAATACTTATTGAAAAACAATTTTTTTTAATCAATTCGTTGATAACTTTTCGATATTATAATTATTTAAAATCAATATTCTCGATATCTTTAACATAGTTTTTTTTTTTTTTTCAGATTTTGGCCGTATGAGGAAGTACATAAATCGTGGTCAGATTAAACGATTGGCTGGGAATGTTTGAAATTGTCTGCCACGATAACTGCAAAAGTATAATCGACCGAGTGACTAGTTTCAAAGCCTGTTTAAATCCTTACACCTTTTTTTCAGGTGATTGATAATTTATATGTTTATTTCTAACATTGTTATTAACAATAGTATATTGATCAATAGTGTAAGAAAAAAACATTTCCATCGCTGCCATATTTTTAAAATTCCAATGACATCTTTTCTATTTTGGTATGTCTTGCGTTATTAAATCAGCTTTTCAGAACACTTCGTTTATGTTTGTTTCATCGTGACCCTTCGAAAAAACTGTGTGTCACCATAACACAAATAAATTTTTTCAAAGAACGTCTTTCTTTTCAAGGATGCCCCTTTATCTAAAAAAAAAAGTAGAACTTTGCATCCTTGTTGGATACTCTTATAAAAATCTTACTTTCATAGAGATTTGTGTCATCAAAAAATAAAACCAAATTACATACGACTACGAATTATCGTTACAAACACCGTTCCATTATATTTCGGTCGGGGATAAAGTTTTTGCTTCCTTGCTTTAATCTTGCGGAAACCAGAGCGAAAATGTAGATTTTTTGAAAAATTCAAAATGGCATAAAATCCGAACCACTTTATCGACATCGTCCAAATTCGATACCAAACAACATTGAATGTATCTTCAGCTATGAAGAACTATTTACCTAAACCGAAGAACTTTTACGAAAGTCAGAGCGATCACGGTCTTTTTTCAAAAAAATTAAAAACTACATAAAATCTTAATGCCTATATATATTTTGTCAAAAATCGCAACATTCAAAGATCGGTAACATTACTTTTACTTGCGTGTCAAATTTCAGCACGATTGCTCCAACTGCTACTGAGTAAGAGGCGATTGAATTTTCAAAGCCCTGCACACACACACACGGCAAGTGTACTCGTTTGTACCACTTTATTAAAGTCCACTTTATTATTTAATGACGTTTTTGCCGTATTATTTATGTTGGATTGCGCCATGACGCTGATGCTTGCGGAGTTAGTCCTTTGTTTTTGCTTTTGCAACTACTTTGTGTCGTCGATCGGTCCTATATGGTCCCAGTAATGTTTAGTTTACTACCCCATACTTATCCAATTGTGATCTCGTGAGACAAAGATTTATTCTTTATTCGAGGGTTTAGAGTAACCGATTCTGTTACAGAACGCGTACATACGGATATTTTTTCTAAAGTACTTTTCTCGATGTTTTGGATCATTCTGAGTGCCCTGACATGACAAAAATAAAATTATCAGCATGATGTCTGTCATAGTTTTCGAAAAAAAAATTCCGAAAAAATTATCCTTTTTTCGCCCGGCTACACTGAAATCCCCCCCCCCCCCCTTAAAGAAATATCAAAGTTTCGTTTTTCATTGAATCAATGAAGACTTTTTTGTTGGTGCGATTTATGGTCAAAGTGTATGAACATTCAAGGTGAAAGAGAAAAGATCTTTCAAAACATTGCCTCTCGTCGATAGGTTTCTATTGAATAATATTTTTAAAAAAGTGACACCATTCTTCTCGCCGGCGAACGTTGAGGTACGACGCAAACAAGCCGTTCGGCGAATGTCGCGTATCTCTGTTGGAGTCGGAAGGGGAGTCCCGCTTATAGTTATCGCCTAGTAAAATTGTTGAGTAGGGAGAGATTGTTGGTTCGGTCCTACCAACAGGTATCCAACCGAGTTTCACCTGCTCGCGTCGCGAAAGTTTTACGCCAGAAATAATTGCGCCATACGCAATTGACCCTCTTTATTGTTGAAACAAAAATGCACGCGGTAATGCGGCTTTCGAAATGCTCAAATAACGTATTTTTCCTTATTTTCTTGTTTTTAATTAATGCATAAGAATATAATTAATCACAGTTCTTAGTCAATAAAGGAAAGATCTATGCAAATCAGATACCGGTTCTCTTTAAATTAAGTACCAGGTTATTTAAATAAAATATGAGTTTTTTAAATTTAATTAAAATCGTATTGACAATAAAGAAAAAAAAATAATGAACGCCCTAGTAGAATCTTTATTGATTCGAGTAAGTCGCATACGATGGATATAAAGTCAAGGATATAAGTCATATTTGTCTTGTATATAAAGGCACAGTGATTCCGAGTGAAAACCCGCTCTGTACTTCGAAAGAATATTTTTCTGTAGTTAGGTTCTCAGAACTTAGGGAAGTTAATACATATCACGTTTAATAGTATGATGAAAAATAAAAGGATAATGAGTAATTAAAAAAGAAGAAGATTCCACACATTTTTATAAAAAGTTGTTTTGTCGAAGATTGTTTGAAGATGATTTCTTAAGGAAATCAATACATATCACATTTAATAATATGATGAAAAGTACAAGGAAGATAAATTATTTAACAAGCCTGCAAAGTAGAACCTTGCAAATTGCCTCCTCATTATTTTGTACCTTTGACATAGCTTTCTTCAAAAAAACTACCTCTACGAGGAAGTATGTGGATCAATTTTGGGTTCCTCCATTTGCGTCAAATTTTTACTCAAACCTTGTGCCGGTGTCTCGCAATTTGCGCATGCTAGAGCGCGATCGAGATTTTTCAAAAAAAATTCAAAATACCATGAAATTTGAACCGCTTGACAGATCTGCGTCACATTTTTTCTCAGACGTTGTTCAATGGTAGTCCACATGTGAGCAAAAATTCAGATAAATCAGCGAAAAATTTCAAGATTTTTGTGCTTCCTCATAGAGGAAGCTATGTTTTCGTGAAAAAATGCGAAAAACACGCGTGCGCGTGCGTGCGTGCGTGCGTGCGTGCGATGAAAAGGACGTTAAGAAGATAACTGCCGCAATTTTTGGGCGATCAATCTGAAACTTTGCTCGTGTGTCGAGTTACCATTAAGGTTGTTTGGTATTGAATTTGTCTCGAATCGGTTGAAGGATTCAAAAGTTATGAATATTTACTTTTTTTACATTTTTTTTGAAAATACTATAACTCGAAAATGCTTCGAGTAACTTATCTAAAATTTCGCGTAAAACTTAAATAGGCAATTTAGGCAAAATCGATAAAGTAGTCAAGGTTTTATAGAAATTTGTATTTTCGAAAATTGTTTGAAAATGCTATGACTCCAGAACGGTTTAAACAACCGATCCAAAATTTTGCATAAAACTTGAATAACATGAGCTGTTGTTTTTTCTGTTGTTGCAGCCGTAACTACCAAAGATATGGAGGTAACGCATTGACAAAAAAGCTTATTCAAATTAAAAACTTGTAAAGTAGAACTTTGCGCGTTGCTTCCTTATAATTTTCATTTTTCACGCAACTTCCTCTATGAGAAAGCCAAAAATAAATAATAAATATGAAATTTCACTAAAATTGGAACGACTCTATCGCCAAATTTGGTACACATCACGTTTTGATGTTGGTCCATTTACGTACAAAATTACACAGTAGTAAGAATAGGATAAATTATTTTTCTGGTGTAAATTCAGATTATGACTAATACTTGCGGCAATGTTTGATGCATCGTTGGTGAAGCTGCGATCATCAGTAAATGGACAGAGCCTCCAAACAAGACTTCGTAATCTTACCTATATCAATTCTGGGCCATCTTGACCGTTCAGACATTATATCAGCACTGGCAACCAGTTTCGGCCGATTCTTGATGAAGTTGTTCAATATTTGGTGGCTCTGTCCCAACATGGAATGTCATGTTTAATAGAATATAAGTACAAGGTTGATTGAGTAATTAAAAAGACTGAAAGACCCACACTTTTTCAAAACTCAGGGAGATCAATATACGTCATATTTGATAGAATTATGATGAGTAACAAGGTTAGTTGAGTAGTACTACTCAAGTATGGGATTTTCTGTTTTTTTTTTTAAAGTTAAAAAAAAAACAGAAACAGAAAATCCCCTATTTTTTATACGAAATTGTTTTGTCGAATATTGTCACGTAGTTTAGTACGCAGAACCTAGAGAAATTAATATGTGTCACGTTTAATAGAATAATAACAAATACCAAGGTTGGTGAGTCATTTAAATAAACTGAAAATCCCACACATTTTCATACAAAGTTGTTTTGTCGAACGTCCCGTAGTTTGTTACGCAGAATTCCGGAAAAGTAGTACGTGTCATGTTTAATAGAAAGATGCCAAGTAAACAAATGGTGAGTGATAAAAGAAAATTGAAAATCCCAAAACAACTTTGTATGAAAAATCATACAAGGTGGCTTTGTCGAACATTGTCCCGTAGTTTGGGATACGCAGACCTTAGGGAAATTAATACACTTCAATACACGTCACACATTAAATGCTTTTATGAACGGGGAGAGATTGAATAATTAGTTTAAAAATTAGGATGAGTTGTAATGTATAGGACTATTTCTGATTTAAATTGATATGTGGTACCCTATTCGTACAACTATATTTTTCGCAACAAAAACCTAAATTTGACAAGTTCACAAGTAAAAAATAAAAATACCCCTATAATACAAAAATAATTATGTAAAATATTAGCAAATCCGCATTTGTTCATTCGAAAACTGGAACTCAGATTTCCCATAAATAAATTGTACTGTACGTAATACACGTATCGGCGGGTATTTACGCGATACTAAAGTTCAATTAATACGCGGTTTCTTGGCATAATGAAAAGCGCGAAGCGATTGAAAGTGACGGGCAATGGAAGATAGCGTAATTGTAATTGCACCGTGCATAGCTACTGTACTTAATACTATAGTGACACGAATGGGGTGATTGAACGGCCGATAATGAGTTTCTCGTGGAGTGTTTGAAGCGTTACATCAGCGGAAACAATATCTTGTTGACAATAGAATTTTTTCCCCACGACAAATAGCATAAGGCTCTGCTCTACACGAGTCTTTAACGTTCATTCACTGAGCAAACGTCCCGGTCTACTTATCTCATATTTCGAGAATATAAACGAGTCACCGGACGTATATGGGATATCGCCATCGCTTTTCAGTGCATAAAACTTGTAACACCGAGAATTTGCAGATATACATCAAGAGTGCTGCTCGTATAATACGGCAATTAATAACTGTGCATCGACTGTGCTGTTGCCGCTGTTGATTTCATTCATATATCTTGGAAATAAAATGTGAATGTACGTTAGGTACCGAGGCGAGCAAAGCCTATTATTATACGCCGATTATGACATTCTATTTCTACTTAAAATAATCCTAAGGGACAATAATTCTACTCGTCAATATTTTATGAATAATGTATTAGAGTAGATTTAGAAGAATTAATAACACACCTGGAGCTAATTAAGTCGTCGAATAATCTTGTGAAGTTCATCTTCACTTATTCGACTAAACGAGCTATTCGAGCGACTCAATTCCACCTATTCAACGTAACGCATGAGCAGCAGTAGAATTCAGCATACAATAGCAGCGCAACAGCATTAAATAAAAACTAATAAAAACCCATTCCTAAGTCGGTCGAGAAAGTGGTGTAGTTTTTTCTCCAATTCATTTAAAAAAAAAAAGTGCAAGGAGATATTGATCGTTTGAAAATCAGTAATCGAAAGATCAAACCAATTATCTCGATCACTCCGGGTGTATCGTTGGCCTTGAATTTCGATAGCTCGTCGCTCTGTACTCGATGAATACGGAGCGTCTGCGAGGACTACATAAACCGAGAGACGCAATCGTGATTTGCAGTATGTAATAATGACCGTTGGGTGAGTGGATATTTTGCCAGTGACGCAACCCTGATTGCTCGTATGATTGGTTCAAGTGGCGAGAACAATAGACGCACGATCTAACCAGTTAGGTGTAACCCCGTTACGTTCTTAATCCGTCACATCCGCGGTAACTTTATCCTCGGCTAGACCGCTAACATCCGACTTCCGGATCATTAGATTCCTCTCTCATTTTTCTTTTTGTTGTTGTTGTCCCTCTAACGAATCCTTATATCGAGTGTAATAATAACGATGATGTAATTCATCATCAACATATGAGGCATCCCATACCAATATACAGACACGCAAAAAAAAAAAGAATTCTTAAAGAATTTATAAAAATCAGGTACAATATTCCGTTCAAAATATTGAAAAGAAATTCTGCCGGAATATGCAGATTTATTTATTTTTCATTTAATCTGTAATGTCTCGGAAATGATTAATCGTATCGACATCTCTACAAAACGAAAATTGACGTTAGACTGGAAAAAAATAACGTAAAAAAATTTGGGTGTTCGGGCTTTATCCAAAATATTGGTCTGTACGCAGAACACGATGAAACAATTGATATTGCCGACAATGAATGATAATTCAAACGACTATTGTAATTTCTGAAAATTTCGGAATCCCATGAAAAATAACTACTCAAAATTCGGTGATCAGCCTTACAGAATTTGAGGCAATTTTTTCGATAACGATATCGATAGTCCTTCCCGTAACAAAAATATTTTCGTTGATTCAGCCATAAAATGTAGCCCAAAATTATAACTATTATTATTATTGTTATTATTATTTATTATTTATTATAAGACTCTAGGACCATGTGTCCCGTAAGAGCCAATGACTTTACAAAAAGTTTACACAAGGCAAGACAATTCATAAGAAAATAATATATTCTATTATTTTAATGTTAATTACACAATTAATTCTGAATAAATTTTTTTCTTGTGGGCCTTGAAATAACGCACATTTTTGTTTTTGAGAAATGCCGTTACGATTAATCGTTCCTGAGATGATACATATTAAGTGGAAAATGGAGAAAAAAAATGACATATCCAGGAGGAATTTTTTTTAGTTGCAATTTGGTGTACCGATTGGAACGATAAAACCTGATTTTTAGACAGTTTCTGAGATTTCTTTCTCGCTGGCTGAATTGGCATGGAATGTCTCATATCTGGAACCAATAAAAAGAAATATAAATATTTGTTTTAACTCCGAACCAAGTGGAGGTACTGAATATCTTATCGGTTTTAATAACTTTGTATACGAGCCTGAATTTACATATGGCGTATGATATAGGACAGGTATATGTATTCATAATTGATAACCATAGATATTACCATTATAAAAAGTGCAATGCTTGACAATTAGAAATTATGTTGCTCGATTAGTAGCTAATACGCAATCGAGAACACCCGCGATTTGTAACATTACACTTCAGAGTAATAATTAAATATTCATTACGGATCTTTATTCACAGCATTTTTACACATTACAGATATTACGCACAACCTTCGCTTGCCACAATACTATTTTATCAACAACTATTTGTGTCCCCTATCCTTGTATCGTTGAGAAAGCAAAAAAAAAATTGTATTTCTTAAAATGATATTTCATCAATAATATTTTCTCGAATTGAAATATCTTTGACGTAGATTATAAATTATTCACAAAATTTGATTCAAGTTAATTCTGCTTCGATCAAGTAAACATCGTTTACTCGAGCCAGATATATTTTCTGTAACGTGAAGAAAGATTTTTATTTTTTTTTCAGACACTCTTGTCGGACATGTTGCTTCTGATGCTTCTATTGCTGTCTCTTCTCTGAGGTCCACGCGCTGCTCTCTGATTTCTCGTTGGAGCTGGCACTTCCCTGTCACTTCCGACCCTCCGTAAGCTCGTGTCCCTCTCGAGACCTCGACCCTTGCTCTTGGGCGTTCTCGGTCCCCTTATGTTCGAGTACACGACATACACAGCTAGAATTCCGACTACGAACATTGCAACTCCGACACCGCTGACTGTACCGACCTAAAATTTTCATACAAATTTCTTTCATATTACTTCATCATAGAGAACGCTTTGTTTTCGCGAACATCTTTTTTTTACACTTTCATACCAATATGTCTGTACGTATTGTGTGTCTCTTTTGATTTTAATGTTACCACCCTAAATGTCGCAATTCTTTAAATATCGTGCTCATATGGTGTACATGAGTTGACAATAATTAAATAATTTATAGATGTTCAGATTTTATGGCATTTTTAAGCACTTAATAAAGATACTCCGTACGATGTTTATCGATTTTTGTGCTATTCAATGTAATCAAATTATATCAAACTACGTTACATGAAAAAATGGCCATATTATTTATGTGAAAATTGCGTTTTAATTGTGCTAAAATTGAAAATTTAATGTTTTTTTTTTACTTAAATTCCGGCGAAAACTAAAATCTAATAAAATTCACAGATCGACTTTTCAGCAATAAAAACAATATAAAAAATATTAGGGAACTTGAAGATTGTCGGGTTTCATTCCGAGTGAGTTACTATACAGAATATCGCTTAATAATCGCAAATTACCTTTGATCAACAATACGTAGCTTTTAAAATTCGTATATTGCTCCAGAATAAGTAAGTAAACATTTTATGTAAAAAAAAATGTGCAAAATTAAAATCTAATAAAAATCATAAATGTTCTTCTTAGCGATAACAATAAATTGAAAAATATTAAATTACCATAGAATGTCCCATACAGTACATAAAAACGCCTCCAAAGTAGAACCTCGTAAATTGAATCCGGATTTTTTTTCACTCCACTGATCAACAATTGATCAGCAAACTTAAAGGTATATAAAATAACGAGAAAGCAATATGCAAGGTTCTACTTTGCAGGCTAACGTTTAAACTTAATTTATTATAATTAGAAGAAACGTAGGAAAATTGTTCGCTCACCATTGTCCACCATTCGCTGTCATCCATTTCGGTGAGCAAAACCCGCGCTGCTTCCTCATCGTCCTCCTCGTGCATCATCCTTATTTCTTTGCTCGTTGTTGCGCATCCTCGTCTCATTTCCTTTTCCTTTGAGAAAATTCGTCGAAAACTTTCAGGAGCAGAGTTGTTGTCGTCATCATCGTCGTCGTCGTCGTCGTCGTCGTCATCAGCGTTACGCTTGCTCTCGACCTCTTCTCCCTCGTTCTCATCTTCCTCCGAGGACGACGATGTGGACCCCTTCCAGAATATCTTGGCATGATTTTTTCCTACAGTTACACGCCCGAGATGTTCAAGAATTCCTCTCTTGTTTTTTATCGCTAGATTTGTTGTCCTTGTGGCTGCCTGATTCTCGGCATTGCTCACCGTCATAATGTTAGACAGAACGTTATTCCAGTCACTTGGGTTTACCTGGTTCTTGCACTTCTTTTTCTTACTGAAAACAGAAAAAAAATGACTCTCATTATGACGTTCATAATAACACACTCGCGAATGTATATCAAGAGTCGCGACAACTACTCGACGCCAAGTATTAAAAAAAAAATCAATTACATTGAAAGTGCTTTTTTTATTTAACCCTATGAAGAACGGTATCTCAGGAGATATGCATCTTTGAATTTTGAAAAATGCATTAATTACCAACCGATACATGTGAAACTTCATACTTAGTAGTATTTTGGATCGCTGAATTCGAATTTCGTCAAAATTACGAAATTCTAAATGGCTGATTTTATATCGAGGCCGAAAGTTCGACCATTTTTTTAAACCATTTTACTTCAACTCTGCTACTTGAAGATTTTTCGAGTCGCTGATTGCTAATCTGAACTAAAAACTTAGAAATTGAAAATAGCAGACCCAATATATTATTGGAAAAACGGAAATTATCAATTGTAGGCAGATTTGAAAATTAGGTGCTGTGAAATGTTCCATGTCGTGATCCATTTGGAGTCAGAACAGAACATCTTTTGGTGATTGCATAACGACGGATCAATAAAATTGCCGAAAGATGTCAGATTTGTATGGAAGTCGGTAATTGAGTGATTAGGATAGTCTAATACCACCTGGAATATCAGGCTGAAACTTTTACACATAAGTTGCGGGATCTGCCTTCCGATAAAGTGCATGGAGACGAAGCCATGTAGGATTTTGCAATGTCTTTTTCAAGTCAAATTAGAGATCAATGTTCAAGTAAAACTTCAAGTATTAACTTCTCTGCAAATCAGCATATACTTCACGAGTGGCGTCCGCCATACTGAATTCGTCATGATTTATTTCTGAATTCAGATTCGTAATCAGCGACCCCATAAACCCCCGAATACCGAGTTTCATCCAAATCAAATACCTTTTTATATACTGTTCGCCATATTGAATCTGACATTTTAAATTTATGAATTTTAAGTATAGACTCATAATCAGCAACGTCAAAAAACCTCGCATACCAAGTTTCGTCGAAACTGAGAAATTTTTTGTGCTTTCGTCTGCCATATCAAATACACCATTTCGAATTTTGAGTTCACATTCCAGCGACTCCATAAACAGCTGAATACCGGGTTTCATCCAAATCAAGAATCTTTTTGCATTTTGGTGCGCTATATTGGATCCGCCAATCTAAATTTCTGATTTTTTAGTCCTGATTCGAAGTCAGCAACCCGAAAAACCGTTCAACTCCGCAAGCTTTGCAGTCATTATTTGTAACGTTATATCGCGAGTGTATTCGAGTATACTGTTGCGGTGGCGATCTACAACAGTTTATGGTAATAGAAATGATCGATAATGATCAGCTCATAATGATATTCAGCTAATCGATTTATGCAAAAATCGATACTGTCCATCAACAGAATTCCATTTATGAGCAGCCGATTGCTACAAGCAGCAGAACGAAATTTGTAAAAATAAAAAAGAAGCATTCAACGATCTATTATTTTATTACGGAAACAAAATTATTTTATTTCTGCATATGTTTTGATTGAACGCATCGTAATCAGAGTTGCAACCATCATATTACCTTCAAACTCACTCTAATTGTTTATTTATTCCATAAATAATCAGATATTTATTATTTGTTAGAAGGTCGGATAGAAAAACATTTTGTTTGTATATATAAAAAATATATATTTCAATACATGTTTATACCTACCACATTGTGTCTAAAGCCTTGGTATATACCTCGATCGCCTCCTCGAGCCATCTGACCTCTCTGAGCTCTTCAGCGTCGTATTTTCCCACACCCTCGTCTCCCTCCCAAAATCTTGACTTTTCCACTTTAACCTCGAGTCCAGCAAATTCGTTTCTAGTAAAATAAAAACTTTGTTTATATGAAATTTCTTTTTATTTCTCAAGATTCTTATATCAGTGTAAACTTAAATATCTGTTATGACTCTAACTTGAAGAAAACTTTATCGGACATAAAATTTTATCGAAGTGATGCAACCTTTAGTATTGAATTAAGGAGAAATCGACAAAATAGTTTAGGTTTTTCAAAAATGGTATAACTCAAAAATGGTTCAAGCAAACACACTAAAATTTTGCATGAAACTTGAGTAGAATATCTCGATGTTTGGTACTAAATTTAGTGAAAATCCAACAAAGAATTTACATTTTTTAAAAATCTTACATTTTCCAGTTTTTTTTTAATTCTACAATTTCCCCACTCGTTCAAGTAAATTATCCGACGTTTTGCACGTTGATTAAACAAGATCATCGAACTTTGAATACCGTCTGCAAAGATTGCTTTTTATAAAAGTATATCATAAATAAATATTTTTAGAAAAGTTTAGATTTCTACCCGAATCTATGATCTGGCCACAAATCAATTGACGCGTTATCGAAATAAAAAAAAAACGGTTGCAAAGTAGAACCTTGCAAATTATTGCTTTCTCCCTTTTTTTTTGGCCCGTCATCCACGAAGCTTCCTCTATGAGGAAATCAAAACTGTCCAACATACTTTCGCAATAGTGGGCAATATTCAAATAAGAAAACTTTTTATTTTCATCAACTTCACAACGAGTATTCCATTTTTGGCGAAACCTTCACCAATTCTTTGAAGTCAGGAATTCGATAGTACATTCTCTCTGCCGAGTGAACGAGGTCGACCTAAATCATTTTGAATATCATTCTACAGATTTGATATTTGGTGGAGCAGGCCAATGACGAGGATTTACAAATGAAAATAAACCATTGAGTGGGCATTGAGTGTTAAAGTCGCGTCAGGAAATGAGATTGCTCTCGACGCAACGCCGTTAAGTCGTCCACTGCGAGACCTTGGTAACTCGGTTGGTCGACTTGAGCCAGAGTGAGAATGAGAATCATTATTGACGGGAGAATAATGTGGAAATAGAAAAAAAAAAAATATGTTAAAAAAATAAACCACACTATCGCAACTTGTTTTCAAGGCCAGAAACGAGACAAGATGAAAGAGCTGCTAAAGCGCCGTTGCTTCTAATTCTCATATCACTATAATCATCGCAGCTATTAGAGAGTGGTTACAATATACTTTGTCGTAACTGGGATTATTTATGAGAAACGTCATTAAAATGCTACTGGTACGTGCGGGCGTCGAGAGTAACTTGCGTAGAGTCTCGCAATGTTATAATTCAAATTCCAATATTAATTTACACTCGTAGATTTTTCCCGATAGGCACGAAAAATTATTTATTAGTGATCGGATAAAAAATTATTTAGAATTAATTAATCAACGTGAGATATTTTGCATGCGTAAATCTCTGCGAACGCATATCGGATAAGTATGCGATTACATTATTGCCGTAATGGTGGGGAAGCACCACTATTTGTTATTATAGAACGCGACACTGTTGTCTGTCCTTAAGTTCATGAATATTCATTTGAGCGAGAGTAAAAACATTTAAAAAAAAAAAGTCTTTCGACATATAGGTGTCGACTGTGGGTTTCTGTCGTACCTTGAGTCCTCCAACAAGAGAATCGTGTTTGACGAGTTTACTCGATTGAGATGTTCCTCGAGATTGCCCTCACTCGCCACTACTATCGTAGCGTTTGACGGCCCCTTGAAAAAATCGTTATCCGGCTTGCCGATGTGAACAATATGCGATGTTAAATCTTCTTCGTCGTTGTCGTGAACCATTACGCAAAGTCCTTTTGCGATTGCGCTCATTGTCAATTTTTTTGCAATATTCTGCACGTCATCCTCGTTGTCGTCGTCTCCGTTTGCGACAAGGGTGAATGACTTCCATTTGAGAGCTTCGATGACTCTCAGAATAGCCTTGAAAGTTCATCGAAATAATAATTCACCGTTTAAACTATAATTTGCTTCAATTAAATTGTGATCGGGGGTAGTCGGAACACACGCAGTTAGAAAATTCAAAGTTCCATGTAGCTCTTTGGCACTCCTGCAACTTAAAGTAGTTATCGCGAGGTACCATCTATCGTAAGAAATTGTTGAAACTTTGTCAATTTTTTACATCATGTTTCTTAAATATGATGACAAAGTTTAGAAATTATTGAACGTCTAGTATCTGAGAAAAAATACATTAATCCTTCGAGTACGGGGCCTTCGCGCCGCGATCCAGCCAGTTGGCCCGGGCACGCGCGCCTTAAAAACTTCATATTTAAACAACAGTAATATATTGATAGAAGAAAAATGATCTGTGGTACGAATTAAAGTCTTGATATCACACTTTAAGTAGAAACAATTTTTTTTAAAATAGAAAACTCGTTTAGTTATAGCGATTATAAAACCGCACTGCGTCATGACGCGTTTGCGCGTCACCCGGCCAGATGGACAGGTTTCATATGACGCGTTTACGCGTCACCCGTACGCGAAGGGTTAATAAATGTCCTTATACACGGAATTTACATTTATCATATTACATTTTTTACCATAGTAAAAGAAGCCCCTTCTTACAATTTTCTTTTTATACAAGAAAGGAAAATCGTAAGCATTTTCAAAAATTTGAAAGTTCATGAACGTCTTGTTTCGGAGATAAAAAATGGTACAGAAAATATGTCTCGAATGCGCTTCATCGGGGATAGGCAGCAAGTACAGTCTGTATCAAAAGTTTTGGAGATGTAGATAGACTGCTTCATGGTCTTCAACACACATGCTCAGATTTTTTTTTGTTGATAAAACATTTAAGTAAAATGTTACAACTTAAAATTTTGTGAAATATTGTTGAAAACTACCAAAATTAAATGTCTTTCATAGATATTTTAGAATCATTCTCCAAATTCCATTTTCTTTCATTTTCCAAATTTAAATAATATTTAAGAATCGTTCGTGATGAATAATTCTCAATTTAATATTTCTAAACGTTCCTTACCTCATGCGAAAATACATTTTAAAGGTAACTTTGAAGTGAAACTACGTTTTTACTCATACGTAAAAAAGAAAATATATCAATAAGATTTTAATTTTCTTTGTTTATTTTTAAACATCAACAGATTTGGAAATGATGGAACAAATATAAATAGGATGGTTGCCAATGCCTTGTAGATTTCATTCTGTTTTCCCTTAAGTTCTAAAGCAACAGCGCGGATTCTAAAAGGTGTCGACTCTAAAAATGTTGGATTCAAGAATAATAGAAACCTTGATATTATATCCTAAGTATCAATGAACACCACCAATAAAATCTTATTGAAATTTTGATTTTTTGATTTTCACATCCAACCACAAACAAATCGCCCGACTATGATGTGTTAATGATTATTTAATTATTTCACAATTTTTGTTTACCCAATTTGCTAATTAATTAAGCTTCTTTTTCAGTTGGGAGTTACTTTTCGTTTTTGTGAAATTATTATTTTCCCTCATCAAGTAGATACTCTGTAATCCAGATCCACTTTAGTTTACACTAGTTTCTCCTTTAATACGCGTACATACAATTTTTTAAATCTTCTTCTGAATTTTAGTTAACTGGAAAAGACTTCCTTAATTACCATACGAAAATACAACTTATTGTTAGCTCACAGGAGGAATCGATCAAATGCCAAATAGTTACAAATCGAAAGTGACTGTGACTCTATCTGAAGTAAACTTTTCTCATTCGATGTTACGAGGTTTCACACAACCACCACTAGGAGGAGACCCTTAAAACCTTTATCATTTTCAAGCTCATTGTATTACTTACAATTTAACTCAAGGTAGAAGTAATTTGCATTATCCCGCTCAGAGAGGCTTCACATAGAGTCGAAGATCATGCAATGAGGCACGTCGAGACATATAAGAATGGCTTATAATATGCAAATATAAATAAGAACTTAAGAAGGGTGAGAGGTCAATCGTCAAATGAGGCTCACAGAACATATACATTTAAAAAATTGTACTTTTCATCAGCGGTTTTGAAACACCAGAAAATAATATATGAACAATTTAAAATGGTTGAGTATTCGGAGTGATAAACTAAGATTGCACAGTGATTTTCAGTTAAAAAGATTTAAAAAAATGTGAAACGTTAAATATCGATAAAAAATTTAATTAAACAACTTGGGAAAATCGTGGACCCATTCTTCTTCTCTTATGTTTCGACCACTATTTTGCGATCTTCTTCAAATATTTATTCTAGATTGAAGAAACAAAAAAATGTAATATAAACCAAATTATTGGGAGATCTCAGGTTAGATTCCTCAGGTAGAAAAAATATTGCGAAGCTCCGGGCATTTATAGTACTATATTCGATACATATGTCCATTAGTCGTCCAATGCTTGCCGATAGCATTAACACGGTGTAGGTCCGGTACCATGAAACAAACCTAGATGACCGACTGTTACGAAGGTCCCTTCGCTAATAACTATAGTATAGTTGATGCGACGTTAAATAACCGGAAAAAAAGAAAAAAAATTTAATAGCAAAAGTTTCGATGAGGAATTAGAAATCAGCAAAAGTCTCAAGATGTTTAAAAAGTACGAGAAACATAATATTCCCCTAGCACCGCCATCCCACTCGCTCTCTCAAATTGTTGATAGCCACTTTTATTGAGAAAATGGGAAAGTTTTTCCAATTGCGTAGTGAGTTTTCGAGTGACTATTTGGTTCTTTGGAAATCCGATCGTATTTTTTATCTGTAAAAGCTGCCATTCAGCGAAGTTTTGCATTTCGTTTTACGTACAATCTGCTGTTTAAATGTCGACTTTTGACGACTCTGAGATGATCTGAAATGAATACTTTTATTTCACTCGGTACGTAAAACGCGGTTTTACGCACATTTCGCATACGTCAAACACCATTTGCACACCTTACAAAATAAAATTTGGTGCGATACTCATGCGAAGAACGTTTTCTTAACTCATGTGATTACAACACTCGCCTTCGGCTCGTACTGCGATTCACAATCGTACGGTACGAGTGCGGAAAAACTTTTCTGTAACTCGCGCATGAAAAACGGTGCTTTTCATGGCAGTTTTACGGGCCGAAAGTGGCTCATTTCAAGTCAGTATAAAAAAGATGAGTCGCGCATGCACAGTTCGCGATTCTTTCACTTTCGTCCCGTGAGATTTCACTCTCGTCCCTAGGGAGGAAAAGTTATAACCTCACCACTGTTCATGCGCTCGTTACAGGAAATATGATGTGCAACGAGGGTCGAATTAGCAATTGCGACTCGTGTGATTTGCAACAACCGCACACTCATCGCAATCGCCAACTTTCGACTCTTGTTGCAGAATATACAATTTCTCACGAATGTGAGGCTGCAGCCGAAGGCGAGTGTCTTTTTTTCTTTACATGCAAAACCGTCGTTTGCTCATCGCTTACAGACATCCAAAATAGCTGTTTCCCCAACGCATCGGTATGCTTTAATACATTACAATATGAGGGCAAAAAAACTCTCTCTAACGAGTGTGAGTTTGTAGCACGAACCAAAGGCGAGTGTTACAATCACACGAGTTAGAAAAAGTGTTTCGCACGAGTATTGTACGAAATTTTATTCCAAAAGGTGCGGAAATGGGGGTTTTACGCACGCAGAGCGTGCGGAAAAGCGACCTCACCGCCTATGACTTTGTCTGTTATTTAATGCAATCAACATGACATTAAATTATAAGAAATCCGTGTAGTCTGTTTTTAGTCTAGTAGTTAGTACGCTCGTCTCTAGACATTTAGGTAGACAGGTAGGTTGATAGGTCTCATGTTTAAACCCTACAAATATCACTTCTCGAAAAGCATTACGAAAAAGCTCGAAATATTTTTTTCTTCAATATCAATAAAGTACTATTAATAACACTATTGCGTCAGTCTCGTTCTAAAACAAACTTTCTGTAATTTATATTTACATATTGTGTACAGTTTCTTTTAAATGATTGAAATATTCAATAATAAATTCTGTTTCCCACAAATGGGATTTGGTTGCCGTTAACAAGATTCTGTCTTTAACTCGTACACAGAAAGTTCCGCTTTCCGAAACTGAACAGCGTGGCGAAAGTGGCGCATTCCCGTACGTCGTAAGGAAATGTCCTGCGCATGCGCACATCAGCTACATACTTCTTTTTCTACACGCATGGTTGCTTTTCTTCACGCTTCCGTCACATTTCCACATGGCAGACGAACCAGCTTTAAGGTCAGGCACACTTTCTGTCGCGCTCCGCAGTTTCGGAAAGATAAAAAAAGTACTTGTGCCGAAATTGGCGATCGCGGCTCGTGTAATTACCATACTCGCTTCGCTCGGGCGGCTAACCTGGCCATTGCTAAAATTGCCAACTTTCGACACTAGTTGCACAATGTACTATTTCTTTCTTTCAAATATACATTTATTAACTGTTAATAAATGTTTAGTTGTGTCAATTCAAAGCTTCAAATAAGCGATTTTTTAACTATAACAAAATTATCATTTGTTAATTGTTAACAAATCCCAGAACCTATGAATAAACTTATCTCTCAGCGATACTAAAAGTTGAAAATTTGGCAAGGAAAAAGTGTTCGAACTACATCCGGTCTTTCATATAGATGAATTTTGTAACATGTACCTGCGCTATAAAAGCATCCGATTCTTTGGCGAGATGATGCAGATAGGGTGAGCTCGATGATTTTCTCACAATATGCGGCACACCCAACACCGAAGTAATCTTGTGCACAGCGTCAGCGTTGGTAGCTGTATCGGGGCCGATTATTCCTGTCAACAGCGAGACGACGGATCAGTAGGCTATACGATTTTTTTTTCTTTTCTCCTATTCCACCCAAGTATACCCAAGTAATGAGGCGGCTGGAGACAATTCATGTCAGCCCAGACAAGAGCTTTCATCGCCGCCTTGACAGCACCGGCGATACTTCCGCACGTATCCATAACGGTCAATTCTGAAATTGAAACATTTGTAAACATATATTCTTCGTCGACTAGTCGTCTTCAGTTTTTAATGGCATTTTTTTTCAAATTTTGACCAAAAAAGACAATCAAAATTCAATGCTGTGATATAGCAAATAATCATTGTAATTATATTCTTTACATTATAAATTATGAAATTACAATTCATATATAATGCATTGGAAAAGGTAAGACGGAATTGGAGAATTCCGTCTTATCTTCAGTACCTCACGCATAGCACATAATATTGAGGAAATATTGCCAACATTTTTCCTATGTTTCAAGACAGTTGAAATATTGTAACGAAATATCGCAACTTTGTGATCGAATATAAAACATTTAATTCAAAGTTAACAACGTTATTTTTGTGAAACATAGTTGAAAACAACAAAAATTAAATCCCTTTCAGAAATATTTTAGAATCATTCTGTTGAGGGGTAATGTTTTTCCCAATTTCAATAATATTTCAGAAGATTTCGTGCGAATTATTCTTAGTTTCGTATTTCTAAATATTTCTTAAGTCATGCAAAATTACATTTTAAAAGTAATTTTCAAGGGTAATTGATTTTTTACCAAAAGGTAATTTAAGAAACTGTATCGATAAGAATTTTAGTTTCCGGTTTTTTTTTTAATTCTCGACAGATCAAGGGATCAACGAATGTCAATAGGAAGGTCAATGTCTTGTCAGTTTTATTCTGTTTTCCCTTAATTTCTAATGCAACAGCATGGATTCTAATAGAATATTAGAACCCAAAAATAACAGAACAATTTAAAAATTACGTCTTAAGAGTTTAAGTAAAAGATAACATCATTATCTATACAATCCTGCCGAAATTTGGAATTTATGAATTCTAACGTTTCATTAAAAATCAGCGACCTTAAATTCGCTTGGATACTAATTTGCGCATTTTCGATTTCCTTCTGATAAGACTTTTCTAATCATCTAATTCAATAATAACGCGATCTGCATTATTGCAACATATACTCTTAATTAATGGTGAAGTTCAATGACAAAAATGTAATCTACCGTTTGAAAAGCTTTTGCAATATTTTGCAAGTATATTATTACAATTTTCTTCTGCAACGTTGTTAGAATATTGCATTTGCAATGCTTTGACTGAACATTTTGGTACCATGTGCCTATGTGGGGTTGAAGATTGATATTAAATTTGCTAAATGACATGGAAATTTAATATGCATACTAAAATGATGACTACGGGTAAAAATAATTCATAATCATTGTTATAATTCTAATACAATTTTATTTAAAGTTAATGCAAGTGTCATAGAAAACTACAAACAAATATTGAAAATACTTTTTAATGCTGCTATGAAATGTACAATAAATTTAAAAAAATTCTATTTAACTTACAAATAATGAATAGTCACTTAGGATTTAAATATGATACAATGAAAATTTACCCATCGCACCGTAAATTTGACATTCTGGAGTAAAACAATAACAAAATTCGAACTTTCAATATGTTTCTCGAAAATCACTCATTATACTCCGAAGCAGTATTAATTTTCTAATTGTGTCTTCCATCTTAATAATAGAAAAATATTTTATTGTTTTATTATACCAGTATCGTTATATTTTTAACAATGTAATTAAGTTCTAAATAAACTGGTATAATAAATAAAAAAAAACTCCAAATCTTTTTTACTGTACTAAAAAATCATGAATCTTTTTATCTTTAAATAAAGATACTTCTCGAGTAAGCAAGCAAATCGTCGCGTTCGTTTTACCTATTTTCAAGCCATTCGTTTTGTTGTTGTGCACATCTGCTAGAAACTTGGCAGCCTCATAGAGATGTACACCCTTTGTCGATATTTTTCTACATGCAGGGTCGTCGTGAACGGCGGTGAGGAGTGAAATCTGTCCGCGATTTGCACATTCTGTACGAACACCACAGGTGCACGCAGCTAAAATCCCGAGCACCGCGAGCCAGCCGCATGTCTTGCCCATAATTAATTGATGATCAACTGATTTATCGAATATCTTCTTACTATGATTCCATCCTACAAATTATTCACTCCTTTCCACGCGCTCACACAAGTACAACCGTAAATAATCAACTATATTTTATTTTTATTGTCAAAAATAATATTGCTTTCGACTTGTTTTTCCACTGAGCTTACGTCTGGTACTGCGGACCTTGGTATTGAAAAATCCGAGCTTTATAGGGAAGCCACTGTGCTGACGTCCATAATGTATTTCTAAGGTTTGAGCCGAGGTCGAACATCAGTCGTTCTCACATTTTATCTCAGTTTGGCTATTTTTCATCTTTCATTTTATATTTATTATTTTTCTTTTAACCGAAATCTTTTGCAATTCTAAGGGCTGATGAAATAATTCCAAGTATCATGATGATTTTGCTGATTTTTTGTGCTATAAATAAAAGGGTACGACAAATCATTTTCATAAGCATACCAACGAAATGTCGAAAGGACTAAAAAACAAAATTAACTATACGTCTTCTTCGACATTTCTGGAGTTGTTACAATTTCTACTTGACATTCGTCGTGACTTATGAGAACCTCTCTTAATGTTCTTACAGCCGTAAGCTTGTTAAAACAAAATATATAGTTATGGTATGCCGATCGCCCGCGAGAAACGAGAGCTTGTTTTGCATTATGAAACATCACGCTCTCCTTTTACGTAAGGACAGTTCAATAGAGTATCGAAATAAATCAACTTGGCGTAGCGTCGCTACCGCAACTATGGATTTAATAGCGGCTCGAGATATGCCGATTAATAATTCGATGTTGCCGAAAGGTAGCATTACGAATATATTAATACATAGAGAAGGAAATTCTTGAGGTATGGCAAAAAGAGAAATATTTATATAGGGTAGAACCTAAAGAACCTGATAAACTTAAAGATAAACAATATCAATAATTTATTAAAAATATAAACAATTTCTGCAACGGGCTTTGTTATAAGTCGTTTCATTCGTCATCGTTTGCAGAATATTTGCGTAAATTTTTAAGTCCATAGGAGAGTCCATGTGCAAGTGGCACTTGATAAAGGGCACGGGCGAGGGATATAGAAAAGATAAATAATACTTTTGGATTAACACTATCGTAAACAAAAAGGGAGCACACGTCATAATATCTGATGTTCACAAGTCTGCAAAGTAGAATCTTGCAAACTGTTTCCTCATTATTGTACAGCTTTTGTTTTTTACAAAGCTACCTCTACTAGGAAATATGTTGCTCAATTTTCGCTTGAGAAAGCTTTGTAAAAGAAAGAGCTGTGAAATAAACACACACACACAAAATTGCGGGCATTTTTGTAAAACACTTTTCTGGACGTTTCAGACAAATTTAAGCATTGTGACATTACAATTTCTTTTTCCATGAAAACAAAGCTTCCACTACAAGGAAGAAAAAAATGTCGCTCAATGCAGGAGCAGTAGAACCACGATTATCCGAATCACTTGGGATCGGGTCTAATTCGGATAATCAAAAGTTCGAATAATCGAGTTGCCCTTTTTTTCGGACGGGATCCACTCTTAAAAAGGACATGACACATCGAAAATCGAAATATCGAAAACTGAACCCAGCTTAAAAGCATTCTGATAGGCTCCCTGTTTCGATTATTCTCTCTCCCTGAATGCATCGTACACGGGCAGGCCATGACGGCAATTTTTAATCGTAGAGACTTACGAAGAAAAACCATAGAGAACGCGCGTGGAGCGGTCGTTGTTGCTATTTAAATACGTATTTTGTAATACAAAATACGTATTTTGTATTTAAATAGAGAAAAAGCACGTATTAACCATGTGACACATCAAAACATAAAACACAAAAATCTCGGCAACAAAATGTAATAAATAATGTAACGTTTACATTTCCGTCTGGGCGCTGCGCGGATCGAATAATATCTGCTTGTGAAAAACGAACGTGAAATGAATTGGCGCGAGAAGACACACAAAGCCCGCTTGAACACGCATTGGTTTGGATAATTGCGTGTTCAAATTAACCAAGTCATATTCGGATAATTAGCTGTCTTCGAATAATCGAGGTTCTACTGTACTATAATTCACCGGTTCGGAGACCTGAATTTGCGGGACACATGGCTACCGTAGACAACTCTGTATTTATGACGCGTAATTATAGAGTATTGTAGAAATAATTATACCATAACTTTTATACAGTTGTAGACACTAAATCTTATTTTCAAGAGATACGGATAAGTGCATGATATATTACGTATCGCTCTAATTATCGAGGCTTAAAATGTCAGGTTATTCGCATTTTAATCACGCAATTATTATGGAAAATAAAGAAAATAAAAATAAGTAACGTATAAAAAGCTTAACTTTTTATTTTAAGTCTAACTTTAAAGTACCAATTGATATTGCCATTTCTGCACCCTCGGATGTCCATACAAAGACATATCCCAGAAACGAATGAACCGAATTAGTTTTAATGCCCTTAATAGTAAAACTACTTTTTTAAAAATATTCCTAATTGTATCTTTTTTAATTTTAATAAGTTTAGCAAAAAAAAAATATAAATTCAATGCCACGCAAATAAATATGTAAGGATTACTTTTTTAAAATTTCGTAAAGGTCGCAGTGCAGAGATTTGCACATTGCTTCTTCATTTTTTTCGCCCACTATCTACAATGCTTTTTAATTTATGCACTTTCTCATAGAGGAGGCATTATCGATAACGGGCAACAAAAATGAGAAACTAATATGCAATGTTCTACTTTGCAACCTTTTGTTGCATCAATTTTATCAATTTTATCTGTGGCCAGATGATAGATTGGAGTAGAAATCCAATCATTTGTACAAACTGTTAAACAGATCTATACATTTATCTATCGTATACTTTTATAAAAAGGAATTTTTGCTGTCAGTATTAAAAATTCGATGATTCTGTTTGACCAACGTTCAAAGGTAATTTATTTGAACTTGTGGGAGATTTTTTTTTTTAATTTTTTTTTTAAATATAACATTCTGTACAATATGAACTCGTTGTTGGATTCTCACTAAATTCTGTATCAAGCATCGAAATATTTTCTTTAAGTTTTCTACAAAATTTTAGATCAGTGACTTGAAATGTTCTCGAATTATAGCTTTAGCGAAAAAATTATCAAAATGCGAATTTCCACATAAAATCTGAACTACTTTATCGGTTACACCAAAATTCAATACCAAAGGTCGCAATACTCCGATAAAGTTTTGTGTCAAACTTCAGGCCGATAACTGGAAATTTCTTCCAGTTAGAGTGATGACAGACATTTTTCAAAATTTCAAAAATCTTATAAAGCCAAAATGTTTTAACCGGTTTTAATGATACGAATACGGAAGAAATATTGGATTGTACTGTGTGCGCCACAAAAAGTTGAGATGATTAGGTTGATTAATCATCGAGTTATGGCAGTATGAATTTTAGCCCCTCTATCGTACACGCACACGAGCCGATCCATTTTTTAAACTACTTTTCTCGACGTTTCAAACCATTTTTATTATACAGACATGAAATTCTCGAAAAAAATGTTTTCATGAAGCCATCAAAAATAAATCAGCTGATCAGATGATCCAAAATTTGGCATAAAATTTGAATAGAATGGGTCGTTATTCGATTGTGAATTTGGTGAGGATCAAACAAAGAATTCATAATTCAGAGAATTAGAAAAGAAAAAATTCACAAAGCTTCCTCTATGGAAAATCCAAAATTGACCAACATACTTCTTGGTACACTGAGAGAAATCGGCACAGGATTTGTTAACAGTTAACAAATGCTGGTAAGTTTTACCAGGATTTGTTAACTGTTAACAAATCCTGGTACCTACAAATAAACCCATTTCTCAGTGTAGATGTATAGCTTTGTGAAAAAGAAGCTTTGTCAAAGATGCAAAATAATGAGGAAGCAATTTGCAACGTTCTACTTTTCAACCGTTTTTTGTTTTTAATTGACTTTTATTTATTTCCAACACGAATCTTTCCCAGCTTTCTCATGGCGACTTCGAACTCAAGTCCGCAAGACAAACCATAAATCACACTGAAGAATTACGGATAATTCACAGGTCCACCATTTGTGCAATTAATATGTATGACTGCACTATAATATAATGAATCGAATGTGATGGCATTGATAAATTGCAAGGCCACACGGTGGTAATTGCGAATTGCTATGGCGAAAACGCCTGTAGCGTGTATCAGTGAATAGAAATACAAAACCTTCCCCACGGCAAGCAGATGCTAATCGTATATATGTGGTTATACCCGAAGTTATTGAAGCCCTGGGTTGTTTCCGGCACGGATGAAACGGCCTCAGTCAACAGCGCTATTAAGCAAATTATATGAATAATTGAATCACGGAAGTTTGTCTGAGAGTTTGTTGCAGCCTTAATTGAAAGTCTACCCTTGAGTTAGAACGAATAATTTCTCAATTAGCGATGTGACTTAAAACTAGCCTCTCATCAACGAACAAAGAAATTATTATTTTTATTATGTAGTTATTTAACTGAAAAGTATGAGTATGAGCTATGCGTTATCCTATATTACAACTTAAACGCATATAGAACGCCTGTACTATTCAAGCTTGTAAAATTAAAACCTCTGTATTTGCATGATCGATTTTATCTAATATGTTTTAATACTCGTCAAGCAAGAAGAGTAGTTACGCTCTTTTTGTTTTTATTACAACTTTAATTTTCCGAAAAAGTATGTATTATGTTCTAGCTACCGCAAATTTTTAGATGTCTCAGCTAAATAATTAATTACATCAATGTTTAAGTACGATTGATATTAAATTTAAGCCGAATCTATAAAAAGATTTGATATTTAATAAGACTTTGCATTTATCGAAAAACTAATGTCGTTCTAACTTATGTCAACTTCGACCGGTTGAATTTTAGGACAAAATTTGAATAACAAAGTCCAAAAAAATTATTTTCATTCTTTAATTAGGGAACCAAATCATCTAGAAATCATAAAAATAAAATAAACAACTTTTACGTTGATAAAACGTTATGTTTCATAATCATATAAAACTTTAACGTTGATAAGAATTACAACAACGCAAGTTTCAAAGTTTTATATTTTTGTAAGAGCAGTTTTGTTTATCGATGCAAATATTTCTTAGTATTTTACACTTGTCGTAGATGTCACACTAATGGACCAAGTTGATTTTGCAAGTACAATCCTCTTTGTAGGAAGACTGTGTTTCATTCGAGTACGGAAATTCTCATTTGAAGATGATTCGCAGAAGTTACAAGGAAATTCAATTTATAAAATTTTGCCGCAGGAAAAAAATTACTACAAAAGTATATTTTCTCCGAAAAATGTCCAAATAAATATTTCTATACTTAATGGACCGGACTTCCTACAATGTCCATTGACCTTGCGAAATAATTTCGATGCGTCGATGCAAATACAACTCTGCATGTGCAAAATATAATAAATATTTGTATCGACGATTTTATGAACAAAAAAAGGAATTGCACTTTCAAACATTTTTCGTTTCCTGTACTAGTCCAGTAGTAAGGTACAAGATTTTATATATGCTATTGCTGCACCATTTAATTTTCATGATTTTTAAGTGACTCGGTTCCCTTAATCGATTGTAATAATATTCAAGAATGTAACTCTGTTTTTCTGATTGCTGTCAGTTTCAAAAAAAAAAAGATGTAGACTTTACGAACATAAACTTTAAACGCGTTTTTCTTCAGATCACATTTTTGGAATTCTCGTACAAGAGAAAAAACTGTTTTATCAAAATCGACTTGATTTAATATTTTTTTAGTTTCCTAATTTCATTCTAAACGAATCTCAGAGATATATTTTTTAAAATTGAATTTAACATCTTGTTTTAAACAATGAAGTTGAACTTTTCTTACGAAAATCATAATTTTTTACGACATGCACTCTCACCATCCGTTTCTTTTTTATATTATATTTGTTTTAGGGTTAAATAGAAGAAAATTAAATGAAAATTAAATCATTTTTTGTCTTTTCGTTATAAAACAAAATTACGCGCATTAGATTCTACAATCTAATGCGCGAGGACAAATTTCGAGGACTTCAACTTCGATTATTTTGTTGTTTTATTTAATGATAAGATGTATAATAAAATACTCCGAAGATTCGAAGATTCGTTTTGTTGAGACGAGAAAAAAAAAACCAAAACCTAAGCTTTTTTTAGTGTTCTAATTTAGCTTCCCCCTAAAAATTTTGTTCAGGAACCAGCCGATATACAACGATGCCAGATATTCAATTTTAATCTTATGTCAGCTCGAATGGCGAATTCTTTTATACTATCTTCAAACTTTGGAAATCTTGGATCTTTTGACTTACGAAATTTTATTATTCTCCGATTTCTACATTTTTGTCCAAAAGGAGAATGCAACGTGTCAACTTCAAAACCGATGTTACTTTTATCGCAAAATACGGTAGTTTTTGTGAGAAAATGGAATCGTGAAAAGTGAATGTATAATTAACTGTAAGTGTATCAATTAACAGAAAAGATTAATCTCATTGTACATTTTGATACATGTTCACGGAAAATGTATAATGTAAAAAAACAACAGTGAGATAATAACGAAATGTATTTATCTTTAAATTAATAAGATGAATAAGAAATTTAGAGTAACTAATTATTATGAATAGTATACAAGAGAAAAGAGTATAAGAGAATTATTAAAATTAGTATAATAGCTCCTGTCAACCAGATAGATTAGTTAGCTCAATAATTTAATTCCTAGATTGTGTACTAGGAAGCGGATCAGTCGACGCCACAGGCGTCGCTACCAGGTCTCCGTTCATTTCCTTTTTGGCAGAACAATCGCTTATGAAAAGTCCACTCCAAAACGATTCCGAAAGTGCAGCACTGTATGCCTCAAGCTCAGCAGAATCTAACAAATTATGTATATTGAGGCTGGTATCCAAAGTGCACGATTGGACAGAAGCCGCGGGGGACATTGGTATAATTTCAGCACCTTCAACTGCATCCTCTTCAGGTTCTTCGAAATTGTTCTCATCGTTGGACAAGGATGGTTGCCGTGACTGAGTTTGCTCATAACGATGTAATGAGGATGAAGGGCCACACGTGTCTGGCGTTATATGTATTAACGGAGGGTCAGCATCAGCTTTAGCGTCAGTCTGTGCTATTAGCGGAATATTGAAAGATCCGTAGGCAATGGGCGAGGGTTGACTTGCCGGCGAAGCCTCTCCCCCGTAACAAGATATATCGACGAGAAGGCTCTGGTTATCGCTCGATGGTGATTGATCAGTAAACGGTGCAACGAGATTCGGTATAAATGGAAACGGTTGCAGGCCAGGTTCGACATTTTCGGGATCGCAGCTATTCCTATTACGAATAGCAGCCGCTTCTTTCTCCGCTTGAGCCTGTAGTTGCCGTAGTATATTTGTATTTGGGCAATCCGCGAACTTTCGACGCTTTCGTCGTAACGATTGCAGTTCGAGTGGCTCTAGTGGTAACATTCGAAAGGGCCAGGCCTCGCTTGTAACCCCGTCCGTTGGTCTTCTCAGCTCAATGTAAATCTGTATTGGCCCCTCGAGTGTGCGATGCTGATAACTCGGTGTACGTAAAGTTATAGCGACCTGTTTATGTACGTCAAACGATGTAAAATCACCGAGTCCCTCCCACACTTCATGACCGTCGTCATGCTTCTCAAAGAATCTCACTTGAATATTGTCCCTGACGACTTTTTCACATAGCACAACCATTTCCATTCCACCTTCTACCGTTGCACTGTCGTGACTCATTTTGCATATTGTCAGATCCGACTTTGCTTTTTTGTCGTATATAGGTTGCGACACGACAGGACGTAGTGGCACATTTATCTTGTCCTCTTTACCCTCGATAAACACTTGAAAGCACAGTCTCACTGAATTCAAATCTATCGCCACAGCTTCTTTCATATTGTATCCCGTTTTAAAAGGATCAATTCGCAATTCACGACGTAACTCCAGTGCTTCTACAATGTCTTTTCTTTTAACGCACTGAATTCCTAGATTCGTGAACTTGACCAAGGGCGCCCCAGCCTCTATTTCGATACGACATATTCCACGTGTGCACGTGTCCTTCCCGACGAGACTGTGAGGATGAGGCCGATATGGCTCGTCCTTGGTTACGCAGGACACAATCACGACCCCTCGACCACGATAATTTTCTACTCGGATTGTGGGAAAAGTCCGATTATCCGGAGCACTCTTTGCACCCGGTATACTACCGGCTGTCCGACGACCCTCGCACTCGTAACGAAAGCGTGCCTTGCTTGCAGGCTGTTCCACGATTTCCACGAACGAATTATTATTGCCCTTCAGCAAATGAGAATCGCACGCTATTTTCACTGCCTCCGCAACTCCGGAAATCATTTTCTCCCCTTTATTTCTTTTACCTTCCTCTTGTTCTTTCGCACGACCAGTCTGTAATATAAAAAATGGTCTTGACACATTCAATACTACTTTTAAAATCATTCTAATTTCTTTGAGTAACAATAATTTACCGGCTAATTATTCAACAGCAAGGCAAAAATTTGATGTCGACTGTCGTAACCTATACGAAACACCGATAACGTACTACAGTGAATAGTAGCTTCTACTTGACACGGCCAACTATCAACACTAAATGATTGCCGAAAATCTGGTAACTGTAGTAATCGAGGTAGGTGTGGAATATAAGCAAGGCTTTTTTTCAAACATCTGTGACTGACGTGTACCAGCCGCTATGACTTTTTCTATATAACGTTTGTACTTTGTATAGAAAGCGTCTTCGACGAGCTTGTTATTGTATCGAACGACAGCCACTTTAATTTTGAAGTATTTTGTGACCGTGTAATTCGACTAATTACAGTGGAATTTCGCTCAACTTGCTTTCTACATCTTGTTATATAGATAAGTGGAGAGGAAAGTCTTAAAGATTTGATATGTCCGAGCTTCGGGTAATAAAGGGTAACGTCGTGAAATTTTTCGTATCTAATGGGTTCTTCACACAGCTTGCATGTCTTCGTATTAGGTAAGTTGAGCGAGGTTCCACTGTACTCGACCTTCTCATCTCTGCTGTTGTAGCAAAAGAACCCGACAACTACCCAATGATTGTGCCAAAAATACCTATGTACCTACTTATGGTTAACCGACTGAGGTGCTGGTACTACAGGGACCGATCTAAATCCATCTGTAACTACTTTATCGCGCTGAGTCCCTTTTAGTCCAGCGAAATCTTGATTTAAGCCGCTAACTTTGTTCACGATAAGACTATTATTTATAATATATGTAAACAATATTTATTTGCAATTTATTTCGTAGGGAGATTTTAAGAAATGTTTAGCAAAGTTATCTTTGAGTTATCTAAGCTGTAATCTGATATTCAGGTTTTTCAAAATTCTTTACTTTTGCTTCGTACACAAAAACATTAATGCATTTGTGTAGATGCAATTAATGTAAATGAAAACGAAAAGAGAATTTAAAAAAATATTTATATTGCAAAAATAAAAGTTAAAAAAAGCAAAATAATGGCAACGGGGCTTCGGAAAAAAAGTAGAAAGGCTTTAGATATAATTCTGACAGCCTCAAGCGCCGAAGCGCGTGAAATGTAGAGAGCTACTTTTATAAAACCATTATTATTAGATCGATTTAATTTTTACAGCGATTAACCCGACTAAACCTGTCGAAGATATGGATTTGCCATCGTGTCGATTGTCGTATACTTTGTATACATAATAACAGAGTTTTGCTCTGATTTGGAGCAAAATCAAGACGGTCTCTTTCTACAAATATTTAAAAAAACTGTAATTGCCATTTAACTGGCATAGAAATATAAGGCTTAAAAATCTAAAGTAATTTGTGCATATTCTAGGAATTCTACAGCACTCTCAAACAAATTATAGAATTTTTTTGTGGCATCTCGTAACAGAGGTGGACAACTTTGTGAAAAATCTCAGTTAAACACTAAAATGATTCTACCGATATAATAATTCTAGTGTAAACGCGTAAAAATTAGTGATTATTTCAGTATAAAAATGCCGTTTTATCTGATGATAAAAGAATGGGCATGTACATACATATTGTATTGTACTATAATCGCAGCTGAACTATAAAATTGCTATAAAGTTATGTAAATAGAGAGAGGGATTACAGTTGTGAAAGTCTGTGATTATTATACTGAAATGACCCTGTAACGTTCTGAAATCCCGCATGTGAACATTCATGTTTTCGTCCCGATTCTGATTCTGCTGGTTAACCCATCAGTAACTTTTACATGCAAATTCAAAAATAATAATTCTTGTATTGGCATCCCGAAGCGCAGCATTCAGGAGAATTCCCACAAGAGTTCTTGGAATCATCCATAATATTTTGGGTTTATTTTTCATCGTGCGAGTTCGTTGGACGAAAAGGGTTTAATAATAAATTAATATAATTACCACGTGAACAGGTTTGCAGTGATTCGTGATATTCGTAATTCGACTAATTATTCGATATATCGTTATTCGCTATGTACATTCTCACACGGATCCAATATCTATGGATGTATTCCTAATGCACGTGCATACTATCAGCGCAACCTTTTTAGCTGGATACGGAATTGGGGGTGAAAGGAAAGAGCGGATTTTGAAACGTAAAAGGGGAAGAAGCCCATACGATGGAATACATAATTGAAAAAAAAAAAAGCTACGTGCTGGAGTTTTCACTTACACGTACACTGAAATACATCCTTAGATCTGAGATTGATGTGACTGTGCACAGAGCGAATGGTGACCACGGATGGTAACTAAGTCGACAACTATCCGAAAAAATCGTGACATCGATCCCTAATATACTTACTTATGGCTAACCGATCGAGGTGATGGTAATACAGGTGTCGATCTAAATTGATCTAAACTGTCTTATCGTGCGCACCTATCAGTTTATCGCCAGATGCTACTCTTATCCGCGGTACCGAAGTCGATAACTGTAGGCATTATACCTACAGACAATCAACTGTACCGTCGTAGTTGGGTTACCGATTAAAGGTTACTTCATACGTCTAATAGTAATCGTTTATGGGGTCAGCTTGTACAGCAGATATCGCGAGTCGTCAAAGCTCGAATGATTTATAGCTACTATTATTACTACTCGTTTGTCGAAGCTCTTGCTCCGAGCGTAAATCTCTAACAAAAGTCTCGTGTTCCTTCGCCACTTTGGTGCATGGATCACGCGTGTAGATATAAATCATATTGGACCATAGCTGCCACTCGAGTCCGATTGTATTACAAGTTATCGACGAGAGACTTTGAGCAGAGAGTTCGAAAAAGAATAACGATCACCACCGTTATCAATCAAACATGCAACTTTAATTTAATAACGTAATACACGATAAAGCGTGTGTTTTTAAAAAGGCTACCAATTTTACAGACTTGCATATGAAGGTTCAACAAAATATTGAGCTGCCGAAAAATAATAAAAAAATAATATTGATAATTTGATTTTACAAGCGCGTCGTCAAATTTCAAATGTCGAAAATCAAAGGTTATAAAGATTATAATCGAATAGCAAAAGAACTTTGAAATTTTAGTTAACTATTCATAAATTAATAGTTAGAATTTTCATGCCTTAAAGTTTTTTTCTTCAAATTTACGCCGGTTTGCTTTTTCAAAGCGTAAGAAAATAAGCCAAGACTAAGTACATAGTGAAAATATGATGCAAAGGTGGTTGTTCCCGGCATTTTGTAACCGTGTACAAGGTCGTTTGGTTTTTTTTATATCCTACATTTGCTATGTTTAACCCTCGTACGTACCAAAATTCAATTGCCCATAACTCTCGAACGTCACGATGAATCGAACTAAAATTTTGCACCCAAGTGGAGTATTAACGCCTCTTCGGTTACTGTAACTTCTTACAAAAACTATCCATACATACTGAATTCACACCATTTTAAATTTTCAAAAAAATACAAAAATGTAAGCGCGCTTAAGCGCTTTTTCGAGAATTTAAAAAAGATATGAAATCAGTATATGCCGATAGTTTTTGTGAGATATATATATATATATATATACTCAGGAATCTATTCCTGGTATCATCGATCAGACCACGTCAATATTATGTTCATAGATTTTTCTACGGTTAGCTGTTTAAATTATCGAATTTTTAAATACATTTATAGGATGAATTTCCGTACCAACCTCAACTTATGTTTTGGGTTGTTAAGGAATTACAACTTTAAATTAAATATACGCGGTAGGTCTAAGAAATCTCAATATTTTGATACATTATATTATTCGTAACATGTTCAACATTTTATAGATCCTTTAAGCTTGTAGAATATCTAGATCAATTCGAATTATGCCGTTCCCAATGCCGATCATTTTTACGCGCAGTAAAAATAATCGGCGGTCAAAAGTGGTCTGCGAATAATATTTAGCCGGTTTAGCCGCGGCTAAATTTTTTGCCGGCATCAATGTTTCGATAGCCGGCTAAGCGATGCAAGCCGGCTTAGTCGGGTAACCCATACGCAGCCCTATTTTGGAGCATTCTAAATGTCCTGACATGAGAATCTCGAAAAAAAAAATTTCGCGTAAACAAAACATCCTCTGTGAGAGAGCAAAAGTAAAACGTCATGAAAATACATCTCTTTTCAGTTTGACAATAAATCGCTTTTGCAAACAATTCAAGCCCGAAGCTGTTGCTCTAAAAATGTCAGAAACAGGGCCGCTTACAGCAGTACCTACTAGTCGGTTAATCCTCTGACAACGTTTGTCATGGAAAATGCAATATGCCTTGTTAATGGAAAAAAAAAAAAAAGAAAAATGAAAGGAAAGCGTAGAGTACGGAATACGCACTAATGGACATATAGTCAAGCTGCTGTTATAACATGTTTAATGCGGCTACGGAGCTCGTACGATCCCATGTACAACAAGTCCGCGGAACTTGAGGGAAAAAGATATTTTAGTCTCCGGCGAGACGATAGACGTTTGCCACGTGCGTCGTCGCCGGGCACATTACTCACGAATGCTTTTTGAGCTACACAGCATCTGAACAGTAAAAAATCTAAGCGACGCTCGTTCAGCCCATAATAATTGCTCTCTGTGACTTTATTTTTCCTAGACCAACAATGTGTCCCGCGAACTGGACCTGTCGTCGCGCTTCCTCGTAACTCTTACGTTCTTGCCAATTTTTTTCGTTTTATCACCTATATCACTAAACGTTGTACCTTCCGACACTTCTCATAATAATATAGTGTATGTAAGTATTAATAACGTTAAACAAGACTGATGCAGCAATGAAATAAAGAAAGAGACGCGCGGGAAGAAAGTAGTAGAAACGGGCAATAAATCCTTAGAGCAATATATACATTTATAAATATATCCACGGGAAGAATTCATTGCCGTTAAACTGGGGATGATTCGTTTACTTCGCCACCGCATGCACGATTTAATAAATATAGCGACTCTCCAATGTTATGCAAAGCGGAACATCTGGATCAACTCTTCGTTTCTATATGTTCCGCTACATGTATATATACAAATGTATATACATATGTATATCTATATATGATGATTCGGTGGCATTAGTAGATTTACGAACAACGTTATATTTTCTTGACATTTATTACAGTAGTCGATTTACCACAATATTATTATTGTCCGTTTTTACATCATTTAGTTATTTTCACCCACGTTTACCTCTTTTCATCTTTATTCATAAGACTGAAAAATAATATTCTACGAAAGCGACGATTTTGCTTATAAATAATTAGCCGAAAGTACACGGAAGTAATATTTTGTGGGGGAAAAAAAACTTATTAATGAGAAATGTTCAATCTCTATATGGTTCAATGACTCATATAGAAAAAATCATTATCCGACGATAATTCAACGTTCCTCGAACCCATTTACTTTTTAAGTGATTGTGGCGCTTTATAATTTAAGTGTGGAAAGAATAGCGAGTCACCGGAAATACGATTACCGTGAACTTGGCCTAGATTCGACTAGACTTTCGGCAATGAGGAAATATTCTATACGTAAGTTCCATTCTGCCTCTACCAGATATCATTCCCAATTGAATTCTACTTAATGGCAAACGAGGATTTTTCGACGTCTTTTTCGAGGAATAGTATTATCGTCAAACGAACTCTTAGAATACTCGCTCTGGACTCATTCTACTTGCTTATGATTATGCCTGAACCTGGTTTCTTATTAATATATATCCTGATGAATAGATCGGTGACCTCCGAACAAAATCACATACCAAAAACATTAAAATTTAAAGCGGTTGAATTTATGGAAAAATGAATAACTGAAGAATTAAAGGCATATTGTAAACAATTGATTACTTGTAATAATTGCGCGCGTATTTGGTGATGACATCTCCATTGACTCCAGTATGTAATAGGTGGTGACCAATTCTTGTTAGGTCAACACTGTGCGCAGTCATCCGTGGACTCAGAATACAGTTTGACAAAGTAAAGGCACGAAATACAAAATACCAAGGCAAAAAGCATAGACAGGGTAAAGCCAGGCTACACAAAAGCATATTTTCTTTTTAATCATCAAGAGGCAGTCCCACTTTCCACCACCACTTCGAAAATTCCGAAACCTATTTTCTCCCAAATAACTCGACAGATTGGGCTCATATTTTGAGAGAATCTGCGGAAAGATGGTACAATTGGGCTAAGCTTCTGGCTTCCCGAGACTAAAAGCCGTCTTTTCAGGAGTACCGAAAAACCGAAAAGTGAGATTAGGTGCGGGAGAGGCAGCCCTATAAGCGTTTAACATTGGGCGAAGAAATTCTCAGCGGTGTATCAGTGCCTCTTAATTAAAGCGATTAAAACAATGAAAAAAAAAAAGATTACTTAAGAGGCATGAATTTTTTCTCGTGTTATGTGATGTGATGAACTAACAGCCATTCAGATGTCAAATACCAATATTAAAAAGGTAAGATGTGCGTCTCACATTGTCAAATCAGTGTTACATTTCGCTAATCGTTTCTAAAAAGTTTTATGCATTAAATATCAGCAATAGAATAACATTAATAGTGATTAATAATCCTCTCTGTAAAAGACACATGACAATCGATAGTCGTACGTTCGAGATATTTGTAAGGCCGTTTTATTGGTCAATGGTGGCTACGATGTATAGCGCATGCTCTCTTTATCTATGCCCATCGTACCGGCTGTCACGCTCATTTTGAATCTTAGCTCTTTTTAACTCCCGACTGACCCCCGTGCAAAAGACGGGGGTTATTCGTTTCGAGTAGATCAGCCGGTTCCACCTCGAAACTTAGAAATACATGTTTGTCAAGACGACAAAAAATTTCTTGACAAGTTTTGGTACAGAGCTTCTATGGCTGGGAGGTTTGCCATAAGTCCATGGACTTTTGAGATCCATAGTGCCTCCACAGAGATATACAGGGTGTATCTTAACTATTGGATGATCCATGGAGAATAGATAGGTTACATCATCATGAATAAAAAAGAATTTGGTCGCAAATTCGAGAAATTAAAATTGGCGAAGATTTCGGGGTTTCGACATCGGGACAAATATTGGCGACAGTCTCGGCTATAGTCTCTGCGAGACTCTCGGCTGGACTTTTTTTTGCTTTAAAACTGGGATTTATTTCCAAGAATCTCGCCAAGAGTCACGCCGAGAGTATCGGCGTCGATAGTGTCGGCGATAGTCTCTGCGAGACTCTCGGCGAGATATTATATATTTTTTTAAACTGGGATAAATTCTCAAGAATCTCGAACAGAGTCTCGCCAAGATGAAAATTGTCAAAGATATCGAAATCCCGATATCTCCGTCAATATTGATTTTTCGAATTTGGGCTCAAATTCTTTTTTACTCAGAATGATGTAAACTATTTATTTTCCATGGATCAACCAATAGTTAAGATACACCCTGTATATCTTTGAATCCTCTCTTTAAACTTGTAAAATTGCCATTTCATAAATATCGCCTTGACCACTGGATTCTCACGACGTGTGTGAGCCTGACATGGCGACATGGTTCAAGCTAAGGCCATCTGAGGCGCTGTCGTCCGGCCGTATCGATGATATAAAAAGTGTGAAATAAAAAACAACTAAATTAAAAAAAAAACTCCCGACTGCAAAGAAAATTACAAAAATATTTTTGTAATTTTTAAGAAAAAATTTTTGTAACTTTAAGAAAAAATGAATATTCAATAAAAAAATAATATATAAAAAAAAGTCTGAAATAATTCATAACATTTATAGGAGGATAACTCCTTACTTTTTTTAAATTACAATTGTAACAATAGATTTCAATTATTTGTTTGTAATTATTCAACTTACGGGTCTTTTGTTTACAACTGTCGGGAGACGTCAAAATAGAAGCGCCAAAGTCATTGGTCGTTCTACATAATGGCCAAGTTAACGATATCAGAAAAGACGTCGCCCGACAGTTGTAAACAAAAGACCCGTAATTTGAATAATTACAAACAAATAATTGAAATCTATTGTTACAATTGTAATTTTAAAAAATAAGAATAAGCCTCTCCTATAAATGTTATGAATTATTTCAGACTTTTTTTATATATAATTTTGTATTGAATATTCATTGTTTCTTAAAGAATATTTTTTAGTATAAAAAATATGTATGCAATTGAAAGCGTTAATTAAATAACATTACTGTCGGCATAATTCAACATTTATTCGCGATTACAATACGAAATCGCTTTTGCTTCCTCATGGTGAGGCCTTTGATATCGCAAAAAAGAATCGAAGCTTTGATTTCGTAGGGTCCCATGTGATGTAACCGATCAGTAAAAGATTAACCTATTTTTTGTGATAAGGAACTAAAACCTCTATTTGCAGCACAATAAAAAATGTAATTTTTTAAACATCCCTACTATTACGCAGTCTCAAGCCCACGTCGACGGAAACTATAATCTTGCCGGCTCGATCGGCATCTCCGAATACGCATTGGTACGAAAAAAAAAAACAGGCAAACTAACACCAATCCCGCGCGTCCCAATAAATAGGTCCAAACAAATAGGATTTGCCAAAAATACATATATCAACGCGAATGTCGGTAACTGAACAGAGTCAGACTGTTTAGCTATCAGTAAACACAGGACATGCCGCGTCAAGCAACATCTCGCGATCTTCAAAGAGACCAAGGAATATTCGAGGCAATCTTAATTGCGAGCTTTTTCTATTTTTGCTTCCTCATAGACGAAGCTTTGTTTTTCTAAAAATTAAATTTTTTCGATATCATCATGTCAGAACACTGAGAATGCTCCAAAACGTCGAAAAAAGTGGTTTAGAAAAAGTGCCTGTGAGTATGGGTGTTTGTGTATATGCAGATTTGCTTGCCAGCCCGATACTGTCGTAGTTTTTCATGTACGTATCTTCTTCAAACTTGATACGCAAGCAGGTTGATGACTCTATCAGAGGAAGCAGTTTGCAAGGTTCTACTTTGCAGACTTTTTTCTTCACCCGATTATAATGGTGATAAGCTCGGAAAGCGTCAACGGATCGGTATCATCGGTTATGCGAATAGGAGTAGGCGGGATAAAAAGGAAGACGGGCTACGATCGGCAAGTGACGTGATGCATATTGCTCTCGTGGATTTCCCCCGCGTTATCGGACAAAAATGACATCGCCTCGCGCTTTTAAAGCTTAGATTAGAGATTTCGGCGAACAGGTGGAGAAGCGGGGGCGCCTGCGCCGCGTATATCCTTTGGTCTCTCGCTTTTCGTCGAACGTCGCGCGACTGGCCGCGACGGTTCAAAGCAAAATCGCGCCGTTGTAACAGCACTCCCGTAACCGTATTCAGTCTACGGTCACAATTCGCCCGCTGCGGTTCAACTTACTTAGCGTGTGCCGCACAAACATCTCACGCATGTTATATCGGTATATATCGGAGCGTTTACAATTTTCCGCAATAACTATAATAATTGAAAAAAAATCAAAGCAAGAGAGTCCTACGTGGTCATGTGCATAGGATTGCAATAATATGGAAAACGATTGTTTATCTTCCATAATTGTCGCGCATCTCATGTGTCTTATCTCCTCAAAGGACATAAACATACTTCGAGACAATCGTTAAACAGTGCGAGATTATTTGTCAATAATTAACCAAAGTCACACATAATTCAAATAATTCACTTATAAACATCTAAAACATCGACGAACTATGTAGTTTAATTTTTACACTTACTGACGCGTTAAATTTTTGTTAAATTTTAATTGTACTTGAATGACAACAGTAAAATGTCGTTTAGTCAAGTGTTTTCTCTCAAGTGTATCATCATCATCATCATCGTCAATATTGTTATCAGTTGCGAGTGCAAAATTCATCACAGAAGGGTTAAGCGTTGGCACACACGTTAAACAGTTATGTGCACTTAAAAAAAAAATATATATATATATATTACTATTTTAAATGTGGAAAAATCACTTGTGAAATTCGAAGATGACAATAGCTCACGGTATGTAATATGTTGAAAACATCAATTGTTTTTTGTTTAATCAATCGCTATAGTGAATTATTAATCAACAATAAAATTTAGTATTTGTTATTATAATCATCACTTATTGTTAGTCCATAGCGATGAAATATTATAATTAGCGGTTTTTTGAAATTTCATTTATGTACCAACCTCGAACTATAGTAACTGATCTGTCCTATACTCACTCAGTTCATTTTTAGTTTCTTAAACTCTCGCGAGAATTGACGTTGCTCTATGCCCACATAGCAGCAAAATATTTAGATAATATCACAGAAATATACCTTTGAAATAATATACTTGCAAAATATTGCAAAAACTTTTCAAACGAATAGATTACATTTTTGTCATTGAACTTCACCAATTTTCTGTGTCGTTGATGCAACTCTAAGAGACAAGCTTAATTTATATTCGATTTTTTTTTTTTATATTTGATATAGTTATGATTATTTAAAACTAACATATCGGTCGACATGATTATAAAATCTGAAAAACTTCTCATGAGTCCTGTATCGAACATCAATATTTTAAAATTGGACCGAAATTGGGCCGAATCTCTAACCTGTTTCATTAGGAACTTTTTTTTTAAAACGTAATTGAAAAAAATTAGATGCGTAAGTCAGTACACAGCGAGCTGTTCCATGAACATTTCTACATGTTAATCGGGACTTCTGAATTTTTTTCCAAATTTCTCACAGGGGCTTTTTTTAATTAGATAAATAATGGATAATATATGATCTATCTATACAAAGTTACATCGTGATCGACAACATTATTCGATTTTTTAGATATATGTACATACGATATGCATATACAATTCTGTATATATATGTATATATATGTGTAACATTTCATGACATCTCGATCAAGATCTGGCGATGACATCTCAGATCGGCTCCGTAATTTTTTATACAAAAGTACTTGTCGAAAAATACTTAACAAATTTTTTTTAGATTTTTTAAACACTTTTTACCTGAGATATAATTTTTTGAATTTTTTTAAAAATCTCACAAAATTCTGATAAATCTTATAAGAAATAACAAAATTTTTGAGCTCTATGCGAAGATGGAGATTTCATAACTACCAAAGATAAATTTAAATCTCCATCTTTGCATAGGGCTCAAAAATGTTATTATATGTTATAAGATTTATCAGAATTTTTTTCAAATTTTTAAAAACGTATGTTTTTTAAAAATTTCAAAAAATTATATCTCAGGTAAAAAGTGTTAAAAAAATCTAAAAAAGAATTGTTAAGTGTTTTTCGACAAGTGCTTTTGTATAAAAAATTACGGAGCCGATCTGAAATGTCATCGTCAGATCTTGATCGAGATGTCATGGAATGCCCCATATATATACACACAGACACACACACACACACAAGTCAAGATTTTATAGGATCTTTTCAGGTTCTTTTAAAGCGCTTTTTTAATATAAAAAATCGACATTAAATTATGATCTATTTGTATAAAGTTGAAACTGTGATTGTCAAAATGATTTGATTAAAAAAAATATTGTACTTCGTTTGTAAAACTCCGCATATGGTGGTGATCATGATATTCTTAAGCAAAAAACGGAGTTTCTATTCGCACCTTTTTACGTGTGTTGCAAGAGCTGCGAGACACGGCTTTTCGTGTCTCGAGGAGACCACGTACAGGACGTTCCGTGAAGTTCATAACCTTGGAGACACGATACAACGGATACGATTTTTTTTTCTAATCAGTTTATATGCAGGGTCTTGAACTATAGTAACTGATATTTCCAATGTTCACTCACAATCAGTCGTTTAATTTTTTTTTTTTTCCTAGTCTCTCCAGAGAATTAAAGTTGCTCTGCTCAGATAGCACCAAAATATTTAGAAAATATTACACACCACTGAAATATTGCAATATTGCTAAGATATTTTGAATTCTTTTACCAATAATTATTGGAATATTGCAGTAATCTTGCATCGTCCGCTCTAAGCATTGCAAATGTAATGTACTAACAACGTTGCAGAATAACATTGTAACACATGCAAAATATTACATATTAATAGACAAGCTTTTGTCATTGAACTTCACGATTAATTAAAAGTATACGTTGCAATAATGCAAATTTTATCATTATTGAATTATATGATGAAAAACGTCTCAACAAAAAAAATCGAAAATGCACAAATTAGTATCCCGTACATTAAGGTCACTGATTTTGCTTCCTCATAGAGGAAGCTTTGTTTTCGTAAAAATGTTTTCGAGATTTTCATGTCAGTATACTCAGAATCACCGAAAACGTCGAGAAAAGTGGTCTAGAAGAAATGTGGATGTGTGCGTGCGTGCGTGCGTGCGTGCGTGCGTGCGTGCGTGCGTGCGTGCGTGCGTGCGTGCGTGCGTGCGTGCGTGCGTGCGTGCGTGCGTGCGTGCGTGCGTGCGTGCGTGCGTACGTGCGTATGTGTGTTCCAGGGACAGAAAATTCAATCGTCCATAACTCACGAACGGCACGATGGATCGAGCTCAAATTTGGCACGCAAGTAGAGCAGTAACTCCTCCTTAATTGGTGTGATTTTCAACAAAATGTATATATATATATATATATATACAATTCTATATATACAGATTTTTTAGAATTTTTAATTATTCGAAAAAATAGCGTGATCGCTCTAACTTTCGTAAAAGTTCGACTATTTAGTTAAATAATTCTTCACAAGTGATGACAGGTTCAATGTTGTATGGTATTGAATTTCGACAAAATCGGCAAAGTGGTTCGGATTTTATAGAATTTTGAATTTTTCGAAAACACACATTTTTTTTACGAAAACAAAGCTTCCTCTATGAGGAAGCAAAATCGGTGACCTTAATATACGGGATACTAATTTGTGCATTTTCGTTTTTTTTTTGTTGAGACTCTTTTCATCATATAATGCAATAATGATAAAATCTGCATTATTTTTTTTTTATATAGATAATACAGTTTTAACTTTCAATTTGTGTTGCTACACAAGCCAGTACCAAAAGTATAGAGGTAACGATATTTCAAAAATGCTAATTAAAATGAAAAATGATGCAAAGTAGAACTTTGCACATTGCTTCCTCATTGAATCTTATTTTTTAAATATAATGTTATAATTCATAGATTTCAAATGTCGATGGGATTGTATCGATAGTGATTTTATATTCGATTCGAACTTTTAACATGTAATTTCAATGGCGCTCTATTATTTTCGTCTTCAACATTTTTAGACTCAATACCTCTTAGAATCCCTGCGGTTCCTTCAGAACTTAAGCGAAAACAGAATGAAACCGACGAGACATTGACCTTCTTATTGATATTCACAGTACGATAATCTGTTGAGGTTTTTTCAAAACAAGAAACAGAAAATCTTATCAATACAATATCAATTTCTTTGTTACCTTTGTTAAAAACGCATTTTTCCTTCAAAGTTACCCTTACCATGTAATTTCCCGTGACGTAATGAATTTTTAGAAATATAAAACTGAAAATCATTCATACCTTCTGAAATATTATTGAGACTGGGATAATTATTATCAAGCAACAGAATAATTTTAAAATATTTCTCAACGGGATTTAATTTTTGTGGTTTTCAAAAATGTTTTCTTAAAAATAAAGTTGTAACTTTCTAACGAAACATCTTGCAATATTCGACCACAAATTTACGATAATATTTCAAATGTCATGAAATATTGGAAAAACATTTCTGCCATATTCTGTGCAATGTGGGTGGGAAGCGAAATGATTGATTATCAGTAATCTTTGAAATTTTCCCTCATTACCTTGTCTCAAAAAAATGAATCATTGTCGATATTGTTCAACACATTGTTAAAATCTTCCCATTTTACGAGACGCCCTATATTAGAAGTATTATATCTCCCTATAAGCGCACTACATCTAATTGTATAATATGAAACAGCAAACCCGATAAGCTACGTCATATCGTAACTAGTCCCTGCCGCGCGACGACTTGCTTAATCATCCCTAACTTGGATCTACGCCTTTTGCATACCAAATCGTAGCGGAGAGAGTGCCAAACTTGTTAATTATTTTCCCGTCGAATATGATACCCGTATAACGAAGGAATTTTCGTTAACGGCATCCAAGTGGGTCCGAGTTATGCACAGCCCCTCTTATAAAATATATTTTTAAGTCTGGCACTATGGCGGTATAATTGCGCTGTGTGGCTCAATTCCTTGGTACTTAGCGCTTCGGAATTCGTCCCACAATGATATTACGCACAAGTCAAAAAGAAGAGAGCATATAAATAAACTCGCGTATAATTAGATGCAGTCGAATTTGTCCAAGGGCATCGAAATAATTATAATTAAAGTAATCGGTGTTGCTTTTGATTATCTTTCGTTCACCAACCTTGATTTTTGTAGTTGTTTGCAAATTCGATTTATTGTTAAAATTAAAATGACCTGTTTTATAACGTGTCGTAATATTTTTTAAGTAAAATTCACGTATTTATTGAGACCAATGATACAGATATAATAATGAAATTAATGTTTTAATAATGCTCGTCGTCTACAGCCGGGTTGCTAACACTGTAGAAGCACTAATGCCGCATTTTCTGAAATCAGTATGAATCCAGCTTCTGACAATCGAGTTGCACGTAATTTTTACAAATACGTTATTAAAGTATTTCTGACGCACGACGTAAGCGCCTCACGTATCGGATTCTCACAATTGTGAGTCACTTCATTCTTTTCTATCTCTCGAATGTTTTGGAGAAACTTAATAAATGGCTTAAACAATTTTGACACACACATTTTCATAGTATATTCACTGGTTTTAAATAAATTGTTACCTTCATAACATACATTTTTTTTTTACATATTACTAGTTTCAAAATAGTGATTTAGACCGCCATTACGCACCGTCAAATCTATCATTAGCTTTGTATTAATACTGACGGTTTATAGGGTTACAGTACGTTACTTTAAAAAACGTGAAATAAAAATTATTTTACTTAAATAAAAAAACTCCCGACTGAAAACAGGAGTTTATAGCATGTTACAATACGAGTGCGATCAAACTTTTTCTTAACGAGTGTGCATGCTATATATATGCCCGCATATGTATAAATGTATGCGGACATATAAACCGCTTATATACAATACCGTAGTACTGACTGCGCCAAGAGGTGGACTCCAGTTGCAACTGGTGTGCATCGGAATGCACACCAGTTTTTCTCGCAAGAGAGACAGTGGCCAAAATAAGATAAATTTAATTCGTTTTAATATTTGGCGTCGAGTCATTACCGCTATTCTTATTGATAAGGTGGCCGTAAATCGACCTACTAGTAGTCACCGATCAGGTATCAATATACCTTGTAAATATTAGTGCTGTTTTTTCTTTGTAATAGCGCACATATTGCAATAATTAAATATAGCATGATGCACACTTGTGCAACTTCCACTATCAGGTTCGGTTTTTCAACAAGTTCATACGATATATTAGTTTCATATACGTATACGTCGCAGGGTTCATATTATATATTTATGATTTACACTGCCACAGATTGAGTATATATATATGGGGCATTCCAGGTGAAATCGACACTGTCGTGACACTCATATTTTTTCTTGTTTTTTTACGGCACAAAAAATGGTCAACTGAAAATTTCACATTTTTTTGAAAATTCGTTTGGTCACAATCAACAAAAATGTGAATTACTTAAAAACTACGTCACCGATTTTCTGTAAAAATTTCACCGATTGAAATTTTCTGTAAAAATTTCAATCGGTGACGTAGTTTTTAAGTAATTAAGATTTTTGTTGATTGTGACCAAACGAAATTTCAAAAAAAAATCTGAAATTTTCTGTCGAGCATTTTTTTGTGTCGTCTTTCAACATACTTCGAGGGAAAGAACAATAAAAAATATGATGCTCACGACGTTGTCGATTTGACCTGGAACACCTCATATACTGCCCATAGATTGAGGTATATATAATCCGTATGCATTTACGGTGCAGATAATGTACATGCCAAATAGATTTATGTGTATATTTCGTTTATATCTACGGTAGACGAACTATATGTATTACATATATAAAATATGTAACTCATATCTATTTAGCAAACACACATGGCGACAGAATCTTGTATATGTTACATATACTTCAAATATATTTTGAATACATGTCGTATGTATGACCTATATGGCGCATATATGCATATTAAATACATATACTATTTACATTATAGTATATTTTGCATCTACGTTACATATAATTATTTCTATGTGACGTAACACACAGCCGTAAGGGATAATTGATGATAAACCAAAGTGCTAATGCGGACACCTGTAAAGTGTCCTGGATTCAACATACGCAGACAGTATCGTCACAACTGGTTAATTGCTGACGATCCCTCACAATGTCAACAGAGAAATAGTATCGTGTCGGTGATTTCGACTCTTTATTTTCGAGTATATTTGATAAAATAAGCCGCCAAAGGGAAAGCCAAACGAAATGACTAATTGAAGCGTGCGTCGTCTCCCCGATTATCGTGTACTCTATGTGTATCTGTTCGACTCTCTTGCAAGCCACGAGATTCTCCAGCGTCGCGCTGACTTGTAGTTATACGATCGGTCGTTTATCACGTTACTTAACGCTCATACTTGCTACGCGACAACTTGACTTTAATTAACGAGATTCTTCGGTATTCTCAACAGGCCACATTTACATCTCCACCACATAGAACTCTGCCATATAATGCAACTCTACTTGATTTAACAACATCTCACAATTCTCAATAATAATCTCTAATAAAAATGCTTTGCAATTGATGAGAAGTGTAACGAGACTTGATTGTTTGTAAAATATCTGTTTCAGATTGTAGCTAAATAGCTCGGAGCTCGTAACGGATAGCCAAGAGAGCACTTGGCACGGAGATGAGGAATATGGTAGTTGATTGTAGCTGGGGCGGCAAAGGACTACCCAGTTGGTACCATCGGGCCCCGTTCGGAGGTACCTCGAAATGCCTCGACGATCGAGAACTTGAATCCCGCGTTGATTCACGCCCGAGATAACGCCAGATTGTCGCTCGATGCTCGAAAAAAAATATTGTTCGTCATTCAAATCTCTAAAGAATACTATATACTATATCGAAAAAAAAATCTTGGTGCTGAAAAACTTCGTCGACAAAGGCTAAATTGTATATCAAATTAATCGCATCAGAATCAAAACTATTTTTGTGATATTTAATTATATTTCATTGCGATCAGTTCGTCTTTGGTTTAAAAAAAAAAAATAGTCAATTTTATTTGAGAGAAAAAGAAAGGCAAATAAAAGAAAATAAATAGGGATAAAGAATGTTGTCGACCATGTCGTCAACGGCTCTCGAGCTCAACACCTCGTACTACACCACCGTCGTCGGTAGCAGCACCCTCGATGGGTTTTCAGGTGACTATAACAATACAGTAGAAATCCCGCCTATTCGACCGACTCGAGACCGAGCTGATTCACTTATTTGACGAGGTAGGGGTCGTCACTTTCCATTACGAATAAGTGAACGTCGAATACGTGAGGTTCGACTGTACTTTTAATATCCTCGTACTGGAAGAGTGACGCTCGACCGTCCAGCTCTTCTCCGTTGCCTCTCAGAAAACGTAAGTTTCTTTCCATATAAGGAAGTGCTTTGCTCTCTGTGGCCCGAATGCCGTTCCAAGTGGCGTTACCAGCAACAGCGGCACTGTTCTCCCTCTTCGTGTTTACTCGTTGATTACGATCTCAAATCGATTACTCGCCAAGTCCACGATCCAACGATAACAATGCCGAATGTATGCCTTTGCCTTAAAGTTTCAGTGATCGAGCCTGAGAACACTACATCAACTCCGTACATGCTACCAGCCTACATTCGCACTACATCAATGATCGTTTGCATCACAGTTATGGTACTGGGCATCATTGGAAATTTAATGGTATATAATATAATAATGTCACGGTTCTCGGTTTTATTTATCAATTTCACTTATTCATTTATTTTAATGTTTTTTAATCTATCGATCGTCAGGTTCCATTGGTTGTGCTGCGTGGCAAAGACATGAGAAACAGTACAAACATCTTCCTGGTGAACCTGAGCGCGGCTGACTTGTGTGTCCTTGTCATCTGTGCCCCCACTGTCCTTGTCGAGGTCAATGCGGGACCTCAAGTCTGGCCGCTGGGCGAACATATGTGTGAGTACTGGTTTTCGCAACAAATTCATATCCCTCAAAAGCCTCAGTACAACCCCGCTTATTCGACCGAATTGGGACGGGTCTGTTTAACTTATTTGACGAGGTAAGGGTCGACACGTTCTAATCTATTGCACATGCGTGCAGCTGAATAGGGAGAGTTAAGTCGGTTGAATGTGTAGCTAGTTTCGTCGAATAAGTGGGGTTCGACTGTTTTAAAATAAAGGCGACACCGTGATTCTCTTGCTATAGACTTATCATTTCTTATTATTTTACTGCCGCTGTTAACGCAATATAGTCGTGAAATATTTTTAAATACCAATCAATCGTGCTTGAATATTATTTCGTTACCATCCTCCTCTCCGAAGAATTATAACACTACCATTGATTTGTCTACCACATTACCAGTCTATATCAGAATCAAATTAATAGCATTAAGAGTATCTATCACGAAATAACTCTACCATAATTCAGGCGTCACCGGAAACATTTTTAGCGTCAGTAAAACTTCCGAAATTACAAATCTACCAGGGCTCTAGTCCGAGCTATGATGTCAACGATTACGGCCCAGTTTACATCTCTATAACGGAATAGATCGCCGATTAATGCTGAATTTTCTGTACTGCTCTGTTTTACCGTCAGTATTCTAACATTCGAGAGTTGTTCTGCGATAGAGATGTAATTTGGTAGAATTGTGATTTCCTCATTAAACAAAAAATTATTCTTGATTAGTGCATATACGTACTTATAAATATATATATTTTTTTTGTGTTTAATTTATTCAAGATTATAGCGTTTTTAAGATTTATGTGGAAAATCAAATGCTCATTCAAATGCATCGGAAAAATCCGAGTTCACCAAAACTAGATTATTACGTCACGATGTTGTTGCTGAGCGTGTAAAGGTACCGTAAACAACGTAAAATTGCTTTTTCAAAGAATAATAACGCCAAAGTTATCTCTGCTACGGGCTATCGGTTTTTCGTAGCCAAGTGCACTTGATCAATTCACACACCATAAACACGAATGTTTTGCGAATTTCGAGAATCTGTTTTCACACCAATTACGTGAGTTTTCCGATCACCTGACAATATTTTTATTTGCATGCTATTTAAACTATTATATTACATTCATAATTAACAAAAATTATTAACGTCCATCTGTAATAGAAAAGTGAATTTTATCGTTTTTTTTTTTACATCCTCACAAAGGAAGCTTTGCAGAGATATTCCCGGAAGACCTAAATTATGGTGGAGTTATTTAGTAGTAAAGATATTAATTTGTATGTTTACCATAGACTGGTATTGTAGAAGAGATGTTTACCAGAACTAAATCACGGCGCAGATGTTTTTTGGTACAGATGTTAAGGTAGTCGCTCTGCTATACATGCTAATAGTCAAATCAGTGCTAAATTTTTAATAGCGTTTCTGCAAATTCTGATGGTTCTTATTCCGAATAGTGCTTTCACATCAGCGTGTGTTCTTAATGTATAAATACATCCGCAACTAGAATTTGAAAAGAAAATACACCGTAATGTACAACAGAGGCCGATGAGATGTTTTTGTCAACCAGTTTTCTATTAAAAAAAGAATATAATGTCCGATTATGATGAGCAACAGCTTATGTTGTTTATCAGACCTAACCAAATATCACGAATACACATGGTTGTAACCTTTGGATAACTAATACGATTAGAAAAAAGGTACTCGGCCAATCAATATAAAACATCTTTCAATAAACAAAATAAGCTATTGCTTGATATAATCGAACCAATGTTATGGATTTTTTTTAACAATCTGTGGCTGTGTATGTATTCATATATTAAGAAAGGGTGCAAATGAATTTGCATTTTGCTTCCTCATTGTTCAAGATTGCCCATAGAGCTTAGCTCGACGAAGTACATTGGTTTGTGTTTGGCTTCCTCATAGAAGAAGCTTTGTAAATTATAAATATCAACAAAATTTCCTTTATGAGAAAGCAAGATGAGTAATTTTTTTTTTTTTCTTTGTAAAAGCGTTCCAAACACTAATCCGCTCATAGTCCATTCACATAGAAACGTTTACTGATCATTGAATAACTTCTTCACTCCTCGAAATAATAAACCAGCTCTGCAACGCAAACATACTTTCTTTTTTGAGATTTCAAAATGTCGTATAAACTGGATTTTTCTACCAATCCTCACGAAATTCTAAATCATACATTTTTTATGTTAGTCTACCACTAGAGAACCTTTTAGCCCGAGAAAACAAAATTTGCGAAAGCTAGAGAGCAAACACATGTTTTTTCGGTAAATAAAAAAAAAATTCTAGCCACATATTCATCTGTTGACCGATTCTCAACAAATTTGGTACCGAAAGTTGTTCGATGTTCGTCCACTTGTATGAGAAATTTCAACCGCACTCTTTGAAATTTGCGGCAGCTATAACGCAAACACACTTTTTAAAAAAAATTCAAAATGTCATACAAATCGTATTTTTCAACCGATCCGCACCATATTCGAACTCATCCATCGTTTGATGTTTGTCTACGATTGGAAATTTTTTTAGCCCCATAACTCAATATTTGCGGCAGCTAGAGCGCGAACAAACTTTTTTCGAAAAATTCAGTCTCGTAAAATTTGAACGAAAATTCCCAATTGTTTTGTAAATTGTCCTAAATATAGAGGCACGACCACACTGCTTGTATGCCAAATTTCAGCCCGATCGGTCTAATCATTCTCAAGTTATAGGGGTTTCAATTTTGGAGGCCTGACACACACATACACACACACACACACGTGCATCCGGACATTTTTTCTAAATATGTTTTCTAGACGTTTTGGGACATTCTGAATACGTTTTCATGAAAATCTCGAAAAACAAAATTTTCACCATAACAAAGCTTCCTTTACGAGTCAGCAAAAATATGCTGATGCATAAATCACTCTTCAAAACCGTAAGTTGAACCACGAAAATTTGTAGAAGCGCTGTGTTCACTGTCTTGACTAGCGCGTAGCAGAACGACTACCTTAATGGTAATAGACGCGCAACCCTACCAACAATTTTTTTTTTTCCATTCATCACCTTCATAGAATTTTGCCAGTAAGGAAACGCGTTGTGCGCGTTGAAGCGATATTTTCGGATATGTGTGGCGGACCTTCTAGCTGCTAAGGTTCGCGCATACGGATGACAGCGTGACGCCTCTGATGATTCGGTGCGATAACCAAGAGCAGCATCAGCATCCAATGTGTGTGACGTGACATGACGTGACGTGACATGACGTGACATGACGTGACGCGACACGACGTGATACGACACAAACGTCTAAGAAACCGCGAGAAACCCTGAATGTTCCGTTCGATCAAAGATCTTGAATATTGAGTACAAGAGATTAAATGTTGAAAGTTAACGTTTTTTTTTCTTAACTAATTAACATTTTTCATCATCTCGGAATACGGAACATTTTGAGTAAGATGGAAAAGGTAAGCGTCAGTGACTCCGGGTGGTTAAGCGCAATTAACGTCGCTTTATGATGTTGCGTAATTGAAAAAGAAACGAGAATAGGTGAATTCTTGATTCGCTTGCATTCTTCGGTGCACTGACGTTTGGAGTCGTGCCATTTAACGGATGATTTTAGTCCGTGGGTCCCGAGCCAACTGCTATTATTAATTATCTAATTAATCGTATTTCATGCAAGCAAAGCTAATGGTGCAGAACGTGTGGAAGATCCGTACGCTTCCAGAGATGGACGAATTATCGCGAATTACGCTGTAGTGAATTCGATTTGCACAAAATGCGACAATTTCTGGTGTCACTGGAGATGCAATAATAATTTTTATTTTACGCCCCGGTAAACTTTCCAAACGAGAAGCCGGCAGATACGTTTGCCTCTACTACTTGCGGACTAGAGTAGACGCAGAAAAAAAGACAATTAATGGAGAGAAAAATAGGGCATTGAAAATGTCCTCGATTGGGAGTGACTGAAAATGCATTTTTATATGAACTTTTAATGGTAGAATATTATTATTGCCTCGGGGGATTCACAGATCGTCATACCGGCTGTGTATGATCCTGTTCAGGGGCACTTGATAACCGTTTTAATAGAGTTTTATTAAAATTGACTTTCGTCAAGTTTCCACGGGATATAGATAAAATTGTTGAATATTCTGCGATTGAATTTCCAGTTTATTAATTTTTTATAACGAATTTTACTCACGTATTATACAGATCGGAAAAACGGCTACTTTGCTACTTGAAGCGAACAAGTACCGCCAACATTTCTCCCTTTATTCTATGCGCACTCAATGCTAGAATGGTTCGGGCAGACATGGGCGCGGCAACACTCGAACGAGATACGATATGGAATTCGCACGGTAAATGGACACCATTTAGGTGTCTGGGTTTTATGAGACGCAAGCAGTCGGCAGTTGCGGTTCATGGCATGCTCGTTCACTCTTTCCTCTCTCTCTCTATCTCTTTCTCTCAGTCTCTCTCTCACTGTCTGTCTTTATCTGGATAATACATTTTTGTTGACAATATATTGATATGTTTCACGCTGGAAAAGAGAGTCATCAAAAACGCGACCACTGATGAAAATCCTGAGTTTAACATCGAAACTTCGCGGTGTACATAAAGTCCACATCGTGTCAATGGCCGGTGTCCAATAGTTGGTGTTAGTATGCAGTACATCTTCAAAAAGTGCAACACATTTTACTGGGAAATAGATTAACGTAATTCAATGATATTTTTGGATTTTATTAATGCCATAATTCTGCATTGATTTGTAACAATTTATTGATATTCATCTATAACTTCTACTTATCACGAACAAAAATGGATTAAAAGTATCGAAATAAGAGCCGAATAATTATAACACATTTGCTTCTGCAAATTTAACACCGAAAAGAATGTTACTTTCTACAACAAGTGGATCAAAATAGGTAAAAAGTTCACACCGATCGCCTTTGACACTATGGTTTTTTAATAGTATAATTACACGATTAAAAACACGAAGTAATGAACTGTTACAACCAACTGAACGGTTAAAAAATGTACTTCACTGCAATAACAATCTAGCACCAATTGCCCATTGCGTGGTCGATCAATTGATCAGATAGGCCTACAAATTTATTGGTAATCGAACTGATGAACTGTTGAATTAACCAACAGATCAATTTAGAAAACCAATTAATTATTGTACTAAACAACTGATTACTCAGTATAGCCAATTAGTTGCTCGACCAATCAAATCAACTTGTTCGACCAGCCAACTGAAATTGGGAAAACTAATTAGTTTCTAGACTAACCCACTGATTAGTTGGGAAACCAATTAGTTTTTGGACTAATCAACTGATTACATGGCCAATCAGTTTCTGGAACGACCAATTGATGCTGTGAAAACCAACTAGTTACTGGAGCAACCAACTCATTGTTTGGGAAAGCCAATTATTTGCTGGACTAACCAATTGATTAGTTGGAACGGATTAGTTTTTGAAAAAACAAATTGAATACTTGTTAGAACCAACTAGTTGTTGAAGCAACCAACTGATTAATCGGGTTAACCAGTTAGCTGTTGAACCAAGAAATTGATTACTTGGGAAAACCAACTAGTTACCAAATGATAAGTTGGAAAAAAATGAGTTGCTGTACCAAGCAAGTAAATTCTTTGCAGTGTATTTAACCATGCAGGTGGTTGTGGCCACTAGTGTTTTCCTCCGTTAACTGTATAACATTGTGAAAATTGGTTATAAGTACTCTTGGCGACTGCTGGTTATTCACAGACGCAACGGCAAAACGATATTCACATACCTTACGAGAGGTCCCCCGTTAATATGTACTCTCGTTGCAGAGTAGAGATCCACCCGCACCATCCACCATGCAGCCAAGGGACTCTATATGCGGAAAGTGCCGAGTGCCGCGAAAGACGATGGTAGCTAACGTGCGCAAGTGAGATAAAGTTATTGCCCGCCCTGTCGTATCACTGCGCCGGCTATATATAAACGAGAGCTTTAATTAAACCGAGCCTTCAACTTGCAGCAATGGTGCTCCTGTAGCAGACGTTTATGGGGAATACGCGAAAATTCATTGAGATTAAGGCCGAGAAATGAAAACAATAACCCGTCATCATCAACGCCGCAACCATCGATTAAAGCGATCAAATAGCAATAGTAATATAATTTAGATCTGTGCCGAAATACACGTAGCTATCATTGCAATTATATAGAAGTAACGGTAAAAATATTGTTCTCTTTTGACATTTCAATCCTTGATGTATAATTTTCCTACGTAGCAATCCAATATGTTGCGCACCTGTTAAATACCGGATTGACGAAGATAACGTCGTTTGAAAACAAACTATCCATATTGACCGTGCATCGAATTTTTTTTCGTAGTAACTATCTCTCGAACGATTTTCGCTAAATTGTTAACGCCAACACGAAACATGGTTATTCGGTCAAAATCGCGCACGAATCGCCTAAGTTTCGTCCACAGCTTCTCTTATTTTTCACCGACTAACTGACTGCTCATCGTTACTATGAGTCCAGGTTCAGCAAAAATCCGCAGCTGTTAACCGACGAAATGATAAAACTTTTTCCCATTGACAAACGCGCACGAGTAGTAGAAGGTTTTCTTTGCCGGCCGGAACTATTGGCTGGTCGTCCAACACCACCGACGTTACGTATATACTTTGAAAGCGATAGCAAAGAAGGGTGGACGAATACAACGAAGAAGCTTCGAAAACAACAGATGTTGTCCGCAACTCCAAAAATATACCCGAAAAGAAAATAATGATGGAGAATTTTAAACGCTACGTCTTAGAAGATGATAATTAAGAGGATATTTAATTATTCTCGATTATAGTAAAAACTCCATGAGTCACGAAACGAAAAAAAAAAAAAAATCAATGAAAAATATCCTACAAAGTAAAGACTTGCGTATTGCTACCTCATTATTTCCATTATTTGCGAAGATTTTTCTATGAGGAAAAACGTCGATTTTTACTTCCTCACGCAGGAAGTTTATCGAAACACAAAAAAACAATGAGACATAAATATTCAAAATTCTACTTTGCAAGCTTGTTTGAGAGGTTACCACCGTAAATAGTTAAAAAAAATTAATTAAAAGACGTGGGAGACTCACGAGACAAGTATATTTTACCTTCACCATACCAACCCAGAACGAAACGCTCCAAGACTCCTTTACTATAAACGACGACTTTTAATCATATTTCGACCCCTTCACATCGTCATATAATTAAATTTCGTATGTTTTGCTTACATTCATTTTTCATGAAAATCTTATAGATCTTCGTCACAACAATTGTTACGAAATTCCTATAATAACGTAGAACGTGTGCTTTAATTGGGCGCAAAATCTTGATACGATCCGTCAAGCGTTTTTTTAATTAGCGCTTCAGTTTAAAAGTCTCCGTCACGCACAAAAAAAAACGCAGGACTTAATTACTGAACCACTCTTCCGGATGTTTCAGACAATTTCAAGTATCTTGACGTTAAAACCTCAATCTTTTTCACGAAAACAAAGCATCCTCCGAGTGGAAGCAAAAAAGAAAAAGATAACTAGACACTTGATAGCTTCAAGTTGCCAGTAGATGGTTTAGCAAATTGGTACATAGGATCACCATTGAAGAATGAGTTTCCATCTATAGAGACAGAACAGGACAGAGGAAGAGAGGCTAAGAGTGCAATAGCACGAGTGGCAACTCGCTATCGTTGACTCGTTGCTCCCACGCTACTCTCGAACATTGAACAGCTTGTGGCTCTCTTTGCTAGCTCGTTCTCCGTGGGGCCTCCAAGACACGTCTCACTCTCGGAGAGTTTTGGCCGGGCGCCAGCTTCCATTATCGCGCCGCACGTTTCGCCTTCGCCACCCGAGACTCGGACTCGTACTCTCTTTAACTTTACCCCCACTTACAGTTATCGCATGTACGTAGAGTAGTACATCGCGCTTCGTTGCTTCTTTCGCAATTGGCCAATGCACTTTCCATCCGTTTTGGCTGCTTCCGTCACTTTTCCGTCTCTCATCCGACGTATTATCTCACTGGGGGGGAAAAACTATCGATTTTAACAATGTACTCGCTAAAGGCATGAAAATTCTTCGACTCTTTATAGACTCGGGCCCAACCGTTTATGCTTCATTGTTCGATGTTGGTACTTGGTCATGAGTTTTTCGGGGACACTTCAAGTATATGCATATCGACGAGGGATGGTTACGTAGTTAACATATAGCTCTCAGCCAAAGGGCGCTCGGTCCTGTTCAACAGGACAAACATATCGCCATCCATTGATCATTCTTCGCGAAGCATAAGTGCTCCGGTACGTGCGAGATAGAGGGTTCAGTTATACCCTATCATATGCCTATCTATAACTATATTTGGTATACTTTCATACTCGTCCCTTCATAGGTCGTTCGCCTAACTCCCCCAATTTCCTTAAGATAATCGAGACACCTAAATTTAAAAAAAAATAGAAAATTTATTTTTTTGATTCCATATTTCATGTACAACGTACACCCTAAATTATGTACTGAGATTCATAAAAGTATTTTTTTTAAATATACAAAAGTTATTAGTATTTGAATAATCTAAAAAACAAGTTTATCGATTTTTTAAATTTTGTTTTGATTATATATTTTATGTACTAGAAACCCATAAAATAAGAGACCGAAATTTGAAAAACAAGATACAAATCAATGATTTGGCGTTGCAAATGGAAAATAGTAAGTGATAGTATAATACTGTAAACTGGGTGGGTTGTTTTTCCAAGAGCATTCATATAAATACATGAAAAATAACACACACTCTCAGTCAATGTACTCAAACCGATACAATTTGGTGTGAAAAAATTAACAAAATATAAATAAAATAAAATATTGTGAAATGGAATATTTGATCAGAAACAATGCACTCGATATTTGCGATAGATGCATTTCCGATATTCGCCTCTAGAGCACGCGTCATAAATGTTTTTATCGATTCACTAGTGCTTACAATACGTACAGTATTTTTAACATTTTGTAGCCTACCGGCTACAAAATGTTAAAAATATTTTCTAATTATCAATTTTCAACTTGGGTAGAATAATTGGAAACGCATTATTCAAAATGGTTTCAGAAATGTAATATTAACTGAAAGTGGTGAAACGCAACCGGCCGGCAGTAAAATCTCTTATTACAAACGTCACAACAAAACTAAGACTCGTTTTTCAAATATTGTTTCTATTTCATATTTTAATGTTATAAGATTTCAATAAATCAAGATCCTGCCGTAAAAAATCGCGGGTAAAGATATTTCTCGATTTTTTGCTTCCTCATAGAGGAAGCTTTGTTATGATGAAATTTTTTTTTCGGGATTTCTATGAAAACGTGTCCAGAATGTCCCAAAACGTCTAGAAAACATATTCAGAAAAAATGTCCGGATGTGTGCGTGTGCGTGTGCGTCAGGCCTCTAAAATTCAAACCCCTATAACTCGAGAATAATTAGACCGATCGGGCCAAAATTTGGCACACAAGTAGAGTGGTTGAGCCACTATATTTAGAACAATTTACAAAATAATTGGGAGTCCCGTTCAAATTTTACGCTCTAGCTGCCACAAATATTGAGTTATGGGAGTAAAAAAATGTCCAATCGTAGACAAACATCGAACGATGGATGAGTTCGAATATGGTGAGGATCAGTTGAAAAATACGATTTTTATAACATTTTGAATTTAAAAAAAAAAGTGTGTTTGCGTCATAGCTGCCGCAAATTTCAAAGTGTCGGGTTGAAATTTCTCATACAAGTGGATCAACATCGAATAACTTTCGGTACCAAATTTGGTGAAAATCGGTCGACAGATGAAAATTCGGCAAGGATTTTTCTTTTTTTTTTTATTTACCGAAAAAACGTGTGTTTGCTCTCTCGCTTTCGCAAATTTTGAATTCTCGGGCTAAAATGTTCTCCAGTAGTAGACTAACATAAAAAAATGTATGATTTAGAATTTGGTGAGGATTGATTGAATATGGGCAACCAAGATTGCATAAAGGAAATTTTGGTAATATTTATAATTTACAACGCTTCCTCTGTGAGGAAGCCAAACACAAACCAATGTACTTCGTCGACCAATGCTCTATGGGCAATCTTGAACAGTGAGGAAGCAAAATGCAAATTCATTTGCACCTTTTTTTTATCGAACATGAATAAAAATTTGTGACTGCCGATTAATTGAGGTCAGACCAACTAAGTACTCGATTGTCGTAACCACCAAAATTGCTGATGGTTCTAACCCCAATTAGTCGGCTGTCACATATATTTAACCAAGCCTTTGGACATCTTAAACAAGCTTTTATTTCTGTGGATTCTACTCGAAGTGAGATTGTACCCATTGCTGCCGCTTTAGTAGTCTTGTGATTGGTCGACGGACTGGTACCGGGACCAAGTCCGCTGCAGTCAATTTAAACAAGTTCAGTTTAATGTCAAATCTGAAATAAGAAGACAGTTGCTGCAGCGCCAGTACTTTCAACACAGTAAAAGAGCGTAGCAGCATATAAGGTTTTACAGGTGCCCACTTTAAAGTGCGTGATTAGCCTAGTTTGCTGAAAATAACTGAAAAAGACTCTTTTTTAAGGTGGGAACGTGTTCCTTATCATTAGATGAAACAGGAAGTAATATTAGATTACAAGAACTATATAAGATTATTACATGTGGACAAATTATTCTACTTCAATATTTCAGGCTCTTGCCGTAGTTTTAGGATCAAACCAGTCAATGGATGTTAACTTTCGACGTATTATTTTATTCATGAAAAAGTACATTCCGGTCCGAGTATTGGTATTTGTAATGCAAAACGAGTTGGATCAACAGTAAGCTATTATTCAACCAGTTTATATTAAATCACGATTTTTTACAGATATAAATTAATAACTTTGTCGTACATGCATGAAATAAAAGTTGCCTATATTCGGACTGGAAAGCAATGCCTGTATAGTGACTCGGTCCCCTTAAAAAAACCTATACTGACGTTCACTCGAGGTTGACTATCAAAGGCAGATGAAAATTAAATAATGATCGATACTCTAGCGAGTCAATTTATTCTCTTATAGCTTTCGATAATTATTAAATACCTACACTCAGAAAAAGGGATGAATGGGTTTATTTTAATTAAATAAAATACAGTTGAAGTAAATAAATCCTGTTAGGCTGGAATTTTAAGAAATAATTTAATTATATTCAACAAATATATTTATTTGATAGCCGGCCCAATACGATTTTTTTAATCCGCCTATATTTTGTTTCATAAAAATAAATTTTATTTTATTTCAATAAAGTTTTAGTCAATTATAAACCCATTCTCCCCTTTCACTGGGTATAAAACAATCAAATTACGCTGTATCGTAAAACATACGTTACCAATATACTCTGTTAAATGTTATATCGGACACCATACGAGAATTTTACGACGAAAAAGTTCAAGGGCTAGAAAAATGAATTTTCGTCCCATATGCATCGCTGCTGCGAAAAATATCGATGATAATAACAGCGATATATAACTGAATTTTCCAAACGCCTGAGCGGGAGCTCGCAAATTCTGGAACGGGGAAAGTTTGCTTGACAGCATTTTCCAATAGCCCACGAGGAGAGAAAGAGAGAGAGAGAGCGTACGTATCGAGTCAATATTATCCTACATATAAATAACTTAAGCATTCGTGTCAAGGAAATAACTTGCTACTTCTCCCTATATAGCACAGCTATACAAAGAGCTGGACTATTTGTGCAAGAGAGGTTGACTAAGTAAATCCAGTAAAGCGTGTTTATGTGTATCCATGACTATTGAGTTACCGTCTCTTTAATTCAGCTGGTCGTTAATTAAGAAAGAGAGTTGTTAGAGTGATTGATAGAGGCCGCATTGAAACAATAACAGATGGACTACTCGTAGACGAATTGGCTAAAAAGTTGACTGAGAAAAAAAATTGTTGAACGAACAAAAAATTATTTGACTCAAGAAGATGGGGCGGTCGGATACCATCAACTAAAGGTCGATGTAATAATAGCAAGATATTTAGTTCATGCATTGAAAAGAAATTCGGTTGGCTTGAAAAAAAATTGTTTGATGCAACTAAATTGTTTGTAGTATTTTAGTCAGAGAAAAAAAAATATTTTGTGCACTTAACTGGACAGGGTTTGAAGCTTATTAAAATTATGCCTTAATTTTCAACGGGTCGCTCTATTGCGGGCGGTGACGGGAACCAATGTTTCGTGACTATCCGTATATATCCTACCTACCTACATAATCATCCTACCTAAACATCCTGGCAATCATCCGTTAACTTATATCATACTTAAAAGAGTAATTCTTATATAGTAATTTGCAAGATACCGGACCGCTTGCGAGAGAAACGCTTCATCCTCAAATTATTTTCTGAAATAAGCAATTTAATGGATGAACTAAACGGATCAACGTTGAAGGAAATAAAATTTAGTTGATTTAATGTAGATATTTGAGTACACACTACATATGATTTTCTGAATTAAGACATTTTGAGAAGACGATTAACTTTATCCTAACTAAACGGATTTTCATTTGAAAAAGATAAATTATTTATATTACTGATAGCAAATAGCATGAATTTCAGCGTTCTACCCACCTTTTATTCGACAAAATAATATGTTAATATAATTTGATATATGTTTTTTTCAAACTACGGGAGGCTTCGAAACGACTAAATATTTAGTCGACGCACGAATATCTCCGAACAACTTTTTCGGTCTCCTTAACACGGAATCTCTTCTATCCGAACGAATATACACTTTCATATACAGAATAATTGAGTTCAATTCTATCGAATATTTAACAAAAAATCGTTACATGATTCAACAAAGTCGGAACTATATCCCAATTTATTTTCAAGTTTATTACAATAATATATTTAGTTAAATAAAAGGAACAAACTCAATTGGTGGCTAGATGAAATCAACAAAACCATATGTTTGTATTGACGAATTATTGTTCAATTTAATCAAACATGTTACTGTTATTTCCAATAATTGGATTAGTCAACGGGGATGGGTGAACCGACACTGTTCATTTTGTTGACTGGACTATGACATATGTAATTTGAGCAAACCTTTGTTGACTTAACAAAATTTCCAATCAAGAAAATACATTTATTTAAATCGAGCAAATTTTTTTCTCAGTGTTGACACTATCAATGAGGCTAGTGTCGATATATCCCAATTAGTACCGCGTTCCTGCATTTTAAGACACTAGGAGTATTTTGTGATTACTGTAAACGATTTTTTGGTTAAATTTTATACAATTATTAGACACCTGTCACGATACTTCTGACCTAACATATAAGTATCTTTAGTGAATTAATGAGAGATTTTCGTAAAATGCTTCTTTGTCAGATTCGTTAAGAAACGTCATCAAACAAATTCGTTTCTAACGTATTTCAGACAATTCTTAATATATTCTTTACTTTTCTTCTAACGTCAAATGTGAGAAGAAAAAAAATGCTATATTGGTTTTCACCCAAAAACCGGTGTGTTGCTGTTACTGACTAGCCAGCATAATGGGACAAAATGAACTGCGATCGAGCATAGGATAACGTAATTATAAAAACAATATCACCAAGGATCGCATGTGACAGAGGGACAAATAATTAACAACTATATCATAGCAAAATAAGTCCACATGGTTATCATTATGATGAAACAAATAAATGTGATAATGGGATAAAATATATGATACGTGTTAAGTATATACTTTGCAATACTTGCGGATAAGTAATTTTTACGCCCAATGTTTTTACTGAGACATTTATATTTTATTGTCACTAAATGGGCCAATCTGAACAGTGCAGTACTCACTAACTGGTACTTTGCCTCATACGTGTAGGAGCCATTATCTGCGACAGGTACAAGTTTACTATCTGAGTCAGACACTCTTTTAGGGCGTTACTAAGTTGGTCGTTGACACATCCGTATTTAACGATAGTGCATTTTAAGAAAGCAAAAAAGAATTCGAAATAGAAATATTAGTTTGTCGAAGAGTCAATCTTTCCAATAGGATCGATATTTTTAATTCATAATCTATGGTAAATACAGGGATCTTCCTAATAGGCCTATGCACCCATTAACTGGATGTTTCACCTTACGATACTTGATATTACGTTCCTTGAACATAGTAATTGTGAAAAGTTAGTAATCGCAGTTTCAATTGATACATTGATTTTGTGGATTGCCGGAATTGGCAGATTAGACATATTGTACACTTAGACAGTCCAATCGCATTGTGTCGCGTTGCGGTGCCGATGATCATAGGCATTTTGTACTGCTCTCTAAATCCGTTAACAGTCGGAGGCCGCTCGGCTTTGTCGGAAATCACGCCGATGGTGAACGCCGTCCTTCCGCCAGTACATACAGGGGTTAGATTAGATTAGAGTAAATTTTAACTCAACGACACGATGTGCCCCAGGCAAGCCAACCGATGGCAACATTATGCATTATGCAGACGCTGTGGCCACTTTTTCACAAATGTCAATTAAGCCATACACATCAGTTTTTAATATATATTTCTCATTAAACATCACATACAAAGTATGTAAGAGAAAAAAAAACAAATATTGCAATCTTAAAATAAATCGTAAATGGATGCTTTGTGTTCTAAATTCTCAAGAAACACCTTTGTTTCTATCTGTCTGTCTACCGTGTCATACGAAAGAATAATAATTTTTTCAGTCCTCTATCCAGAAAATTGTACCTTTCGCAAGATGACGGTTGTGAAAACTACATACCTTTCCGATGTCTCGAGCTGAAAAGTGTCGTTCAACACGCGAGACAGAAAAAAAAAATCCCACTCCCGCTAGAAAAAAAAATGTTTTCCCTAATGTTGAAATGTACTATTTTATTATGAAAAAACAGTAACTCTAACTAATATCATTTGTTATCATTACTATAATTTATAATTTGATGTTAATAATGTTATATTGATTATTATTTATAATATATAAGGCATTATTCGTAATTTCCAATGACAGATCTTTAATAACATGTATTTCCAAAAAAATATAAACGTTTTTCGCGCTATTTAACATTTAAAAAACTGGAATTTTTATCCTTCATGATTATTTCATGTTTTTTCATACATATAGCTACACCTTAGAAACATGGATATCGTTAAGTATGTATAGGCAGAGGGAGAAATGTAGAGCGCGTATAATGCCTTCTAACCTCTGATTCCAATAAATTTTTACTTATGTGGGAGTTTTATATCGAACTTTCCAGTACAGATATGGTAGAAAATAGTATGCGCAACACGGGAGGAAAGTAGGCTATCTCAAATCGTGTGTTTGCCACCCTCGCCTTCGGCTCGGGTGACAATCTCTCATTCGGTTTGAAACTTCCCTCCTACTTCCCTCCTACTCTCTAGTTACGCAATATACTATTGATAGAGACTGAACTTCGTTGTGGATCTTCTAAATTCAAAATGTGGTTTTGGTATAAAAATTCAAACCAAAACATCAACCTCTTCTAATAAAAATGGTATAAAGTTCATTTTTGGTCCGCAGACTGATTATTATGCTACTACTCTGATGAGATGTAGACAGAATTACACACAAATGGCCTGTAGACAATAACTGATCCAGTATATTTTTGTTACCTTATGTAGTTACTCGAATCAGATAAAACCGGACCCATTGCTTTAAAAAAAACGTACATCTAGTGAAATATGGAACATATCACAGATCTACTAAAATAATACATTACGATACGAGTGCGGAAAAACTTTTTCTCACTCAGTGTTGCAACCCCACACGATCTGAGAAATAGGTTTTCCATCGAGTATCGTACAAAATTTTATTTGACAAGGTGCGAAAATGGGATTTGACGAACACTTGACGTGCGTGAAACCGCGTTTCTCGCATCGAGTGAAATAATAGTATATTACGATACGAGTGCGATCAAATTTTCTTCTAACGATCATGAGTTTTTACAGTACGACCCGAAGCCGAGTGCTGCAATCACACGTAATCAGAAAAAGTTTCTCGCACGAGTTTCGTATACAACTTTATCGCGCTAGTGCGAGAAGTAAGCGCTTCTCGCATCGCGTGGCATAATAGTACATTACGATACGAGTGTGATCAAACTCTTTCTTGATGAGTGTTGCAACCACACGTAATCAGAAAAAGTTTCTCGCACGAGTTTCGTATACAACTTTATCGCACTAGTGCGAGAAGTAGGCACTTCTCGGATCGCGTGGCATAATAGTACATTACGATACGAGTGTGATCAAACTTTTTCTTGATGAGTGTTGCGATCACACGTAATCAGAAAAAGCTTCTCGCACGAGTTTCGTATACAACTTTATCGCACTTCTCGCACCGCGTGGCATAAAATAAATTATTAACACAGAGTGAGCCATTTTAAGCGGATCTTCATGTGGAATAAACTTATAATTATTCACACTGAATGTTAATACAATTGCGTTGACATAATAGATTCGACATTAGGGTTATATACAGAAATACACTTATAGTTTTTATTGCTGATGCAACATTTTATCAAAATCGAGATGACAGGATCATAAGTTCGTAAAACCTGCTTTATGCAACGCCACCTCATGAGCACATTTCGTAGCATTATGCTAATGTTTTGAATACTCTTATGTTAAGATCAAATATTTTTGCGGGAAACGTAAATTACAAATCTTCAACGAAATTCCAAAATTTCTTTCCATATCATTTGTAAAACATGATGACAAAAACATGTGTTACATTTACTTTATTTTTCTAGATTTTTTCCGTGGATTTCGGTTTATTTCGGCACCAATAGAAATACGAAGGCCGCAAGCGTGCCGGACTAGATGAAATTGTCGACGAGAACTTACACGTTTACAAGTTAAGCGAAGCATGCCGCGACGCTCGTTCACGCTAACCCAAATAGATAATAAAGGAGCTAAGCGAGCTCTATCAGAGGCTTATACGCTCACCTATGTTAATACCAACCTTCCGTGTAAATAACAGAGCCTCGTTTGACCAAGTGTGCTGCTATATTCTCGAGGATCATCGTTATGCGATAACAATCGCGAAGCAACCCCAACTTTCCTTGTACGTACATATGTTATAGACAACAGATATAGCAGACGGGCTAAAATACATTTATCGACTCATACGACAGGAATTTGTGTAGTCCGTAAGAGAATCGTCTCAAAACCAAAGTAGGGTGACAATATTTTGACCGATAATTTTTTTTTTCGTCGTCTCACCCCATATATTTCCGTTCATTGTTGTCAACGAAAATCGATCTCCCAAAATATTAAACCAGCAAACAAATATTCGGAGGTCGCTCAAAATCTCACAAATGGTTATTGTTAATTAATAATCTTATTTTTGAAACTTATCATGCCTCTCACCTTATTCACTTTTTTTCAACATCGAGTACCTGATAGTTCGTATAACATTTCAGGAGAAAATATAGATAATTAATGGTTGCTCAAAGGATTAATATATTATTTTTCGTAATCTGCATATTAGTGATTCTTTCCCATTTTCAAGCTTTTTTCGGCGAAAGTGTATTTAGTCTTTAAGTCAGAAAGCTATGCTCAGGCAAAAAGATGAAAATATTTGAAAATTGGTTGAGGTTACACTAATTTGCATAATTATTTTGTAATCATTACATTTTGTGTTATGTCAAAATTAAGCTTTGCAGTCGAAAGTAAATACATGGCATGTAAATCGAATGTCAATAAATTTCATCAGCGTTTTAAAATTATAGCTAGCCTTGTCCTCTTGATTTTCTTTTTAAGTTCTGTGTCACTGTAGTGTACGTGACTTTTTATATCAACCCCATGAAATTTGGTCTCCTTTCAGGAACTCCGTGCATAAAAAATATGACAACACATTTATTTAAAATGATTAATTTTCGATGAAATATTGGTAACTATGTGAAATTATATGTCGAATTAATAGTGTCGACAAATTTTTAAATCTTTTGAAATCTGTACCTGAGTTTTCCTACTCAAAGCCAAAATTCGATAAATTTTCCAAAAATTGTTTAAAAAAATGTTTTGCGCGCAGTTTTCATTATTTCCGTGATTTATTTTTCAATGTAAGCTATTAACTCCTAGAACAACCATTAAATATTCATATTCTTTTCTCTGAAATCTTGCACACTACCGAGTATTTGCTGTGAATAAAATAATATGGATTAAAAGGTACAAAAAAGTCGTTTTCATTTAATAATGTAAGTTTGTATTTATAATACTTCGGACGAACCTCAAATATTTTTTACTGACTAGAATTCTGAAAAAAAATATGAGTAAAAATATTGCCACCCTAGTATTCCTGTTATTATTATTAAAATAGACTAGACGCCCCGAGTCTCCGTAGAGCAGTTTCTTAAAGAACATTTATCATCATTATCCTTTCATACACTCATCGTTAAAATATCTACTTCAGATAATAAATATTGAATCAAATCCTCTCAACAATTGTTCCCCATCGTGTCCGTGCGATCTGCATGTTCATTCGGACTTTTGCAGAACCGGGATGAAAAAAAAAAGTGGAGAAAATAAAAAAAAAGACTTGGTATCAACGGTGCGCGTGCATAAGCATTGGGCTAGGGGACATAATACTACATGATATATGAGGCATTCCGCACGATCCATTGTATAAACAAAATGCTCAAACATAAAAGGTAGATATTTCCATGTAGTTTCCACTAAAAAAAATGTTCATAGCTGCGCAGAATAAATTACATGCATTTTTGAGAATAATAAAGTTAAAAAAAAAATCGTTGCCAAGGAACTGTCTTGCTTTGTCCCAAATTTGATACACTTTTGAAAATAATACATAGAGACTACAAAAAAATTGGCACGGCAGTGAATTCATATTTTTGATAAGGGTTTAAACGGGTCGTTACAAAATTTAATTCATCCAACAACAATGCTTATAAAAATAGCTCTCTGCATTTCATATGATTGAGACTGTCGTAACATCTTATTTTAAGCCTTTCTTCTTTTTCTAAAGGCCCATTAACTTTAATTTGTTTATTCTTTTTTTTTTGCATTCTAAATATTTCTTTATTTTCTACATTTTTTATATCATCTTATGTTAAAACATTTTATACAATGGATCATTTTTTGCATACAGCTAATCGAAACAACACAACAATGAGAAATCGGCATTTAATTTTGGCTGAAATATAAGATTAAAATATCTGAAATAATTTGTAATACACCGATCTGAAAAAAATTTGAACGTTTTATTGTGACATCTTGAATCAAGGGTGGCTTCGCGCAGAATGCCTCATATGTATCTCGTGTTATATCATGTACTATATGCCCTATGCTGAGCATAATATCAATAGCAAGAGTATCATCTATCTGTTGAGCTTTCCGGCTTTCCCTACAAAAGGGACTTGACGATACTGACAATGTTCTCGCATACATAAGCAGTTGCGGATCACAATATGTAATAAGCCTTCTATAAACCACAATTTGCATCAGTGATGGGCACCCATTCAATGAGAATATGTCTGAAATACTGTAACGACTAAGTGATTGTAGATTATTACGCTTATGAAATATTAGAATTCATTGTAAAAGAATTATTAATCTCAAGTATTCTTAATTGTTGCAGAAATGTCGATACTTTAAGTTTGGCACAAAAAATTTATCGTATTTATTTATTTTAAAAAGTATTCTAAATATACATTGTTATCGAATCATCGGAATATGTAAGCACATAGTTGGCTTGCATATTCAGAGGCATTCAATATCAGATAACACATATATCCATTTTTTTAGATCTCTCATTGTATCTCCTCTCGTGAAATAAGTACACAATTCTGCTGAATTGTTAATTACGATCTGATGTTTTACACTTTGTTTATACGTGTATACAATTTGTCAAGGATACGGGTTTACGGAAAAATGATAATCGTATATAACACATATTATGAGATCACCGTCGGTTTATTATTCCCATCCCTTTTTCGGGGAAAACGTTGAAGAACGGAGAGAATTATCGAGCGTGCATTTTGTTCGTATTCCCGGTTCGGCTCTGCCCGGCAGCTGTATACATTTTATACAATTGCACTTGGACTGTCCGTTTCGCTAATGAAAATTACACACATCCGGCTTGGGAATACAATAACCACTACCGGTTACCAAAACTTCGTAATGAACTCTAACACAAGAAAAACATAATCGTTATATATGACACAATTCCCAGAAAGCATTTCATTTGGAATAGTGCCGCAATACATCTACCATTTCTGCAAGCAATTACGAAATTTCGCGGTAATATTTCCGACACTATATTTAGATGAAGATATCAGTAATCTTTAAGCTGGAAATACAATTCGTAAGAATTCAAAGCACAGAGTTATGAAGCTATAATAAATTATCAATTTTAAAAAAAGCTTGTTTAATTGATTATTTTTGCAGACTATTTTTTTTTTAAATCCGATTTTTTAATACGATTGATTAGTACCAAGACATTTTTTTTACTTAAAAAAGTATCATTTATATAATAACGAAAATTCCAAGATCTGAATCTCGTGGAAAAAGTGCTCCAAAATATCTAACAAAAAAATCAGGTTTCTCTCTGAGCTCCTGTAAACATTTGAGCAATCTTTCGTTTAAATAAAACATTAGTGACGACAGATGGTCCAAAAGCTGTGCTAAATCGTCTCGTATTTTAACTGTTAATGCGCTCATAGCGATGCAATACGCAGTATTACATTACTTGAACTGGTGTGTGTTGTGAGTTTTTTTTTAAATCCCTTGCAATTACGTCCTTACCCACGTACAACGAAATGCAATATAAAGTTTCAGTTGCATCCTGAATTTCCCATTTAAATGTCAGCAGGCATGCCTTATAGAATTTATTCTGTTTACGTAAACAGACAACGAAAAAGAAATTGCATTATCGGCCCACGTCGACGACACGCGATAAAACGGCGCATTTGCATTTTTACCAGGATCCAGCGAAAACTCCACTATAATACAACTTTGTCTGATTTAACAGCAGATCACGGAGTTACATTGGAATTGTATTTGGTACAGATGTAAATGTGCCAATGAGAGACACCTTTGCAATTTGGCTTTCCACATCATGCACTATCCTTGCATTCTAATTCTGTTTCGACACTCATTTTATTGTAAAAAATCGAAAATGATGGTGAAAAATAAGTCATGTTCGCCTTTTACTTTTTTTTTTTCTTCTTACTTGTCGCAGACCCCTCTGTTTCACTTGGCTCAACAATGATGGACGTGTGAGTGTGGAGCGCGCAATCCGAATGCGCTGGCAAGCATAATAGACAACCGCACTCGTGTGCCCGATCGAAACTATATCGCCGCGAATATCTCAATTGACACATGTAACCTCACACCGGATGATCATGTATGTAGATCATTTCACCAAATACTAACCCTTTATTAAGTCACAGTAATATCCCCACTATTCTTCCGAGTGACGTCCGATAGGGATCCGTTTGACTTCCGATAGGGTAGCGGCAGGTCAAAACTCCATCTTAAATACAAAAAGGTCGCCCATAGACTCAGCTTAATACAATATTGTTAATATTGTAATTAATAAAATAACCATTAAAATTCTAGTTCTTTCTGAGAGGGAGTCCGGTTAAATTCACGGATATCTAAATACCGATATCTCGCTTAGTTGACTGCTGTCAAGTGTCGTTTGAAAAAATAAAAAATGTCTATTGACCTATCATGTTTTGCCAGGTCGAAAAATCATGCGGATAGTGCGGATCGCCCACAACTATTTTTTTTTTTTTCTCCTTTTACGCTCTGCACATTTTTTGAAAAAGAGAACCAGTAGGTCAAATATTTCCCAATAATTGTCGGTTAAGCTTTGGATAAACCATTACAACATGAGCGTAGTTTTTAATTTTTTGTTAATTATAATTAATTTAATAAAATCATTTTTTAAGTAACGATTCAAACCTATGTTCTTGTTTTAACTTTACGCTATCGCTACACTCATTTCGAAAAGATCAATCTCAAGCACAGATAAGAATTATGTGGGAATATTTGGCCGTCTGGTTTTCTTTCAAAAGTGTGCAGAGGCTTTTAAAATCGTTTTGCAACGGATATAAAAACCTCGAAATTTAACGATTAAATTATAAGATCTTTTTATTGTTTCAATTTTCTCGAATTTCTTAATTAAGTTATAACTAGAAATATCTAAAACCTTGTAAATTTATTAATTAAATTTCGAGGATTTTGTATCGATCGTAAAATGATTTTTCACTTTTTTTTAATCTGAAAAACAAAAAAAAACATTTAAAAGGGGTACTAACCATTCAACCATCGCCTTCTAACTCATTTATGGAATAAGTTATGTATTTACTCCCGTTGTTTGTGCAATTAAGGCTAATAATTAATTCTTGAATTAAACGACAAACTGAAGAAAAGTTTATCATTAAATTTCAAAGTGATTTGTCAGATTGATTTTAACTACATAGTATCAGGCGACAAGAGAAAGTGAAGAAAAAGGAAGGGAACGGAGAATGGAGAATGGAGAAAAGAAGAGAAATAGAGTCGTCGCGAGTTGTAGCGAAGGACGTTATTTCGCAATGGGGTGAGTGCGGTGAGAGACGACAAGGGCGAAACGAGTGGGTCAACTGCTACCCCCCGCGACGAATTACCGTTGCTCTTAGCCTATACGTGTAGCCGAGCATTTAATGCGGTAGCGCCTTCTTCTCCTCACCGGCTTCCATCCAATTCTTTTTAACCTTCCTAGCAGGAAATACAATAAGTATAGTGTGGTGGTAAGCAGCGAGTGAATCGCCACGGAGACGGAATGCGTACACACTGTGCTTTGAAAAAAGTATCGCATTCCTTTGAAAGGGTCAAGATGAAATTCACGTTTGAAAATAGGAAACTCGATTCGCACGCGTTTTATCTCACGAAGACACCGATTTATACAAGAAGCGAAAGATTCTTTTTCTCGCACCGAGAGAAGATATTCCATTGATTTAATGAAAAAGAGAGCGTTGAACGTGTTCACTTAATTGAATTGGATTTGAATCGCCAAGATATTAAGTTTTCCACCGGGATTTAAATCGGACAGAAATGGAACTAAACTAGGAGAAATCTTGGGTTTGAAATAGTAACTTGAATCGATTCGCCTACACGATTGACTGGCATCTGGAGACTTTCTTTAGTTCAGTCCTGCTTTAGTCTAATTTGAGTCCTGATGGAAACTCAGACGATTTATTTGACTTCCGACGTCATACGGAAAAATGTCGTTCAACACTCGAGAGAAAGACTTTTTTTTAGTTCACGTGATTGTAGAATTCACCTTCGGCTCGTACTACAAACCCACATCCGCTAAGAAAAAGTTTTATTTCACTCAGTGCGAAAAGTACAGTTTTTAAAAAAACTGTACTTTTCAAAGATCCCATTTCGCATCTTTTGCCAAGTAAAATGTTGCACGACACTCGTGCGAAAAACGTTTTCTTAAACGTTTAAATAAACTCCTGTTCGTCTTGTTGCCGTAACCAAAAAAAAAAAATCATTGATACGTTTTCAGCACAAATTTTACGATACTTGAAAATTTAAACATGATTTAATATTGAATTTAGTAAAAGCAATGACTTCGTTTCAGTTTCATGATTATTTGAACTCAATACATATCCTATTGTTATTCTGAGTCTCAGTTGCAAATAAAAATTTAATTGCTGTCAACGAAAAAATTTGACAGACACATTTTATGAAACTTCAGATCTGTCAAATAAAAGTTAATTCTAAGTTGACCATTTTATTGCAGTGAGGCAAAAGAAACGTTTCGTTGGCCAATATTTCAATGAAATTTCTTTGATTCGATAAAAGAATTTTCTCTCGGAGCGTACAATGGAAAAAAAAGAATTTTACATGAATATATGATTTTTCACGAACGAATATAATCCAGGCATGATTTTTTTTGAGGGAAAAAAAACCATCGAGGTGTCTCGCACGAGCAGTTACGAGATGTCTGAAATCCGAGATAACGACTCTAAGGGCTTTCCTAGAATGATTTTTACGAGAAACCTTTCGCGTCATCCGATACAGGAGCCCGAAGGGAACCCGGAAATTACCCTGCTGCCACAGCCGCTGCGGCCGCTGCTGCTATATGCTACTACTCTTCTTACTCCTACGCGCAAACAGAATCTCTCTTGAAGGCTAAGGAAATAAAAAAAAGGTGGTATATCGATTTTTAAATCGGAACAAATATTGATAAAAGAAGTATAAACCGCGAAAAGCACATCGATGAAACTTATCTACAAATATTAATTTTCGCGCATATGGAATTATTCACCAGTAGAGATGAAAGTGGCCAATCACAAAAGAATGCGAGAGGGAGTAAATAACGAAGGGGAAACGGGATTTCCCAAAGAGGCTGTAAAATATCCTACCCACAAAATTCAAGTGAAGAGAGCAAGGAAAAACAAATCAACAGCGTGTAAGCGACTTTCGTATATCGTTATCTCAACTAGGTGTCGTGAGGTGATTCTGAGACGTTAACACTAATGAGACGAATTCTTGGATCATAGATTTACTGTATTATCGATGCCTTCTATTTTTAACGTCTGAATAAAAATGGAGTGTTATGGGTTTGACGCACAAAACAAAGTTTAACAGAAATTCGGTATCTAAAGAGATAAATATCCAATCATCCCCTGATAAATATTTGAGTAACGAGATTTTATCGAACCATTGTCATCGTTTTATTCGTCCTGTGATTGATCGTCGTTGTCATCAAACACACTAGGACCGGGACTAAGAAGTCATATATTGACATTTTTGTTGTCTATGTCAAATGTCAAATCTGACTTAACCAGGCTCATAAGAAAAAAAGGCTACAAAGTAGAACTTTGAAACATTGTATCCTCATTATTTTTGAATTTTTATAGAGCTACCTCTCATAAGTAAGTAGGTCCATCAATGTTGGCTACCTCATGCAGGGGGCTTTGAGCAAAATGAGAAAATATGAGGAAGCTACTTTGAAACTTTTTTTTACATTTCAGGGGCCATTTCTTATCAATTTTTCACAAGGTTTGTTCCAAAGTTTTAATCGAAATCTGACCGGTTCACGCATATTTTAAAAGACATTACAATAGATAAGAAGTTTTCACAGTTTTATTTGCGTACCAAATTGTGACTGTATTGCTCAAGCGACTCTTAATGTAGAAGATCTTTTTTTTAAAATAGCAATGTCGAGGTTCTTAAATTTAAGCTAATATAACATTTAATCCTTTTTATCGATTTTGTTTGAAATATTATAGTGAACATTCCTGAACATTATTAGGTGTGTGCCAAAAAATGTTATCTCATTGATTCAATATTTTTACAAGTCACAACTATAGAAAATTTAAAAATTCGAAATCGCGTAAAATCTGTACGACGTTACAGATTGTGATGAAACTATGTATCAATCATCGCCGAATAGTATTTCGTTTATGTGAAAAATTTGGTCGCGCCAGCTTAAGTTTTCTGAAAATTCAAAACCTCATCAAATTTGAATCACTTTACCAATCTTGTCGAAGCTCATCAATAACAAGCAATACTGAAGGCTACTTCAGTTACGAAGAACTATTTAGCTAAATCGTCAAACTTCTCCAATGGATAGAGCGGTCACGCTCTTTTTAAAAAAATTCAAGATGATATAAAACCTGAATGGCTGCTTATTTTTCATCACAAATTGGAAGTCATGCACACATATGCCCGCACACACGCACACAAATTAATTTTCTAAAACACTTTTCTCGCATTGGACCATTCTGAGTATCCTGACATAAAAATCTCGAAATTTCTTCTTTTTCATGAAAACAAAGCTTCCTTTCTGCGAAAGCAAAAGGATAAAAAATGTATTTTTGTTTCTCTTCTATTATTTGTGCCACCCAGAAAATCGTCTTCTTCGAGTAATGGGGATACAATTTACTTGTATTCCTTGTGAAAGATATCGAAGTTGAGTCAACTGCTTCTTTTTATTATCATTTGCAACTCAGGATACAACAACGTATCGTTCGTTTCGATCGAACATTTCTGCATTAATGAAAAATAATGAAGGGCTCCTTCGATTAAAAGTGACTAGAACCCAATATCGAATCCCAACGGCCCCCGTTTGGCATGTCGGCACCTGTTATTATGTTTCACCAGGCATATTGGTCTTAACAGATTATTCGATATAATTTCCCTCTACATAATACAGGACAATTTTTTAATAACCATATCTTTATCCTAACGTTTTCACGAGATTCATTGAATTCGTGAAAAATGTGCCGACACACGAACACGAAGATAAAGAAATACGAAATATTATAAAAATTTCCAAGAGTTATTATGGGAATTTATCAGAATGGTGCGCTTTGAGCGATGCCAACACCATAATTATTACTTTCGAATTTTGCGTGTAAAAATTATTGCGGATAGGTATTAAATTATGAACAGCTTTGCGTGCGCCAAATCGCATTTTCGCACCTTGTCAAATAAAATTTTATACGATACTTAATGGAATATCAATTTCTCAGCTCGTGCTGCAACCTCACACTCGTGAGAAAATTTTTTCTCTGCACTCGTATCGTAATGTACTATTAATGCAACAACAAGTTTAACAACTTCTAACTGAACGTATAAGTGATCATTATCTCAATATATGAATATATTGAACTAATTTCTATTACCGTGTAAACACCAGTATTACGTGCCTCTATTTTATAATGAGGCAGAACTCAAGGTTTACTGGAAGAACCAATCATTTTTACGGGCATACGCAAGAGTTATTATGTGTATTCATTACAATTATTATTATTATTATTATTATTATTATTATTATACCTCTTAAACGTAATAATTCTGGTGCGTACCCATAAAAATTACGATTCACATACCAGAAGGTTTGCACAACCACAGTTTACACTGTTAAAAAAGTTTGGAAAATTACAGTACCATTTTTGGAAGTTTTTATTCACAACCTGGCATATTAAATACACGTAAGATGTAAAATTACAGCAATTTTATACAAAATTTTCATAAAATTACTGTAGTGCGAAATAAGATTCCCAAATTTTCATAATTTTCGTACGCTCTACGGTGATTTTACATTGCACTTACGTGCAATGACCAATTTATAAATAACAACTTCCATTTTTATCCCCTTCTAAAAAATTTGTGTCTCATATATCTCGAAATATCGCATGCATTGTCATTGTTTTATTCGTGCTGTGATTGGCTGTCGCTATCGTCAGACCCACTGGGTCTGGGGTGAAGTTCATGTATTGAAACTTTTTGTTTATGTCAAATGTCAAAACTGACAGAAGGAGACCCGGGCGCTGAAGCGCCTAGCCCTAGTAACATAAATATCCAGTAGATTTTTTTTTCATAAGTATACTATGCTCAAATACAATAAATATTTTACAAACCTTCCAAATTATTCTGACACTTCTACTAAACCATTTTTCTTGACATTTTAGACCATTTTAAGTATATCGGCATGAAACCTAAAGACAAAAAATGTCGTGAAAGCAAAGCTTCCTCTATAAGGAAACAAATTTACAAATCTAATATCCGAGATGACGAATTTATATACAGCAGAATTAATATATGTATAGATTTACATGAATTTTCCTACTTAATATTTACAAAAAAAAAAATATTACCTGATAGTACATTTCAAGAACTCTGAAATAGGAATATTACTGTGATCTGATCGTTTTTTTACAACACAGTTACTTTGAAAATAAAAGAGGTATATTTATGTATAAAAATGTCTCATACAGGTATATTAATTTTTATCGTTATATCTCGTCAAATGTCAAAACTGACAGAAGGAGATCCCGGCGCTGAAGCGCCTAACCCTAGTAATATAAATATCCAGTAGATTTTTTTCATCAGTATACTGTCCTCAAATACAATAAATATTTCACAAGCGTTCCAAACCATTCTGGTGTCAAACTGAAGAAAGTGCAATCCATATATATTCTCCGTTCATATATATATAAGATTCGCACACGCACGATACGAAGTAAGAATCAAGGAAATAAAATGCCGCGTATATTCCGCACGTCGACGAAAATATTTATCTTCACTGAGCTCTCAAGATTTAGCTGGAACGGGAAAAGCGTCAGATGTGTCTGAGTGATATTTCAGTAGAGTTCCCTTCGCCGTTAGTTCGCATAGCATCGAATCTCCCAGTCATCATCATCATCATCATCATCATCTTTTTCTTCATAAAGGCCCATTCATCAGTATCATTCCGACATCACTGAAGAAAAGATCTCAAAGTCGAGTCCCGCGAATATCGTCAAACTTTAAGAGTTTTTTTTTTTTCTCTTTCTTATGAGATTGTTGACGAGCGTGGAGATTGATTGCCGCTACTCGCGGCAATAGCTGTTATTAAATTCCTGTTGCAAGACCTAAAAATTCTTGTTGGCAATGGTTCGAACCGAGGGGGAAAAGACTTACGGTAATTCAGCACGAACAAAACCGCTTCTGAGGAGTTGGCTCGTTAGACAATTGTTTTTCATTGGCATTGCTTTTCATCGCACACCAGAGAATCCGAAACCGCAAGACTTTCTTCGTGGTCTTTTGAGCGCAATCGTATTTTACATAAAATTGAAATGTTGTCAAACAACCGTCGATCAACCTTTCGTTTCCATGTTAGTGTATTCGATGACAAGCGTGCTTTATTATATTTATATTTACTTACCGCGATCGCAGACAATAAATATTCCAGTGTAATCATTAACGAAAGAGTGCAGAGTTGAAAGCTGCACATTGCTTCCACATTATTTTCCTTTTTTTTCAAAAAAACCCACCTCTATGAGCATGTTCATGAATGTTGGCTTCCGTGTAAAACAAATTTGGTGAAAAACGGAAAATAATGAAGAAAGCGATGTGCAACTTTTAACTTTGCATCCTTGTTCTCAAAAGTTTATTATAAAATTGTATTTTGATTTTACGATATATTTTTACATAAAAAAAAAAAAAGTTTGAAAAGTGACAGTTTGGCAAAATACGTCATAAACATCTCAGAAGTTTCGAAAAGATTCGTTTTATTAGAACTACAAGAAAAATTGAAGAAAATAATGAACTATTTGGTTATTTGCATTTGGAAGTTATTTTCAATTATAAAGAATTATTTAACGTAATAGCTGACGATTTACGAAAGTTAGAGCTGGCGCGTCCCTTTTTTTTTTTAGAAAATTCAAAATTCGATTACAGCCGAAATTATGGAGAAATTTTTATATGAAATACATCAAAGAAGAGCGATCTAATGCTCTATACTTGTGTGCCAAAATTGGGCAAGACCCGACATGGCGTTCCCGAAATATGTATGTTAAAAAATTAGAAATGAATATACTTTTATTGTTATTACAATATTATTTTGTTTGTTATAAAAAGTATATTTTCGGATTTTCTTCTCTTTATTTCAGTTCATTATTTTTATGCCCGGGATATATGATCTTCTAATTTTCATAAATCATAATTTTCATAATTTTTATAAATCCGCAGTCGAAGTGTCCCGTAGTGCAACCAAATATTAAGGATCATATTCCTCCAAAAATTAAATACGACTTATTTACGGTAGAGAGCCCTACAACGAATTCTACATACAATTTGCAGCGAACTTCAGAAGAAGTCGTATTCTGCAGTTTTACCTTTTTGAAGAAATTAAAAATCTTATATTAAGTTAATTAATATTTTATTTTCATAAAATGTCAACTGTCAGATAAAACATGTCAAAGCAAAGGGCAATGTGTGTTTTACATGGATGCAAAATTTCACCACCATTGAAATTCCCTTTGAAAATCCCTCTCTCACCTACACGCACAAACGTCGAACTTTTTTTTTCTGCAAGTTTTAGACAATTTTACGTATCCTGCCATTAAAATCTCGAAAAAAATGGGTTTTCATGAAATCTACACTTCTGTAAAAAAAAAAAAAAAGTGTATTTCACTATCTTTCATTCATAGCACAGGGGGGAGAAAAAAATTAGGATTTTCCTTTAGCAAAAAAAGTGAGACACTCGAGACCCTGAACCGATAGTAGGGCGCGAAGAGTCGTAACAACAGGGAGGAATTCTCGAAAATGGCACTTACGAGAGAAAAAGCAGCATCGAACGGGGACTACCGAGCAATGATTTCGTTTGAGCCACGTGCCTGGAATTACGTTATACCAACCAACTTTATTACTCACACAGGAAATGCCATCAAGCACGGTTGGAACTAGAGTTGCGCGAGCGCAAGCGAGTTGTCGAGAATAATGGCATCTAGGGTACCATGCAACTTTTATCGTACCTATTGTCGCTTGCTCTTTGTTGAACCTGCTTTTTATCATTTTTTTCTTTTCACGCGTTCCAGCTCTCGTTGAAAAAAGAATGCAAAGAGTCTCGGTAGTCGAGCGCGTATTTAGCATTCTGGCTTTCTCGGCGAGCCGTAGGCTTTTTTCGCCGTATATCACTCTTTGGAACGAAGCCTGAATTTAATTAATAAGCTCCCCAATATACACTTCGTCAGCAGATGCGGTTTGCGACAAATTAGGAGAGCCAAAATAGATTTGGCAATTATAAGCTGTCGCGAAACCCAATTTAATCTGAGTTATCTAAGTTCGAGATCATAGGGTGCATTTTTGCTATTAATAATAAATTCAGTGGGTTTATTTTATTTGTTTTTTTTTCAGGTAAGGTAGTACCGTTTGTTGAGTTGACTGTGGCTCATGCATCAGTGCTCACTATAATGGCCATTAGCTTCGAGCGATACTACGCTATTTGCGAGCCGTTAAGAGCAGGGTGAGTTTTTTTCATTATATTCCTTTCGCCTTTATATATCTTAGTAGTACATGGATCGTGTGCAGTTTTTTTTATTATTTTTACGGTCCATTAATATATCATATATTTTTTTTTAAAACCAATCTTTTCACATAGTATTAAACATTCGATGATCCGGTTTGATATGCGCGCAAAATGTCATTTATTTGAATCTATGGATTATTGTTGAGTTAAAAGAAATCTGAAAAGTGTAAAATTCTCTAAAATATGAAATCTTTGTTGAATTCTCACGAAATTCGAAATGAAAAATCGACACATTGTATTTAAATTTAATATAACATTTTATATCAGTTACTTAAAACGTTCTCGAGTTATAGCGTTAAAAAAAAAAACCAAAATAACAATTTCTATCATATTTTAAATAATTTATTGGTCTCGCCCAAATTCAATATCAAAGTGCGCATCACACCAATAAAGTCTTATGCCGAATTTTAGTCCGCTAGCGAGAAAAATTTTCAGAGTCAGAGTAATAGCAGATATTTTTGAAAATCTTAAAAATGCGACAAAATTGTAATGCACCAACCGATTTTTAGAAAATTTATACCAAAAAACATGGGAGCCAGAAAACGTACGGTATACGATAAATAAATTTGAGTTGATTCGGTTTAGTAGCCCACGACTTACGGCAGTATGAATTTTAGCCCCTCTATCGCACACGCACACGTACACGCACATCCGGACACTTCTACTAAGCCATTTTTCTTGACATTTAGACCATTTTAAGTATATTGGCATGAGATCTAAAAACAAAAAATTTCGTGAAAGCAAAGCTTCCTCTATAAGGAAACAAATTTACAAATCTAATATCCGAGATGACGAATTTATATACAGCAGAACTAATATACGTATAGTTTTACATGAATTTTCCTACACAATATTTACAAAAAAAAAAATGTTACTCGATAGTACATTTCAAGAAGTCTGAAATAAGAATATTACTGTGATCTCATCGTTTTTTTTTTACAACAACGGTACTTTAAAAATAAAAGCGATATATTTATGCATAAAAATGTCTCATACCGGTATATTAATTTTCAATCAGAAGTTTTTTTTACAGTGATATCTATATTGCCCTTATATCTCGTATATGTCAATATTCGTAACAATATCTATATAATGTAATTAACCTTTTTATTCCACTGTTTCAGCTACGTCTGCACAAAAGCAAGAGCCACATTTCTTTGTTTCCTCGCGTGGTTAACCGCAGCCTTTTGCACCAGGTAAGATGATACCAAATTTCATCACCCGATATTAGACTGAACCGAATGATATCCTTCACCTCTTCTGCTTTCTTAACTTCTCTCTATCAGCTATTGCTATTGATTCCCATTCCCTCAAATTAAAGCAAAAAGACTATACGCAACTCTCTCACGTGTCTAATACCTCTACCTCTAATTCGACTTTTCTATTCGCACTCTTATATTTATATCTTTTTCAACTTGCAATCAAACGACCCGCCGAATAAAATCAATGTAATAAAAAAAATCGTTAGTTTCCCACATAGCACCGAAATATTTTAAAATCTATTAGCAATATTGTTGATATATTGCAGCTATCTTGCAATGTCGGCTTAAAACATTTCAGAATAACATTGTAATAATATAATTGCGAAATATTGCAAAAGCTTTTCTAGCAAATAAAAATCATCTCACCTATTGAACTTTACCATTAATTAAAAATGTACATTAAATTAATGTAAATTGTATTGTATTGTATGATAAAAAGTGCTATCTGCAAAAATTAGAACTCGGGCGCATTTAAGGTCCTGATTTTAAATATAATTTAAATTAAAATGGCTAAATTCCGAATTATGAAAGGATTCTATTGATAGTGCTCTAATCTTGGATTCGAACTGTCACGGTGAAATTTCGAGATTACTCGGTTGTTTTTTTAATTCAACGCTTTTGGAGTCGACACTCTTTAAAACACATTCAGTAAATGTAGAATGTATGAGAAAACAGGATGAAACTGACAGGATACAAACCATGATATTGATATTTGTTGTAGGATTTCCAAATATTTTGGAAATATTAAAAAGCAAGAAACAGAAATTCTTTTTGATTTCTGACTTATCTCGATTTAAAAATACGGTTTCCCTTCGAAGTTATCTTTGAAGCATAATTTCCCATGTCGTAAAAAATCGTTAGAAATATTAAACTAGGAACCATACATACGAAATCTTCTGTAATATTACTGAAACATGGAAAAACACATGGTTTTCAAAAGAATTATTCTAAAATGTTTCCGAAGTGATTTAATCTTTATAATTTTCAACAATTTTTCACAAAATTGAAATTATCATTTTCCATGTAAGTGCTTTTCAATCTTCCACCACAAAGCTGCGTCAACATTTCAATTTTAATGAAATACAGGAAATATTTTTGCTATATTTCTGTCATATTTTGTGCTACGTGGGATCACTGATACTTTATGAAATTCACAGTAATGGAAGCGTAACTAATTAATCGACTCTATAAGTTATTGACTTGCCCAGACCGGGTTTTTTTAACATTTCAAAACATTCTTCTGGATTGTAATCGCGGATGCGGTCAGATAAACTTCTAGCAAGTACCACCAGGACTCCTCGTAACTCGCATTTATCATTTCTCGGGTTACGCGGGCTACTACCCGACTGCGATGGGCTGGACGGTTCTGTGCTGCAGGAGATATACGAGGCTCTGTACACCCGTACTCACAATGAACGTGTATGCCCGTAAAAGTAAAGTGGTCAAGTGGCGGAAAACATTTCTATGTTGTAGAACATTTTATAGCGGTGTTGGTGGTGGTGATGGCGGTACAGTGGAACCTCGCCTATAGCTTACCTTAACTTAGATTGTATTATTGGTAAATGGACAGGGGTACGTCCTAACATTTTTATTGGACAAATCTTCCGCAGTTTCCCTTACGAATAAACAATTCGAGTACAGTAAAAACTCTATTGATGTATTGTTACTCAATTGTTGCTTAATTTCCCCCAAAAAAAAACCCTCCGTTGATGTAAACACCACGGTGGCCGCCAGCTTGAGTCTTAAGACTCCAGTCACACCCTTCGTAGCTACAAAAGTTGTGCAATTACGGGAGATCTATGGAAAATAAAGGAGTAGAAGAACGATGATCTTGAAAGCTAAAGAGAACGAACGTAGAAACAATTCAAAACAAACCGGAAAAAAAAAACGTATTTTTTGGCGTGTATAGATAATTACAATTCCCAAACGATCATGATGAAAACTTAGGTTTTCGTAACCACATTCGATAAATACCAGTGTTAATAATTGATATTTGTAATACTCGGTAGCGGTGATGGTCTTCCTCGTTTCGGCCTTACCGAGCCTTGACTCTCGGTATACACTGGTTATATAATCGATTGATATATCACGGCGGCTGAAACAAGTTGATTACACGTATAACTGAAGCAGCAATAGCGAGTAATGCTTGACTGGGAAGGCCTCGATCGTTCATCTCAATTAACGAGGGATATACCAGCCTGGCGGGCTGGTATAACTCAAGAATTCGCTGCACCGCAATGTAGATCTCGATTCGTAGCGAAGGTGCGGTTGCGAAAAAGATGTAGATATAGGTACCACACACGATCCGTATACAAGTTGCGATTCCATAAATTATTTCTGTCCAGTATCCCGAAAGAAAGTATCTCCTTGTTTTGTGTACCTTCGGAGATTTATTATTCACGATGACATAACATGCAAAACTCTACATCTATATATCTCACTTTCCAGTTACGCTAAAAACGAGATTTGTGAGAACTAGAGTGCACTACACATATTCGAAGAATATTTCAGATTATATAATTTTGTACACGTTGAATTTGAACTCGCGCGAAAACAAAGCATTTGACATACCCGAACCGAGAGTAGCTTATTAATTATGCGAGAATATTTGACAATCGACTATTGTTGCGGCGCTGCATGGTTCAACAATTATCATTGGTATCCCGAGTGAACGAGCAATCGACCAAAAGGTCAATGTTGGTAATTATTTAAACCACATAATCTCTCATTACAAATCCAATCGATGAAGCTCTACCGTTGAATTTGTAGATAACATCAAAACAGACTCCACCAATGCTGAGAAATGTGATTTTTTTTCGATAAAACTGATCGAATGCGGTCGAAAACGATCAACGAGTCAACATGAGAGGGAATAATTTTTTAAATAACAATGATCTTCTTTTAAGCTGTCACTGTGGATTCTATCGCAAGAATTCATAGCCTTCAGAAATGAAACGGCAAGTAGCTTTTCGACGCTCACCACCTACGACGAAAAAATTCAGACATCGAAATTCAACATGAACAATCATATATCTTCGACTAAAACTGGCTTTCAGTGTTGAATTTTACACCAAAGGAATGGTCCTATTAGGACTACACAGTGGTGTTGAATTACATTTACACTGTGTGGATATAAATGAACAACATCGAAATAGTACCAATCAGTACCCATTGGTGCCAATTTTAATAACACTGTATAATCCCAATAGGTTTATTCCTTTGGTGTAAAATCTAACACTGCATTTTTTACAGTGATATCTGGAAAAGAATACTCCAATACAAGGATCACTCTTTTCATCGGATTGTTTCTTGTCTCTCGTGGTGACGGATTAATGATACGCGAGATCCGGGCCGTAGAAAAAGTAAATGAGAAACACGACTGCCTGTTTTGGTGCGTGTTAATGTTGACTCGGTGGATCATAAATCGTGGCTAGAACGATTAATCAGCTTGCAGAGATGGGCTGCTTGCGAAGGGTTGCTGCCTGTAGCTGCTGCGTTCCTCCTGCTGCTGCTCCTACTGCTGCTGGTAGGTTGGCTTGCATCGAGGGACCAACTTTTTCGATTCTTCGCCATCCCCCGGAAAAATCTCTCCCCCGTCCGATCTATATGACACGAAGAAGAGACAATGGTGGGAAGGGTGTAGGGTGCTTTTCTCTCAGGCAGGCAATCAACAAGCTCGCACTCGGCCACTCTGGTTTACTCGCGATCCTTCCCCCGATTCGAACTCTGCCCAAGAGTGTTGCTACCTTATTGCAGAAACGATTGGATTCATCGAAATTGCATTTTCACCATCCGCGTCTCAGGCGCATGGTAGAACCCAACGAATTTCAGTCACCTCGAGAGAAAGCGTGCCTTATCAGCGACAATTCGCTATATTGAAGGGACACCAAAAGCCCCACTTCTGTTGCCATCGTTAGCAGCTGTAAATTAATACAGCTGATTTTGCTAGATCGACATACACTTAATGGGACCGAGTTGCCTAAAAATCGTGGAAATGATTCAATACTCATATTAGAAAGACGATTGGTTGACTGGATACATGTTAACTTGCCAACCTTTCATAAGAAAAATCCAAAAAATTGAATAATAACATTTATAAATTAAAGTCTGACGCGTTCGACTGTCGGAGTTTTATTTATTTTTATGAGTGATCTCGCTGTGGGTCAACACTGATCGATGACGGGGATCGTATCCAAGTGTATCGTTTCAACGCAAGTGATAGGAGCCAAGTATAGGGTAGAGAGAGGATACGAATGACCGCCACCGTTGCCACGAGAGTAAGGGTGCGTGAGGATGATGGCAATCTTGGGCCATCTGTCTCCATGCCGTCGACATTCTCTTGCTGGCTTTTACTCCTCTTCGGACTTGTCTCGTTTTCCTTCTTCTTGCCCAGTAAGATCCCAACAGCATAAAGTTTCGCTTTCTATTATACCGATCAATGGGAAACATTATCATAAGACCGTAGATTTAAATGTTATTATCGTCTTGTTTGGGCACCCAAGTGTATTTTATTCGACTTTGTGACTATCCCTTTGATCCTCTCATCTCGCTGCTTGTCTTATTGAAATTTATTACTATCCGGGACTTAATACGACTTTGATTACGTCCGTTATCGAATACAAGTTGAGAGAAAAAGGATCGACTGTGAGAGAATAAGTAAGATAGGCGAAAGGATTTATCGGACCCACCCTCAGCCATGTCAACCAACGACGTCGATGGCGGTGACCGCCGTAGCCAATTCGTACAGGAGTAAAAAGAAAGAGAACGATGGATGATGCGCGGTCACTGGTTGGGTGAAATAGAAGATCCGGTCTATTCCCAATACGCAATCATCCGATTTAATCAAGAAACATTCTGGCGCGTTTTTCACCCCACTCGTGTTCATATCACAGATAAAAATATATAACTCCCTCTATTATGGACATCTTTAAACCAAAAACATCGCTTTTCTATTGCTTGCGAATGCGATTTATTTTCAAAAATCGTAAATTACCTGTTTTATCACATGTTATAACACTTTCTGTGTAAGGGTCGATTTTTCAAACTGAAGATCAAGCGAAAGATTAATCTTAAGATGAAAATTAAGATCGACTTAACATTAAACTTAAGATGAAAATTTACATCGCCTTAAGGTTAAACTTAAGATGAAAATTAAGATTTAAGATTGAAGTTAAGATGAAACTTAAAGTCAAACTTGGGATCAAACTTAAGATCAAACTTAAGATGTTGGTCTCATCATATACTAGTAGCGAATAATCAACATAATTTATGAGGTATATAAAAAAATAGCTTCATTGTGCAAAGCTGTAAAAGAGCTGCAATTACACAGAATTAATCGGCAGGATAGGTGATCATTAACGAGATTTACAGATAGCATGCAGAGAAAAAAGCCAAACATTTCATTGCAAACAAAGAGATTGCGATGCCGTTCTTGTGTACTAAAAATGAACACGATCTGTCGAAGCATGTCTTACGTTATCAAAAAAAACATCATTTGGGTTTGTCAAGAAATTACGTTCTAAATACAGAACGTGTGACTAACTTCAATAAGAGCCTTGCCTGTCTCCTTCACTACGTAATAAGTATTCTGACAGGTTGATTGTAGCCGCAATTCGAAGTCGACCGTTGCTTTTAATTTTAACGATAAACACTATTTAATTAGCTTGTAGAAGAGTAAACCTCTATTACAATTAAACTAATACAATAAAATCGATGATGGCGGAACACGTTAAAATTCTTTCATTATGTGACGCACTGTATATAAGTTATTTATTAATTGCATGACACTGAGAATCCCTAAATTAATGGACACAGCATATTCATATAAAAATCTTATATAGTTTGAAGATTCCATCGCTTCTACGCTCGCACTTGATTCCGATCGTTTTTTTTTTTTTTGCTATGGTTTCTTTTTTTTATTCCAGTTTTGGTTCCATCAATCAGCCAAAAGATGTTCGTCTAAAAAAGTACTCTAAAAAAAGATTTGTAGGTGCATGTTAGATTTGTACTGTAAGATTCATACTATCAGTGCGGAAATATACCACTTAGAACGAATGGCGAAGGAGATAATTCGATATCTCAATTTTTTCGAAACTTTTTCTGTAAGTTTTGGTTCCGACAAGCGGTCAAAAAATGTGGGTCTCTTAAAATGACTAAAAAGATTTGTAGGGGATATAGAATAGATATAATAATAGAATAATAGATTTGTACTGTCAGTGCGGAAATATACCATTACAATGATATCGTGCTTGCTCGAACTGAGTCATCAAATTACAATACAATAAATGAACCGCGAAGCGCTCAATCGCTAGTAGCTATAATAAGTCAATAAAACGTGAGTCGCCCCTTTTAATGGTTAATTTAAAATCCAAATGATTCCATAAAATCATCAAGTAATCTACAGGAATCACCATTGAAAATTCTCTCTAATTTGGGTAATCTTTTGGCAATCTTTTCAATATTCAACCGTAACTTTTGGATATTGCAAATATAAATGTATAGCTGATATAAAAGAAAACCCAGCAGTATGTCAGAGAGCAGTTTAGTTATCGAATGTTATACGCTAATGCAAGAGCAACTCGACGGAAGGCGATTAAAAAAAATCTTGCTTCTCGATATTACTAACTACATCTTTGATATACACTGTTAAAAATCCGGTGTTAAAAAAATTAACACGGTGTGGACTTATGAGGTGTTGCATAAAATCAACACCGTGTTAATGGCCGGTGTTAATTCGCACTTTAACCTCAAAACTTTAAACACATTTTATTTGGAAGTAGCCAAATGGAATTCAATTATGTTCTTTGGCTTTTATTTGTGCAATGATTCTGCATCGATTGCTAACAATTCATTGATTTTCATCGACTTATTTCAAATATATATGGGTTTAAAGTTTTGAGGTGGAAGCCCTAGAATTTTAACACCACCCGCTTGTGTATACTTAACACTGCAAAAAGTGTTATTATTAACACCAAGTCAGTCAACACTGGTTACAAGTCCACACCAATCGCGTTTGACACTCCAGATTTTTAACAGTGTATTTTCCAAATATACCATTATCGGCTATCGCAGAATGAAGGGCATATGCAACAAGACATTAATTATCTCGTGTGTATCTTGAAATAGGAAAATGTAGCACTTCTTCGTAAAGACTTGACGTACAAAGTTCAATTTGTTATTAAGTAGAAACGGCCTTGTCGGCTCGTAATCTTGAATCGAGAGAAAACCGCACGTCGTATGCTATCAGCTACATCGCATCAAATGGCATTTCTAAAATGTCCCTATAGCAACTATGAAACCTCATTATTGTGCCAATCGACCGTAACGACATTCTTCTCACTGTGCCACATCAACTTGTGCTGTATGCTCACGCCCACGCGTTTCCTGCTCGCAATGCTGACGAGAACGCGCATTACAGAGGCGTATGTCTACACAGAAAGTTTTTACCAATAAAAACTTGACTATTTTATGTTTTTTCTTCATGTTCATCATACATTTTGTTGATACCCTCGATTATAAATTCCAAAATTCTAAGAAGTTGTCGTTGACATTGTAAAGAGCTACTTTTAGTTTCCATTTTTTTTTAAAAAGCCACAATGTGCTTAACAATCATTAAGGGTAGTTGCCTTTAACTATTGACTTTAACTACTGCGACACATCTGATGTGTCTTGTTACTCCCAGAATTCGATATCAATTATTTTTTAAGAATATTTTTATTAATCGTTCGAGATCATTCAGCAGGCATCCCGTTTTTGTGACGGATAACAAGGAAGGGACTCCGCGAAAAGAGCGGACTCATTATTGGATTTTATTGTGTGCTTTTTAATAACATTTTTTTAATACATGTACGTAAAAAAATGTTGTTAAAAAGCACATGAAATGTCCAACATCTTAACAAAATCTAATATATATATAAAAATAAAAAATTAATTAATGTAAATGTAAATTAAAAGAAAAAAATCTAAAAAATAATTAGAATGCAAAAATAAAAGTTTAAGAAAATTATATAAAGACAATGAGACTTTAGAAGAAAAAAAAAGAGTCATTAAATAATATGTTCTGACAGGCTCCACCACGAGAAATGCAGAGAAATATTTGTATAACCGTTATTATTGAATCGTTTTACTTTCTTTAGCGATTAATCCGACAAGAATGCATGCAACTAATCCTGAACAGCTATGAACATTTTCAACAATTTAAAAAAAAACACTGAAATCAGAAATCGGCATTTAATTTTGGGTGAAATATAAGATTACGAAATCTAAAATAATTAGTACATATTCTAGATAATCTACACCACTCTCGAACAAATTATAAACTTTCGTTGTGACATCTCGAAAGAGGGGTTTTAGCCCGCTTCGTGTCGAGAGCCTCATATGGATCACCCTAATATTGGCGCAGTGCTGGTTATCCAGATATACGAGGGTATTACGGTTGATACAATAAACTTGCGTCTGTTCGAGTCGGATCTTTCTAAATCATTGTTATATATACGCTTACATTAGAAGTAAGTAAGCGTTTATCGATGGACGTCGTTTTTTATATTTTCTAATGAGGTCAGATGTAGATATCGAGGACGACTCATCCTCTTGTTCGAGCTAGCAGGAAAGATCGATCCGAAAGCCCGTACATCGGAGGATTGTGTGGCCAAGAATGAGAGTGTGGAAGAAATAAGATTCTGAGAAGAGCGGACAAGAGGGCGCCTATTCCAATGGTTCGATTGTGAAAGTTACCAACCCCTTCAATTATTTCGCTCCCACGACAACGGACAAAAAAAATCACTACGGAGTAATATCGCTGTCCGACAGAGTGTAATTTTAGTAGATATAGATAGTCGTCGCCTTGCATAGGACAATCGAGCTGGCCGGGATCGAATGACACGTGAAGGCAGTCCTCTTCCAAAATCCCCCATGAGATTCCCCTCCAAGACCCTAATTTTTCTGTCTCCCATAAAGCCCCCTCTTCCAGAGCCTGATTTTTCCACAGATGATTTTCTTAAGTCCCTAATTACGCTACGCGTATGTTTCAAATTGTAGACGATTGTAATAGGCAAATGGACGCCCGCTCGAAATTCGATTGAAAACATACTAATAAATGAATATATTAATAAAGCTTTCGAAAACCTATATGGACGCTCGATTTTGTCAATATCACCACTTTGGTAAGATATCAAAGATTCTGGAATTCACATACGTCAAACTAGACCATAAATCCATTCACTGAGATTCTGTGAATATTTCTTTTGTACTTCTTCATTTTTGTAATATTTTCACTAGAAAGTCAACCGAACGCACAAATACCACACATTTTCAAAATATTTTTTATTAAATACAATGTTACTTTTATTTACAAAAATCTACTAGAAATTTACAGTGCAAAACTGGAAGTTTTTATTCATGAACTAGCATATTAAATTTAATATTGAAGTACAATAGAAAATTGTAATACAGCATACAAACATTATGAAAATGTTTCACTACTGTAACTTTATAAGATAATTTGTAAATTTTGTATAAAAGTACTGTAATTTTATATCATACCCGTATATTATATTTGCTACGCCAATTTGTGAATAAAAACTTCAAAAAATGCTAATGTAATTTTCCAAACTTTTTTTATAACAACAGTATACCAAAATATCACGTTTCATAAATTAAATATATCAATTCTCTGATTAGAACTTCGCGCGGAATTCGAGTTTTCGGACGGACACTAACGGTCTGTGATTGACTAACTCTAATTGTTAATAACTTGGTCAATTTTGGTCGTAGAAAATTTTGACCGCAGACTTTTTCATTCAGCGCGATCTCTCCTATTCGAATATATAAATATCATCACATAGTTGCGAGACACCCTGTATATTAGCTATCACTGCATTGAATTTTGATTTTATTTTCATAAAAACAAAAAAATACCTTTAGGAACTAGAATAAAAATAGTAGTTGGTCGCATTTATTCATATTTCGAATCTCCCCACGGTCTATAAAAAATATGCCGGTTATTAAATACATATCTATAGACGTGGATGTGTGACAAGTACAAGTAGGGGAAACGATAAGCACAACCTTCAATCACGAGCGTGACAAAAAAAATGAATGACCATCTCAGAGCGCCCCTTGTACTTTTCGCACCGACACACGTAAGCTCACTCTACCCACATACCGACATACACACACACACACACACACACACACACACACACACACACACACACAGCAGCAGCAGCAGCATACATATTGCTGCAGCCCCTTATGGGCAGAGGGCGCACGACAGACATGCAATATCGAGGCGTCAAATGCAACGATTGGCATCTGGGTGCTTGCTGCCCGAATATCTCAGCTACGCTATTTATCTGCTGTGACGAAAGCACGAGGGGAAAGAGAATCGAAACAAGCAGGAGGGTTGACTCGTAATATCCACGGGTTATCGTGCTTCACCTTCACCATCGGGTTCCACGTTTACTTTTTTTTTTTATGCCCCAGCAGAGGCAGCACGCGCATCCCATTCGCCCAAGGGTGAAAATCTCCACTTTGCCATAGAGAGTTACCTTTTTTTTTTTGGGTGAGCGATTCGTGCGAGCCCATAAAAATAAATCTGTCGCAAAGCACCGGTCTGTCAAAAAAGAAAATACCCTAGGTAAATGGGCAGAAAAGAATTTTGAAGCATAAAGAATCCGGAAAATGACCATTGGACGTTTACGGGCAATTCCATTAGCCATAAACGAACGATCAACTAAAGTAGAATGTAAACGGAATGAAAAAAAAAAAAAAAAAAAAAAAAAAAAAGAAAATATAGGTTGATGCTTGTCTACGGTAAAACAGTTGTTTTTCGTTACTTTCTCCATACGTGAGGTTGCCTCCACTCTGTCACTGGCTAAAAGTTGTTAAAAGGCAAGCAGTGGCAGCAGAATATAGCTTCAATCCCACGCCCCTCAGCATAGAGTTTCTCGGTAAAGTGCGAGAGCAAAAAGTGCAATATTTTATTTCACCGCGTGGGAATGAACCGCTGAAGGGCCACACGAAGCTGGCGCTGTCGTAACCCACTTGCTTCGCTCTTCTTTTCTTTTCTCTTATTTTCTCTTCTTTTCACCCAGACAACAATCCAACAACCAAAAATCTTTCTCCAGCACTTTCCTTTTATCGTACAACAATACGTACACGCGGCTTCGATAGCATTTGTGCCACGTCGGTTATTCTTGCACGGGTTACGTTTCCACCAATATGCTATTTAAATATACAAACCACGCAGTCAAACTAATCGTCAGTCGATAAAGAATGCTCATGATCGATATGCTTCTGTCTAGTTTAGTAAATATTTAAATATTCTCATATTACTCGACCACTTTGTTAAACTTGGTCTTTGATAAGGGATGAAAGACGAAAGTATTTAGAAAAATTGGGTCATGCAAGCGCGATTTCCGTTGCATCCTGCGTTCCGAATATTGCCAAGGGAATTTTTCCATACGCAATCCAGACGAGCGTGAGTCGTAAATCGAAAATAAACCACTCGAGCACAGCTTGGATGATCGCTCGCCCCGATGGATGGGTAAACCTTCTGCCCCGTGCTCGAAAGAGAGAGCTTTTACATAGTCGGATGTAACGACTCTTCACACCCGTAACACTTTGACCCACATGTTCTATATATTTCCTTGCCAGCATCCGCTTCGCATTTTTCTCTCGCTTTGTTTTTGCCAACAATCTCAATGCATCTTAACAAATTATATTATGTTATTTATTATCTTATTCGATTAACAGCTTAGTAAGCTTCTTTGCAGCTTTTATCATCATTCGCGCATAAAGTGGAGATCGGGGCAAAAGCAGGGACAAAAAAATGGAATAGAGGGAGCGCTTGATTGTGACGCAAAGTATGATGCCGATGCAGGAAGAAACGAATTATTGTAAGATTTTGAAAAAAAAAAATGAAGTTATGGAAGAAAACAACGGTTGGTTAACTGGGTCAAAGTGGGAACAAGCTGGTAAATATAAAACTGCTTTGCCAAATGAACAAAGGTAAAGGCAATACGACAAATACATTGTCGTTTAAATGCGTAATTATTATCCGGATAACAAAAAATTGTCTACAGTTGATCAATGGTTGATCAACCAATTTTTCATCCCAGAACACTCCTGTTTTCCGTGTTGAGTATAAAAAAATATAAAGCACTTTACTCAGACAATTTTATTTTCGGACGCCCTATATAACAGTTGAAAATTGCATTTTTCAGCAACAAGATGCATATTTCGGTATTCGATATAGGGATGTAAAAGCGTTTTTTCCTTAGTGTCCCAACTTTGTTCCGGTCTCCGCTTCAACTTTTATTTTGTCCACTTGGATATAGGGAATCGATCAGTTAAGGTCTTTAATTAACAGTTAAAAGTCAATTACAGAACACTCGCTACTTAATTTTTTTTTTAACAATCTTTCGAACACTTGAAAATAAACGGCGGAAATGTGGTCTACGACAATATTTGGCCAATCTGTGCCATTATTGTTGCAACTGCAACTTCTACATTTGTTCAAATGAAAGTAAACTAATATGGCAGAACGGCATTTGACAATTAGATGAAAGAAAACAAATTTTTGTTTTTATATAATTTTAATTATTCATTGGCAGTTGTTCCGACATTGGCTTTTGTTCAAGCGATTATTATTTTCGTAAATGCATCCGTCGCGTAAATGAAAAGCTCTCTACCACAGAGAAGAATGTTGTGATGCTTTTATTTCCCTGAAATAAGGCAGATACGTTGGGAAAGGGTTAAAAAGGGGGTGACTGCGAGTTGCTGCCTCGCTCATCGGACAAGCATTGTATGACTACTAAAAAAAAAATTATTGTTGATTGCAGTCCAATGATCTGGATATCGCAGTATAGGGTAATGAGAGTGACTATGAAGAGCAATGACGAGAACGAGGGTGATGGGAATATCGAGTCACGGAGCATTCCAGTTTGCTTAATGTTGGCAAACACTTGGACGACCACGACATTTTTCTTCCTACTCGTACTGATTTTCTTCCTCGTACCGTTACTCATACTGCTGGCACTGTACACAGTGATCGTCAAACACCTTATGCACAATGACTCGAGCAATACGAGCAGTTGGTCAAGCACGGAAAGCTATCATACTAGAGCGAGGAAGCAAGTCGTATTTATGTTACTCGCCGTAGTCTTCAGCTTCTTCGTCTGTCTGGCTCCCTTCAACATTCTCACGTTCTACATACTTGTTGCACCGCACGAGACCGTAAAAGCTATAAACGATGACACGTTACTCAACATTCTACTATTTAGCAGAATAATGTTTTATCTCAACAGTGCAGTCAACCCTATACTCTACAATCTTATGAGCAGCAAATTCAGGCTTGGCTTCTTTAAGCTATGTGGTTTACGCAAGCGAGCGGACAACTACGAGAGTAACACCGTCAGAAGTACATCGAATGCCACTAGATTCTCGGGGAGCCTAGTTAACGAGCAGCAAGAGGACTTTTTACCATCACCGCCGCCACCGACGACGACACCATCTTCCTGCCGTCATTTTCTCAAAAAATAACACTGACATAGGACAGAAAATGAGAGAAATGTTACGAATATTTGAAAAAACAATTGAAATATTGTCGCGCCTTTGTGCTCGAACATTTCAAAAAAACATTTAAAGAGAAAATTACAACTTTTTTTTTTTGGGAAACATTGTTGAAAAAAACCACAAATATTAAATCATTTTCAGAAATATTTTAGAATCATTCTGTTGAATGATAATGTACGAGTGACTTTTATTCGTTTCATATTTCTAAAGAAATCTTACGTCATGCGAAATCACACTTTAAAGATTACTTTAAAGGAAATTGCTTTTTTACACAAAGGTTACTAAGAGACTGCATCGATAAGATTTTCTTTTTGTTCTTTTTAATAATTCTCAACAAATGAGGAAATTCATTCGACGAATATCTATAGGAAGATCTGTTTCATTCTGTTTAATTTCTATAGCAACAGCACGAATTTCTGAAACGTGATTTGTTTAAAAATCCATTTTAAAAGTTCGGATAGAAGATAACATCAGTCCAATCATATCGAAATTTGGAATTTATGAATTTTAACGTTACATAAAAAAATCAGTAACCATAAAAACTCTTGGATACTAATTTGAGCTTTCATTTTTTTTATGAGACTTTTTTTCATCCTATAATTCAATGATAATACAATTTTCATTACAACAATGTTATCTGTTCGTTTGAAATTTTTTTTTTTCCAATATTTTGCAAATATATTATTACACTATTATTTTGCTACGCAGTTAGTAATTTACATTCTAATTGCTTTGAGCGGATATTGCAAGGTTTCTGCAATGTTTCAACAATATTGTTAATAGAATTCAAAATATTTTAGCAATTTTGCAATATTTCAGAGGTATATTTCGATAATACTTTCTAAATATTTTGCTACGATATAGTTAGTGCAGTGGAATCCGTACCTAGCTTACTTTAAGTGTAAACATATAAGCTATGCAAAATACCAAAGAAGTTACGAGAAACTTGCCGCGAAGTTTTCGACTCTCTCGCTGCCTCTGCCAATAAAATAATAATAATAATAATAATAATAAGCGAAATGAAGGTGAGCTAAGCGAGGTTTCATTGTAACGACTATTAGAACAAAAAAGTCACTTGATTATCGATAACATATTATTTTCAAGTAGTTTTATTATTGTAAGTTTTATTGTTCCTTTTACCACTGTCTCTTTTTACAAACAAGTTATCTGTAAAGAGGCTACATCGAAATAAATATATTTCGACCAGCTTCGACAAGGTAGGAATTTTGCGGGCGACCGCTAGATGGCACGGCGTGCTACTGCTAGTGCGTTTACATAACCTTCGCTACGCATTTTCGCCTGGCCACCCGGCTATCGTCGTTACTGCCATCTTTTGGACGTAGCTCAACTATCTTTTTAGTCAAATTGATAAGTCTTTGACATGTTTTGGTAACGAAAAAAAATTTGAAAGCTGTTTCCTCCGTTACTATTGCAACGATTTGGATGAAGCAAACGCTCAAACGTCAAGCGCCTGGCGTTACAATCCAAGTAATTGAATCTGTAAAAAACAATTTCAAAATTTAAAAAGACCAAAATCTTAGTCCAATTGTGCCGTAATTTTATACTTATGTTCAAAATTTCATTGGAATTGGATGCTCCGTTTAGAAGAAAATAGCTTTCAAAATTTTGATGCGGCTCTGAAATGGGGGAAGTATCAATTAAGTGTACGAGTTATGGTGCGCGACTGCGAAGCAGTTAATCCTTTGGCGGGCTTAAAAGCTTTTATCCTTGCTCTAACTCTTTAACATACCGAAATCCGTCCATCTATAAGATCGTAGAGAGTCAGAGGATTGCAGAAAAGCAAATAGCAATAATATCAAGAGACTCAGCAGTAACTTAATAGCAATTAAAATAAACAATATATTATATTACACTCGACGATTCCGTGCCCGAAAGTTTAGCTCGAAAATTTACATGTACTTTAAGAAACCATTGATTTAATCGAGCTTTAATTTCTGCGTATCCACTGTGCAATATTATATTATTTCCAATGCTTAAAGGTCAAGCAATTAATAAATTTCCTTCTTTCTTTACTTCTTTTTTTTTATTTCTCTACATTTCGTTTGTCGTAAATCACCCAACATCCTCTGTTTCACGATCCCTTTTTAAAAAAATAATTCGGCCAGTTTAGCCGAAATTTCTAATACATGTATGTATGATTGCAGTCCAATTCTGTCGATGGTGGACTACGCAATAGAGGTCGACGACGACGGCTACGAGTTGCCGGGTTGTTCGACCCAGGCTGACACGCCCTGGATGGTTGGATTCATCCTGACAACGATAATAGTGTTCTTCATAATACCATTGTTAATTCTCGTGGTACTGTATACAGTGATAGCGAGACACTTGATGGCAAATCCGGCGATAAGCCGGGGACCGGCAAACAGCTTGTTGAAGTACAGAAAGCAAGTTGTCATGATGTTGGGCATGGTAGTTGTTTGTTTCTTCATTTGTCTATTGCCGTTTCGTGCGTTTACACTCTGGGTCCTGGTAACGCCATCAACGACAATTGTCAAATTGGGAGTCGAGGGATACTTCAGTTTACTCTACATATGCCGAATAATGCTCTACCTCAATTCGGCGATTAATCCAATTCTCTACAACCTCATGTCGACCAAGTTTCGGGAAGGTTTCCTGAGACTATGCGGCCTCGGTGCTAACAGAAGAAAGGACAAACAACCCGGCAGCAGAACAAGAACTTATACCACCGGTTCGACAAACGGTAGCAGCAATCATTCGGACTTTTGGAGAAGACACAGTAGCAACAAAAGTTGCGGTGTCAAGGTACCGAATAATAACATTACGACGGAAAAAGAAAGGGAACAGGAGAAGGAAAAAGAGCACAAAAAGGAAAAGGCACTACGTTTGCCATTATTTACCGCGGTTACCGGAAGTATTATTAAAAACTCGCAACAGAAACAAGAGAGTTACGTTTAGAATATTGATACAGCACGAGATTTCCTGACTTTTTTGTTTCCCACTCGTCCTTGTATTTCCAAAGTATTATTTCTTTTTAATGAATTCGATGCACGGGCTAAACAGGGTTTTTTCCGGATTTGTGGTGGAACAATTGATCGAAACCCACGGTGGCGGATAATAGAGATCCTTCAGGATAAGTAATTAGTGGTTTATCATAAGCTCTAGGATATGATTGGACCATTTTTTTCTGTTCTGTGAAATCTCGTGTCTACTCGTTCATCGTTAACTCGGAGTTGGCGGTGAGCCGCCGCCGAACGCACAAATCGTTGTCTCACGGGTAAAATGTACTAGGGGGCAGCAAGCCACTAGCACGGTCTACTTCAGCCGGCGAGACAAAAGATTTATCGGGTTCTCCAGGATCTGTGTCCCCGTTCCCGTCCCCAAGCGTGATTTACGTTACGGTTCTCTTCGACTAGTCGCCAACAATGGGATATTCATTTTATTCCTACCAATAGCTTTAACCACAAGAAAAATACAGTCTCGACGAACCGAACAACCGAATCGAAAACACATATGAAATTTCCAAGGAGGAAAAGAGTCATCGGCTGCTCTCGGAGCAACATTACATCTGGTGGACGTAGACGACTGTAAAGAACTAGACCCTCGAGACAAGTGAAAATATGTGATTAGGGCCGCTAACTCTTCGAGACATATATTTTTCGAGACACTGTGTGTAAACTTGGTCTTTTAGGCAACAGTCGAGTTTTTAAAGTTTTCTAGGCTTTCAAAAAATCTGAAAAAATTCAGGGTTACTTCCCGAAGTATCTACTACATGGCCTAGAAGATGCCCATAAGTTTATTAGGGGAGATATAGCCCGAGTGAATATTGAGTTTGAAATTTCGAATGTTCGTTTAAAGACCCAATGTACACACGTAGGGCTAATCATACGGGGACCATGTGCACACAATTTCATGTTAGGTAAATTGTTAAATTTATTAGACACAAAGATATATATATACATATATGTAGCATTCCGTATTGATTCGATCTAGGTCTGAATCTCGATCTGTCGGGCTTGTTCGACAATTTTTTATGTTATTGTTCTAACTCAGAGGCTGAGAATTTGTATTAGACTCTTTTTTTTAACGTCTCTGGTAAAAAATGTTCTCCAACATTTTTCTGAATTTTTCTCATCATTTCTCATTGATAGAATTGGTGAGTTATTCTGAAGAGATTCTACGATTTCTTGCAACAAAGATCAATATTTTTACGTTTGTACTTAGAATAAGCCGAACCTAGGCTCTATTTTTTTATAAAAGAAAAATTGATAAAAATTAGATGCAAGCGCCAGTCTACTGAAGATGTGCTGCTTGAACATTTCTATACATAAGGCAAGATTTTTAAAAAATTTCGATATAACCAAAGCGAACTTTTTACTTAAAAGAATCAAGGTTAAGTCATGATGTGTCTACATAAGATTAAATTCGTGATCGTCAAAATTCTCTGATCTTTTTTTGGGTTCAATATTTAGAATCACATCTAAAAAAAACAACACGATGTACGGATTTTTTGCTGAAAAGCAATATTACTTTGCTAGTACCCGAAAATTCATTAAAAATTAAGAGTTATACTTATATCAACATAAGGTTTTTCTCAATAATTAAAAAATACTTAACTCCATTCTTAAGACTTTACATAAATGGATTACAATATAATCGTGAATTTATAAGTAAAAAAAGAATCGCTTTTAAAAATTCTCAAAAAATTCGGACTTATTTATAGAAATGTTCAAGCAAAAGTCCGCAATATACAGAATTCAGCATTCAGTTTTTTCAATTTCCGTTTTAAAAAAAAACGAAAAAAAAAGAAGCGAGGATACAGGATTTTTTAACTTTTTTCAGATTTTGATAAATCGACGACCAACGACGTCTTTAAAATAATCGAACGAATATCAAATGTTCAAAAAAATATGTAAAAAAATGCTAAGGGCCTCTAAGGGTTGGAAAGATAAGATAAAAAAATCGTGGATCAAATCCGATATCTCGAAGATCAGGCGCAGGTTGAATCGGTGCGAAATGCCCCATATTTCGAACTTTAATAGCGGTTAACGAGTTAATATAAGTATCGTATTATTTTCTTTGTTATCCCTACACCTTTAAGGTTTATTTAATTAATTTCAATCACATTGTTACTACTATCTCATAATAATTCTACTACAATGATTCCAAAAAATCCTTCTGCGGTGTATAAAATACTAAGAAAAATCTACTTTCCTCAGTCTTTCGTATGATGTGTGAGAATGTTTTGTTGTTATGTTTTGGAGCAGTTCAAGACTTGGTTTAACCACAGTAACTCGCCATATCTCGCAAAACAGAGGAAAAAGAGGGTTGGGTAAGAAAGTAAATTGGCGCCCGACCTATTGTCGATTCCCGCTCGATTGTCAAAGCCATTTCGCCTACAAAGAGGAATACAAATGGTGAGCCAATAAAGTGCATTCGACGGTATAAGATAGAAATTCAATGTAGCGGAAAAGAAAGTAATGGCCAAGTAAAAGCAGCCGTTCTCGATAAATAACGCTCGCGACTTTTTCAGACTGAAAAAGAATAATAAGTTTAGTAGTAACTTTAGAAAAAAATAAGATTCTCATTATTACACGATAAAGACAACTGAACATCACTCACCATGGACAAACAACGAACTTTGAAACTTAATGTGACAATAAATTTGTCAAATCATGTTTTCATTTGATACCAAAAATTTGATAGGAAATTAATCCACGTTGTCAATTTTCATTGATTGTATAGCGGGACGAGCTGGAGGCAGATCGAAGATCAATTGAAGCTCCGGAAAATTTGTGGAATTACTACGTAACGTAATATCTCATAGTCTAGTCGATAATTATTACGTTTTGTTATTATGCATATATTTATTTATTTATTTATTTATTTATTTTCCTTGAGTATTAACGCACACGCTTTCATGTAGCTCAAGTAATAGCGTCGACACGTTTATCAGAGGCGCAAGAGCTTGTGACGGTTAGGGTAGCAACGAGACGGTTGCTTTGAAATGAAATAATGTGTTGAGGGAGCAAACGTTACAGTACACGCGTCGAAAGATGAAACAGAAGTGATGTGAAACTTAGGTTTTGTCTCGGGCCCTTGGGTGTATTACGGCACGCGCGATAATGAAGCCGTAGCGCATCTGGATACTGTACGTCGGACGGTACGTTACCGCGGTGCCGCCGACACAGCTAGAGATATACTGTGAGACTCTAGTTGTTAGAACTTCGAGAATAAGGGACCGTTACAAGCTATAAAAAAAATGAAAAACGGAGAATTTATAGCACAAGGAGGAGCAATAATAATGGTTTCAATTGATTGTTCTGGCTCGACACAGAAATTTCAAACAACTCCAATGCAAGCCTCACCAGGGTCCATTTATTTATCGAAAAACAACACTCGTCTCTCTGGAAAGACATTTGGTTAAATTGATTAAAGATGATTCGTTATGTGAATAATACTCGAGTGCTCGATTCTAATAAATTGTAAATCTTTCCCAATGTAGATTATTAATTTGAATACCGTTTATAGATCGAGAGATAATGAGATAAATAGAAATTGAAGGGGAAAAACGGTATATTTGTATAAACAACTGATTCCATATAAATAAGTAATTTATTTTACTATGTGTAGCCTGAAAATGAGCACGGATGACAGTCAACTACCGAGATAGTTGGCCAAACACTTGATTGTAAATATTTTTTAATAATCAATAAAGTGAAATGTTTGTAAATGTGGGAGCTACTTCTGTGTAATTCATGGTTTTTTTTTATTGTTTATACGCTCTGTGTATATTTCTTACTTTTGGCAGTCTTCGTTTCGAACTTCAAACGGCAAAGAGATTTTCTGCAACTCCTAGATTAATAAAAAAATTTTCAACGGCCGGCGGCAAATCGCGCTGTTCACGAATACCCTTGGCGCACAGCGTTTTCTCTCCTTCCGATGACTTTATTGTCGCCAGTGTCCTGAGTTGACACAAAAGATCCTGTGTCTTGTCTGCGATCTCATTGATTATACTATCGCCTTTGCTATCGTCATCGTTTTGACATAATTGCACCATGAAGAGGGCGATTTCCTTGTGCGCTTTTGTCATTGTAAGACTCTCTGAAAGAAAACAAATGGTAAGTATCGAATAAGCCTTGATTTTTAAGAGTTCTTCCGGATAACGGAATAATACTATGGTTACATTGCTTCAATTTCGACCAGTTTGCTTCTGCATTTTCGAGATTTTCAGGTCAAAATACTCCAAGAGGTGTGAAACCTCCAGAAAAGTAGTCTAGAAAAATGTCCGGTGTTCATGTTTGTATGACACTGGTAAAAAAAAGTAAACACGCTTGGACAATCTGGCTGAACTTTCGAATGCTACAGAAGACATTGCTACCCTTTTAACGTCGCGAGTTTAATTGATATTGGTTCTTCGTTAAAATTCGTATTTGAAACTCCAAATTTGAAATTCTGAACCTTAAACTCCACAATTTTATTCTGCACGGGGTGATCGATAATATAGGAATCTATTTGACTCAGACCAAAGTTGTGACTCGCTAAAAAAAACTCACGTAATAATAAAAATCGTCGCAATTGACACGGTACAACCAAAACTGATAAACATATACAACCGCAGCATAACACAAATACAATAATGAATAATTTCTTTCACCTTTTGCGTGCGAGGCAACTGTTATTTCTCTCGCCGGAATGTTAACCAGCAGATCGTATAATTCAGACTTTGAAGAGACAGAACTGTCTCTGCAACCGGCAACGTAGTACGAGTAATTCTGCAAATAAATTTAAATATCGATCTTTAAAACAAAAATTGTAACTCCTGACAACTTTCAGTCTCAAATTTGCGGGTAATGCGTTTACTTTGAGTTCCAATAGTTCGTCTTTAACTAGATCGACCCACGGAAGAAGGTTGTCCGTTACTTTACGATGCTTCATCAAAGTAGGAAATGTCTCGATCCATCCGAACAATTCTGCTAAACTGTGATGATAGACGACAATTCTTTTTTTCAGTAATAGCGCAGTGTATATTAAAATTGTCTCTAGCTCAAAAGCTCTTACGAGCTGTTTCGCATGATTATTAGTCATTTGCCATTGGGCGTTAAATTTTTGTGGCGTCGCCACCGCTCCTTTATTTGCATCTGCGATAATCCCTTCAGAATATGCCAACAAATAGTATTTCAACACCTGAGTAGGCTCTCCAGTGTCGCAGTAAGCGCAGCTGAGAATACGACAGAGTTCCTGATAGTCATGAGGATTAAAATCCTTGGCAAAGATTACCAGGGCGCAACGTTTCACCTGGATAAAAAATTGCCAATTAGCGTACACTTTCAAACTTAAATTTAAGACTGGTTAAAAATAGGCTGTTTCTTTTAAACTGGGATGCTCATTGAGATTCGAGTACTTTGACTCAAATGTAAAAAAAAAAAAGTACTACTCCACCAACGTTGAAAAGTTAAAAAATGTAGAAATATTGACTTTTCTTAGCATCGTAAATATACAGGTACCAAGTAAATCCATTTATATATTGTTTATGAGCAAACGAAAGTCTTTATATAATCTTAAGATTCTGCAATACTTTTTGGTACAATTTGATATTCATTAAAATTTTATATATCCACAATTTTCAACGTTTTTTTAACAAAAAAGATATGAGAAAAATATCTCCCTATGTTATAAAAATATCTTGCCGCCGCCGCCGCCGTGCAGTACTATCGTGCTAGGGGTGGAGGGAGGAGGTGGGTAGCCCGAGACCAGGCCGGGATTTTTTTAAGTCCCCTAAGGGCCCGTCAAGCTCGGATTTTTCTCCCTCAAGGGCCCCTTAAGCCCGGAAAAAATCTACAAGGAAAATTTACAATTATATTGTGACTAACTATACTGCAGTACACAGGAGGTTGCAAGGGGGAAGTGCTTAGGGGGGTGGAGCCCCTCCCTAGTATTTTAATAAAAAGATAAAGTGTAAAGCAGGCTTGAGATATTTCTTGACAGTCTCATGAAATAATATTGAAAACAATCCATAGAATAAAAAAAAAGTTCCAACTTAAAGTGTAGACTTTGAGCTTACTTGTCTTTTTTATAAATGATACATCCACCCACAATCAACAACATTGAATGTACAAGCAAAAGGAAGTAATAATATTTTTTTTCATCAAGTGGAACAATTTTAATTTTGCTTCAAAGTTGTTCAGAATATTCTTTTTTTTCTTAACAAACTACAGAAAAACTATATGATGCCAAATCCATATACTGACAAAATTCAGTATGATTATTTGTTAAAAGAAATTAATTGGTCTAATGATAATGAATTACAGAAATATAACTTTGAAATATTGCAATATTACTAAGATATTTTGAAATCTATTAACAATATTGTCCACTCAAAGCATTACAAATGTACTATTTTAACATTGCCGAATAATTTTATAATAATAAATTTGCAAAATATTGCAAAAACTTTTCAAAGAAATAGATGACATATTTGTCACCGAACTTAACCACTAACAAAAAGTATACATTGCAATGATGCAAATTGTATTAATATTAAATTATATGATGTAAAGAAGTCCCAAAAAAAAAATCAAAAATACACAGATTTGTATCCGAGCAGTTTGAAGGTCACTTACTTTTAATGTAACATTAAAATCCAAAATTTCAATAGGATTGTATTGATAGTAATATTATCTTTAATCCAAATTCTTACAATATAAATTCAATTCAAATTCATATTACTTATGACTTCTAACATTTTTTGTCAAGATCTCTTAGAATCTGTGTATTTGCTTTAAAACTTAAGGAAAAACAGTATGAAACCAAGAGGACATTCAGGTCTTTCCTGTTCATATTCGTTTTACAATTTCCTAATCTGATGAGGATCTATAAAAACTAGAAACAGAAAATCTTATAGACACAGATTCTTAGTTACCTTATGGTTAAAAAAAAGTTTTCCTTTAAAGTTACCTTTAAAATGTAATTTTGTATGACATAATAAAACCTTAGAATTTTGTGGTTTTCATCAATGTTTTGCAAAAATAAAGATGTAACTTTCTTACGAAATGTTTTGCAATATTCAACCATAAAGTTGTGACAATATTTAAATTGTCACAAAATATTGGAATCTTTCCTGCAATATTTCTTCTATAATCTGTGTACTTTTTTAATTGAAAAATATGTGTCTACATTTTTCACTTTCAAAAAAAGTTGGTTTTGTGTGATAAATTTGCAATATTCTCATGTTCATGAAATAGTGCTCGAAAAGCGTTAATCATTTTGAGATTGCAAAAAAAAACTTTACTTTGGTCATAAACAATGAACATACCAAATGATATTGATACTTCTAACTGTACATATTCCAAATAAATATAGAATAAATTCTTAAAGTCAATTTTTTTTACATTTTTTCCTTGGAAAAATGTGAACCTTGGAGAGTAGTAGTAGTTGCATTTTTTAGTACCTTGGACAGAAGTAAATATTTTCAGACAGAGTGTATTCCTAATGCATGAATGTCTCTTTTAAATCAAAATACTTCAATCTAACAATTAATCTGACGAACAACCCAATTAAAAATCATGGACAATTTTTTAACCAGTCTACATATTATGCCGGTAATAATAAAGTATTGTTACTCTGGGTAATTTATTAGCAGCAAAAGCCTCGCTACTGTGAATATAAATCCAAACGTCTGCGTGTCTTGCTCCAACAAATGACTGAGCGCCATTCTGTTCTGTGCAAGAATTCCATTTTCTTGTGACATACGATTTTTGGAGTTTGCAGACACTCGGATAAGACCAAGTCCAGAGAACATCGCCATTCCAATCTTTCTCTGCGATGTCAATTATCAACAAAATTTACAACACAGAAGAAACTCAGCTTTTTTTTTCTATCAACAATTTTTGAGAAATTATTACCTATTATACTACATGATATCAAATTTACAAGTGGGGGCATGATATTCTTGACACTATTCACGTCGAGATTACTGCGGGAAATCTTTATTTTTTTCTTGTTTTTTTTTTTATTCTTATCTGAATGATATTAATTAAACTGAACTAACCAAACTACAAACATACTAAAAATTCAAGAATAAATCTAGTCAAGTACTGTCAACATTTGTTATTATTATTGATACGCTGCCGGAACGCTGATTGTTGACACTTTCTCTGTCACACTAGCCGAAACACTCACGGATGGGGATGCCGCATAATGGATCGATTCTTCGAGAAATCGGATTTTTCTTCAGTAAATATCGATATTTTAAACCGATCTTCACCGACAGAACGATACCGTGAATCGATTTTTCAATCGAAAAATCGATCTGATAAAAAATATTTTCTTTGTAAATTCAAAAATAAACATAACATCTTGAAAGTCTTGCATTTGCAATTATGAATCTTCAGAAAGCAATGACAATCGATATATGAATTTTGAAATAAAAAACCGAAGGATCTTTTTTTACTCTCTTTGGCTATCAAAGCACGAATTCTCTTCAAACAATTTGACCGATTGTAGACAATTTTTTAAATTTTGCTTTCAATTTTCGTCAAAGATTTCTAATTCATATTGAAATGTTTCAGTTTTAACGAAGTTTTCCGATCTCATTGCTGTTTTTTAAATGTCATTGAAATATTTTGATTCTCATTGACATGTTCATGAAGAAACGTGATGCGTGGTATAAAAAAATAAAATGTGAAGAAAATTTGGATAATTTACCAATTTCCATGACTTTTTCCCTGACAATGCCAGAAATAAAAATATTCAGTATAAAAATAAGAAATTACATATTGTGTATTTCGCACATCACAGCAGATCAGATATTTTCTAAAAGCAAAAGTGACGGTCAATTCTTGGTCAATTGACAATCACAAAAAATGTAGAGTATATTGGTGGAGGAGTCCAATCAAATCGGTAGAAGAAGAGGAATTGTCGCTTGCTGCTATCGCGTGTATGAAAACCTGGCATTATACAAAATGGAGCAGCGCGCCTCCGTCGGATTAAATATTTATTAGGTCTTTAGAGTTTAGAGAGACATTTAACAATATACATGTATAATCTTACTCCGGGCAGAAGGTGACTAAAAAAAAGAGGATCAAGTATGAAACCGCACGAACCACCGAAACCTCAGCCAGGCGATGGTTTGAGATCGCTCAAGAGTACAATGCTATTTCGAGCAGTTAATTATGAGTTATATGTACGACCTGTAAGTGTGATGAATTTCTACGGTTCATTTTCACGTTCTTATCTTCGCTACACTTTCCAATCTAATTGACGAATTATGTCACACAGAATGCCATAATAATGGGACTGGGACTTGTAGCACTGGCTGGCTGCACGGGTTACATAGTTTACATGCGCTCCAAGTACGAAAACATGGGTTTTTATGCAGCTGTACAATCCGATGGTACTGAAATGTTCAAGAAAAAGACCTCAAAGTGGAACGAATGATCAGCTTAGCTAGCAGCAATTTATTTGTTTCTTTTTCAAAAGCCTAAACTGAAAGTCTCCCATCAGAAACAGAACAAATAACAACAGAATATTTCATAATTTTGTTTAACAGAATAGCGATACAATATATGTTTTATTTCAACTTTAAAGTCTTCTATTCTAGTCCAACTGGAAACGACTAAAAATATCAACACTGCTCCTAAAAAGCATTAATTATGTATGCAAGACAAACAATTACAAAAACTTTTAGCAATATCTTGTGTTTTTAATAAAACACACAATTTTTTTCAAACTCTATAACTCGTTTTGCCAATAACTCCACCCAATTATTTATCTTTTCTTTGTTACCTCTTTTTTTGTGTACAAGTTTCTGCAAAATACAAGCTTTTGACTTTATCCTCTAACATATTTACCTAATTTTATAGAAAAATAATGACTCCTCTTCTCTGATTTTATTTGAATAACCTAACACTATATGTAATCAGTTGTCAATTATTTCAATAATGGAACCAAGGTCTAATGTTTTTACACAGTAAAATAGAGATAAACTAATTGAATAAGTCTCAAATTGAAACAAATAATTAACTCAGAATAATGTAATAATAATAATCTTCATTTACCACTTCATTCAAGGGGGTTGTCAGTAAAAAAAAAAAATGATTTTCAGAGATTTATACTTCTTATTTTAGTCATCCAATAAATATGAAATTTATTCCTTATTCATTGGGAACAGATGATAAGACTGATGAACAGATGATAAGATGATTACAACGTGATAAGGCTAGACAGAGGATTTCCCATCAGGAACATAACAAACAACAAAAGTGTATATCATAATTTCATTTAATCAAAGCGCAACGCAATACACATTTTATTTAGACTCTCACGTCTGCCCATTCTAGTCAAACTGTAAACTACTAAAAATATCAACATCGTTATAATCAACATTAACCATATCTGTAAGACAAACGATTACAAAAATGCGTTCTTGTTTGTTGCTAAAACGTACAGACGTCTAAATCTATGACTCTTTTTAGCAATAGCTCCACCTATTTTTTTTTTTTTTCGTTATCTCTTGGTGTTGACCTTGAAATTATAAGTGTATTTTTTTTTCTTTGTGTACAAGTTTTTACAAAATACAAGCTTTTGTCTCTATCCTCTAAGATATTCACCTAATTTCATAGAAAAATAATGACATTTCTTGTCTTTGCTTTTACTGGAATTATCCAACGCTATATCTAATTAATTGTCAATTACGTGGATAATTGAACCAAGACTCGATGTTTATACACACAGAGATAAACCTGGCAGTAGTGAAAAGATAATTTTTCTTTGTTGTTGCGGTTGGCTTTTTTTCAAACCCTACTAGCTATTTCATATTACTTGTGAGTCCGAATGTTGACAAAAAGCAGCTTGGTTTTTTTAAAAATTGAATTATAATCAACTCGAGTCGCAAGGCTACGGCAACGTTGGCACGTATCTGGTCCGCCCAAACAACTGTTCGCAATTTATAATAAGAAAAATTATTTTCTCGTAGATCGCGTGACAATGTTTCTCGAGTAATTCAAAAGATATTATTGTAGAATCCGCGTAATTATTATTTTATACGTAATATGTTAAATGCGCGCCTTTGTGCTTGGTACTGTTTTGCTGTGCACAATCGTGCTTTGCGTTTAATTTGAGGTAGTTCTTGTCTTGATTTCATCTAGGAATGACCTAATAAATGTTTGCGTATAGAAATTGAGGTGAGAGATATTGTGAAAAGAGTATTAATATAGTATTTTAGGGCACAGGAGGCCAAAAGCCGCATCGGTTTATCTCTTCTTTTACTGTGAAGTTGACGGAAAGTTTACGATCGTTTTGTGGAAAGCCTCTGCCACGTAATCCAGATTCTTCTCATTCAGACCGCACATATTGATGCGCCCGCTGCGTAGCATATAAATGTGATAATGATCTTTTAAATGCTCGACTTGTCTTTCTGCAAACGAGAAAAATAGGAAGTTAAAAAAATCAAGAAAACGACTTAAGTTATACTGCCTTTTTCCACTTGTGCTATAGCTATCAAATTTAGGAAATTAGCCTCACCGGTCAAGCCTGTATAGGAAAACATTCCGATTTGTACAATAATGTGTTGCCAATTTCCCGGAGTGCCCAATTTTTCTAATCTCTCGTAAAGACCAGCGCGCATGGCTTTTATCCTTGATGACATTTCGCGAATATGATCGTTCCTGAAATGTCAGATTCAAATAATACATAGAGCACATAGATATAAAAAAATATTTGCGTGATATTTATGAAAATTTATAGTATTACAAATATATCGCTTTGTGTAAAATTGTCAATTTATATTAGTTTTTGTTGTTGTTGTGAAAACGGATGTATTTGATAATTGTTACATGAAATCTATATATTGGTATCCGCTGTAATTTCATTATTATATTTTATATATACATAATGGTGATCACCAAGATATTGGTAATGACGTCATTGCGATATTTTGGATGCAGTAAAAAGTGAATGATTAACCATTTCAGATGAAATCGCACCTATGAGTGAAATGAAATCACATAGTACCGTTCTATATTTTAAGATTCTTCTCAACATGGATTTCAACGGAAATGAGTAATTTCGGGAGCTTTTCGAATTTTTTCAAGGGTCAATGAAACATTTAAAGATGAAGGATATGGAAGAAGCATGAAAGATGGTGGTCACATTACCATTCGGCGAAAAGATCCGGATTGTTCAATACAGTGGTAACAATACGAGCCCCGTGATTCGGTGGATTGCTGTACATTCCTCGAACTATCAATGTCAGTTGTGATTTAACTTGAACGACCTCTTTGTTATTATTCATAACAACCACGAGGTTGCCAGCGCGTTCGTTGTAAAGACCAAAATTTTTGGCGAAACTCTGGGCACAGAGGAACTCGATACCACGCTCAGCGAAGAGACGAACGGCGTAAGCATCGCGGTCGAGATCACCGCTGGCAAAGCCCTGCAGCAAAATCACTTTTTTAAATTATTTTAATTCAGTGAATTAATAGATCTGTTTATTTTTACGGTAAAATCAAATTCGAACGCTCGCAGTGCACCATTTTGCGTTCGCAGTGCACCAGATTGTGTTCGTTTAACAGGAAGAATGCCGCAAAGAATTTAGAAAGAAATGAGTACAAGGTATTAAATTACAATCAATGATGGAAAGTTAAAACGATACTTCAGAGTATATAAATAATTTTTCAATCGAGTTTGATCTATTCTGGACGTTTGAGTTTACCGTGAAAACGAGCAGACCTTATGAATTTAATTAACAATCGAAAAGTATACTTGATAAGCACTGTCGAAGAACGTAAAGAGTTTCTTCTCCTCAATAACGTCGGCTATCTTTTGCCACTGTTCCTTGGTTGGATCACAACCGGTAGGATTGTGGGCACAAGCGTGAAGAATAATCACAGCGTTCTCGGGAGCGTTCCTCAGATCCTCGAGCATACCTTCGATATCAACGCCACGTGTTTTCGGATCCCAGTAACGATATTCGCAGCCCTTCTTGAATCCGGCATGATTGAATATCAGCTTGTGGTTCTCTAATAACGCATATGATAGCGAAAAAAACGTAATATTATAAAGTGTTTTTAAAACATTTTCTAACTGATTATCATTTACTTCGCGAATATGACTAACTTGAATATGAATAATACAAAAATGGTTTACCCCATGTCGGCGAGCTGTAGTAAAAAGTATCGTAGCGAAGGATACGCGAAAGAAACTCGGCTCCAATGCGTAATGCCCCCGTGCCTGATAGACACTGCACCCCGAAGGCTTTACCCTGATGAATCGTCGACGAATCCGCGCCCAAGAGAATTCCCACCGCTCCCTGACTAAAGGCATCCAGTCCGAGAATCGGCAGATACTCGTGATTCTGCAGTTCGTCCGCGGCCAATGCCTTTTCCACTTTTCGCACGACTGGCAATACCCATGGTTTACCCTCGCTCGTTCGATACGCTAAACATTTAATTTTTTTTTCATTAATTTCTTTCTTGTTTAGTTAAAAAAATGTATTTACATCACGGCGGTGTGGGAAGCAAGTTCTTCCGCGGGCATCGCGTGCGGCATACTTCCTTTGTACACCTTGTGAAGTAAAATTGTGTACAATACTCGGCGGAAAAGCGTTTTCTCAGTTCGTGTAATTGCAGCACTCGTGAGAAAGAAGTTTTTCCGCCCTCGTGTCGTGATGTACTATATCTTCGACGTCAGTTAGATTAGATCATTAGATAAGATCATATTGATTTTTTTTTATCCTCCGGGCAAACCCTTTTAAGCGCTTAGACATTTTACATTTTACCAACTTCATTTTGTGTTTACAATTTATGTACAATTTTTATATTAGTGAGAAGGGTCATTACCTTAGCAAGTCAAGTGACCACTAAAACGACCGTAAAGCAACAAAAAAAAAAAGACCGGTCGTTTTGCGCCAACAATTGACCGCACATACGATCGCAGGGCTCCAATTCTCGAACCGTTTGCATGAGTTTTGCATGAGACCGATCAATGCTTTTTAAATGTAAAGTCGTATACGAGAATCCTTAGAGCAGATTCGAGAACTGGGCCTCAGGGCGACCACTCATTCTGACTGGGTCGTTTTGTTCAACGACCTCAAAGCGACCGTGTGAAGCAACCGTCCAAAAATATTTCGGTTGGTCGATTTTCAATCGATTTTATACTTCCATAATCTATAATCTATTTAACAGATATTTTTTTACTTTATAGAGGGGTACGCATTGTGACCGCCTTGTTTTACTATAACGCTAACCGTCCTAATAGTCCTCGAATTTCGTTAATTGTTTAGCGTTCCAAGCTTCGCGTTATGAGCAGAAGAAAATACAATGCTTTCGACGACGGTACGTGGAATGTAATCAATCATTCATATTTATTTGTTCAGAGGTTTATACCTATATTACAAAGAGGGTCGGTGATATGTATTTTTCATAGAACTATTATATATACTTTGCTTAACTCAATTTTTAACTTGAAGCCTAATATCTGCATGATATTGTTATCATATTGCTATTATATAATTACTATGGTGGTTTAAAAAAATCAATTTTTTTCGCCGACCTCAATGGAAGATGTTAGTACATTGTGAAAAAGTAATTTTTTGCAAAATTTGGGTGGTCTAAAAAAATTGTTGGATCGTGCTCGTGCTTTCTTTTTTCTATTTTTCAATGATAATCATGATATTCATTTTTTGCTCTCACCGCCGAAAGTATTAGTGCTTGATGGAACTGTAATTTGTTCAAAATTTTGACGCTCTAAAAAATGTTTAAAAGCTGCCTCAAGCAATGTTTTTGCAATTTTTTTTTTTTTGTGTTTTTAGCTAAAAATTATGAGATAATGAAATCTTTAGTTACAAAAATCAAATTTTTTTGCTTCCCCTCAATACAAAAATCGTAAGTATTTGATGAAACTATAATTTTTCTGAAAACTTTTAATGCTCTATAATATTTTTCAAGCTACCTCAAGCGGTTTGTTTTCATTTCCATGTACTTTTTGTTGAAATTCATGTTGAAAGATAATAATTAACAGAGTGTCTAGAAGAACGTACGTGGTTACTTCGAAGATCGAGTTGAACAATTTCCGTTCACTCGAGGACCTGTGCTGAATCATAGCATAGGTCCTCGAGTGAAACGAGTACACCAGTTAAAGAAAATCTACAGGCGCTATGTTGGAAGGACTTGAGTGATTTCATCACTTCGAAATTATATTTTTTCCGCGGCTTTTGTGTCATACAACTTACACAATTTTTATCTTTTTGCTACTAAAATCGACTGGTCTTTGTAGATTTGTTATCGAATCTACGGAATATTCTGTAAATTTTACAGCATCAAAAGAAAAAAATTTTAAACATTTTTTCTAAAAAAAAAAATTAAAGTTAACAGCTCAACACTATTTTTTTTGTATCGTGAAAAACTGATACGAAAATACAACTTTTGTGCGTGCCATTTTTTTCAGAGATCTATATATAGTTTTCGAAATAAGGTCACTTAATAAAATGCAACATTGTCCACAAAATAATGGTTAAAAAAATAAAAAGAATATCACAAAAAATACACTATAAATCTGGTCAATTATTAAGAACCTCCGAGAGAGTTGGTAAAATGTGGCTGATTGTGAATTAACAGAGAATCCTTTAGATTATGTTAGCTCTGATAGAGATTATTACATTTAAGTGATTTGTCGAAAAATATATATTAGATAAGATTAACAAAGCGCAACACGAGCTCTCCAATGGCAAACACCGCTTGAATTATTAACACCAGCGGATAGACGTATAATAATAATAATAATCATGATAACAATAATGATAATGACACCGCGTCGCCTATTGCATAAGAATCAGCACCATACATATATACCCGGCGTGACGGGGCGAAGAGTCACTGAGGTCATTTTCATAAAGCGTTTAAAACACAAAATAACATTACGCGCGTCATAAATCATTGTGCAACCTTGTTCAATTCTTGGATCATAACGACGCTATTAAAAACCGAACAATCGCACAATTTTATTTACATTCAATTGATAGGATTACTACAAGTGGGTGGTGTCAGCTGATCGCTAAACAAAAGAGTGCAGCTCAAAGCTCGCACCGTGCGAAAACAGTATATATATAGGTTCCATCATACTCTGTATAGTTATATATATAAGTAAAGAAAGTAATCAGAGGCATGAAATTACTCACCGCCAGTTATTAGGCCGACTTTAAGCTCAAAAGGGTCATCGGCGAATGTCTTCTGGAGGGCAAACACCTCAATCGGTGGTCCCAATTTAATATTCGCAAATCTCGTCGTAGTCATATTTTAGCGACCCGGTGTTTGTTGCTTTAAAAAAAATATATGTACCCTCAATTTTCGATTTTAGTTAACTTAACCTTCTTTTCATCAGATGTCACTACTTTTGTTTCCTTTGTCTTTTGATATCGATTTAAAAATCGTCTAGTGCGATATCAATAGATATGCAATCTCGGGCATTTGCTTTACCTGCAAGCTGTACACAGTTGCAAATGCCGTCGAGTACTGGAATAGGATTTTCTTCGTGCCCGGTATCTGTGGTGCTCGTCACTTGGTCATGGAAACTAGAGGACGACGGGGGGAGGGGGGGTCACTCGGGCGCCTACGGTAAATGGAGCAAAATCATCGCCTTCTTCAATTTTACTGGACGACGTCGTACGAATACGGGCGTCAAGTCGAGTCCGACCACTAATAGAAAACGTGACGGGCAACGCGCGTTATTTAAAATTTGCAGATGAAAGACTCGTGAATAATTCGTCATCATCATGTTCGTGCAGGCGTATAAATTTTGGAAACTCGAGTTTTTTTCATTTGGACGATTGGAATTTTTATAAACTTTGTTAACGTTTCCTTCTTCCTTTGCAGTTTCAGTTTTCTATATCTCTCTTTATTTGTAATTGCATGTGTTCGTTACAGGCACTTTACACTTGTACATATGCATAAATGTTGATATGTCATGCCGATTCTATCGAACTCAATTAACTAGTTTTTGTTTTTTAATTTGTTTTTATTTTGTATGTATTGATTTGTGTCAATTGGGATAAAAATTCGAAAAAAAAATCCATTAGTTGTTCGGGTATTCCTGTTAACTTGTCTTACATCTAATTTTATAAACACTATTAACAAGGCCATAGTGCATAGCTATGTGATGCGGTAGTTTGTACTTTATTTTAAATGGCGCAGTTTGTCTATTTACAACTCAGACATTACTTAGTATAGGTGTTTGATTTGTTCGTTATAGAATTTATTTGTACGCTCGTGTATTTCCTCATATATATATCTTTTATTTCTGTTTGCACTCTGATCTCCGGGTTTGTCGTACGGGGATCAGATCTTGCAATTGATCTTAGGATTTTGTTCTGTATAGTTTCTATTTTGCTTCCTCAAGAAACTTTGTTTCCGTGAATTTTTTTTTTCGAGATTTTCATGTAAACGTATTCAGAATATTCCAAAACGTCGAGAAATTACATTTAGAAAAAATGTCCGGATGTATAGAGGAAGCACTATGACAATTCAATTGTCAGCTTTTTTTAAATGGTAGTCTTATAACTGTTGCTTCATATTGAAGTTGCATAAAGTGTATCACAGGTTTTACGATTGCCTTATATATTAATAATTGATTTTTGGAGCTTAGCACGCTTTTTTGCATAGGAGATATTGCATTAATCCTTTTATTTGTTGTGCTTTCCTTTTAATACTAGTTACATGTGGTGTAAAACTTAGTTTATCATCTAATAGTACGCCTAGGTATTTCGCTTCTCTTGTGAGGTTTACAGTTGTAATGTTTACATTTAAAGGAGAGACGTTTTTCCTTTTTATTTTTGTTTTTCCTGCTATATGTGATTAGCTCCGTCTTTGGTTTGTTTTTTTTTTTTTTTTTTTTTTTTTTAAATTTAGTTTTATTTATTGTCGCATCAACGTCCTGGTTATTAGCGACATAGATACATTATTTGTTTACACTGTATACAATTTCAGAATGCATGTATCGTGGATGTTTCTTTGGTGCAGTCACGTTTTTTTGATGATGGTGGGATCGTTTAAGATCTTCTTGTACTCCGTATATTTTTAGTCCAGTTCGAGTCCTGCAGGCAGAGAGTGCTGGACAAGCTTTGAGAATGTGTTCTACTGTTTGGTGCTTTTTATCGCATATTTCGCGCACGTATGAATTTCGAAAAGTTGCTCTAAATATTGCGTTTTAAAAACTTTCGAAAGCACGTATTTTCTTGGATATAAGTCGTATCTTAAAAAAAAATGTATATAGAAGTTTTTCATTTTGAAGTACAATTTTACGCAAATTTATTTTTTAAATTCTCCAACTACTCCGAAGCATTGATTTTTAATTAATAATCATAAAAACCCGTTTTCTCAAAAACTTGGACATTTTTTTTATTTTTTCCGAAAAAATCTATAAAGCACGACTAATTAAGACGATCATTTTAAGCCTAGACGGGAAGTCGGACGATGTTTTTTCGAATTTTTATGAGAGTTTAAAAAATAAATAAAAAATGAAAATATTCATAAAATATCGGAAAAAAATTGTTCAACTTCCGGTCAAAAAAATTGGGAGTGGGACGATTTTTATATGTTTTTTTACGACAGTTTAATTTTTTTTCTAATTTTTCAGACTCTCATTCAAATTAAAAAAAATATATATCCTGTTCCCATTTTTTTGCCCCAAAGTGGGACATTTTTTTCCCACTTTCCATAAGACTCAAAAATCTAAATTTAGAAAAAAAAAGTTCTAAACGGTATTTTTGCAACTAGATGAGATTTTACTCATTTTGTACAGTAAATTTGCACCAAAATGTTATGACTGTAATTTCACGAGACAACATTTCAATACAAAAAGTCGACAGCAAATTACGGTAAAAATGCGGCATTTTCGTTGGTAATTTTACCGGATTGAAACTTCACTAACTTTACTTTATAACGCAATCCGCCATCCATCGCACCACCGGCGAAGACAACGTGCGTTTTTTCCAGAGTCCGGTATAACCTACTCGCAACTCGTATAACGCATGAAGATTGGACAAAGTCTCTATGGTATAACGTGCAACGTGCGTAAAGCCCATATAACCTTTCTTTCTTGCCCACTTCCTGATATTGTGTTCTGATTATTTATCGGAAACTAGTGTATGGAAAATCGGCCAATTAATAAGAAAAAGTATATGTGTAATCGAGTTCTAAGTTTCCGCTGTCGCTTGTCAGCATCTTCGTGTTCATGTATTCACCAAATGATGAATACATTGTTTTGTTTACACTGGGATGTAAGTTAGTAAATTAAAAACGCACGTTTGTTAGTTTACGATCAAAAAGAAGAAATAAGTAAGTGTAAATTGACAAGCAAACGTCTTCTGTCTTCTGTGTTAAATATAATTAACTTAAATAATACAAGTTTGATTGTTGCAGATTAATTCTACAAAATTGAACATGGGTGTCAAATCTATTATGATCAATCAAATTGGCTGGCAGATAGTCAATAATGAGGTGGATGAAAAAACAGTTAACGGCTCTCTGGCACATACTTTAAAATCACGAAAAAAAATTAGGAGACGAACCAGAGCGCTGAACATTGAGTTAAAAAGATTTGCATCGTTAAGGACTTATAGACAATATGTCAATGCCAAGACTGCTGTTCTCAGAGATATTACGGATAACGAAGACACTGATGAGGAAACCAATACATGTAACAGGATGAATTTGAGTCACAATGCATCATCATCACCATTGCCATTATCACTCATGAATGATCGATCTAATGGTTTGTGTAATTTGGACTCAACTCACAATGCAGCTTCCACAGACTTGTCTCCAAAGCAGACAAAAAAGACCACAAATAAAAACAAGATTAAAAGTAATCTCTCCATGACATCTGCGACAACAAGTTTGCAAGATAAACAAAAGTCGACAATAGAAAGAGACGAAATCAATGCAAATACCAGAATGAATGTGAGTGAGGAGGCTCCATCATCACCATCATCACCATCATCACAGACAAACTTGTCCGCAAAATGCACAAAAGAGATGAGAAAAACTAAAAAGATTAAATATAATCTTTCCATAACATCTGCAAAGAGAAATTTTCAAGAAAAGAAACAAGAGTCCATGATAGAAAAAGATAAAGCACACCCCAAAAGTGTATCTGATCCATTGAGAAAGAAAGATTTAGCGAAAGAAAATGGCTTAAAAAATGTTACAAGAAATCTAACATTTGTATTGGAAAATTTAGACAACACCAATCGAGTCGATGCATCACAAAGAATTAGTCCTATTGCCCATAGTACACAAATCTACAATGAGGACAGCAACGACGACGTATATGACAATACAGAAACACGTGCAACGGTCAATAACGGTCTGCCCAATAATACAGAGCTCGAAGATTCGGCATTATACAGCGATTTTCACGACGACAGTAATGTTGATGGGAGTACAGCATTGGTGACTAATGAAATGTCCGATGATGGTGATGCTGAAAGAGACGATAAACAGACGATGAGTATTGATGCGGTAGTGGAGGAGGTGAAGAATGAAATGGAGGAGGAGGGGAAGGACGATATGGAACAGGAAGTGAAGGAGGAGGGGAAATATGATGTGCAACAGGAAGCTGAGGAGGAGAAGGACTATATGGAACAGGAAGCGGAGGAGAAAAAGGACGATATGGAACAGGAAGCGGAGGAGAAAAAGGACGATATGGAACAGGAAGCGGAGGAGAAAAAGGACGATATGGAACAGGATGAGAAAGTAATGAAGAAAGGAACGAGACAGGGGGAGAAATTGAAGAAGAAAGAAACGGGACAGGAGGAGATGTTGGTGGAGGAGGACGAGGAGGAAGAGATGAACGTGGAAAAGGAGATGCAGAAGGATGATAAGGTGGAGGAGACAGAGAAACAGCTTGTATTGGAAGACATACTGACGAAAAAATCCCAGCCGATAATCACATCTACGGAAATAGTGAAAGCAAAGTACACAATTGTTCCGGATGACGGCGAGACAGATCTCATCAGCGTCGACGTCGACGGGTCTCCCGACGGATGTGTTGCACTTGAGGAATCACAGTTCTCCCCTGGGAATGAACTTTTTATCGATGAACAAGCAAATCAAGCAGATGAACTATCGCCAGAGAGTAAACGCGTTAGCCAACTGAAACGCATCAATCTGATAACCAACAGCTCCGATAGCGAAGACAGTCAAGATAGCGAACCGGAGGACGTAAAAGTTTGTGCTAAGAAGCATGTTGCTTTATCGGGCAGTAGCCGCATCGACGACTCCGACGAATCGAACGATGAAAATCGTGACTTGCGTAGATTGCCGCCGTTGTCCTCCCAAATAATTAGTGATCCATCGGATACTGATGAATCTATCGCTGAAACAAATGCGACGAAACCTAGCTCTTTTACTGAGACGCGAAACGAGCAAGTTATTGAAGACAAAAAATCGCGGAAAAATACAGTAATAGGTTCGACGAGTAAATCTATTAGATCTCAAATTCGCGAGCAAGAAAATTCATCAACTGTATTGGAAAAGTTTGAGGAGAAGAAGAATGATGATGATGATGATGATGATGATGATAATAATAGTGGGAAGAAAACTAAAAAGAAAAAGAGAAGAGATAAAGTTAATTGTAGCAAAGGAGGAGATCAAGACAGCGACAATATAAGTAAAGACGTGAATTTGAGTGCAAATGATGATCCCTGCAAACCCGAATCTCTACAACATGTATTAAAGATTATGGCTCGTCGTTTCGATGGTTCGTCCGAACGTGAAATCGAGAATTCCCCAACGACATGCACTGGAAGAGAAGAAGAAGGTCGCAATTCGAGGCCAGTCGAGGTTCTACAATTACCGCAGATTTTAAGAACCCTCTGGTATCCCCACTGGTGGTTGTTTATTGCAATGTTATTTGAATGGGGACAATATTTTAATTCATATTTATTTTTTCTCAGTTCCACACAGAATTCTATTTTTTGTGGTCATGTAATCGACCTACCAAAAGCTTTATTACGTATAAAATGTTTAGAAGACGCTCAATGCCCTCCACAATTCCATAATTATTTAAGAATTAATTTTTTTCTAGTTTTCAAGTTATCATGTTTCTCACAGTACATTATTTTGTCTACAGTAAATACTTGGTAGTCTACAAATTTGCAAGGCAAAATATCCATTTTTAATATAGTTTTTCTTACTCAATTTCAAAATGCACTCACAAAATAATAAATATGAATACTAACAATAAATACATATATTTAACAATTGAAAAACGTCGAAATTAGAAAGATTTACCAAAAATTGAAAAAAAAAAAAAAAAAAAAAAATTTGATCATAGTTTTCCTATTTCATACGAATAATAATTCAAATGGCAAAAAAAAATACACATTTTCGTAGAACAAAAAAAAATTGAAAATTGGAAACAGTTATTAATCTACATATTACCAAAAACGAAATTTATGAATCCTTGGAACGATCGTTAAATATTAAAAACTTTCCCTGAAATTTTACACTTCATCAGGTATTTGGTGTTGATAAACAAAGCGGCTATGAGTTATTAAAAATATGTGCATTCAAAATTTTATATCAGAAATATATAGTAAAGGTATCGTCAAAAATCCGATCTGAAGCTCTGTGAAAGATTGTGCGAAAGATTGAATTTTCGGTATCTTAGCGGAAACTGTGTTAGCTCAAACACAGCTTACACAGACAGGGTGTCGTCTCGTTAGATTTTTTTTAAATACTTGGCGATAAATTCCATGTCAACAAAGTATAAATTCTGGGGTGAGACTAAGAATAAAAAAATATTGGTAAAGATCTTCATCATAAATGTCACTAATTTGCAACTACCGAGGGGTCTTTTAATACATCATCCCACTCGCTTGTTCTCACCACAATCGTCTTTTTTCTTTACAGTTAGGCGAATTTATCGAGAGGGAAGGATTAGTTGCTTCCCAAGCATTATCAACTATGACCGCCAAAGATTTTAAAGAGTTCTCGCTGCAAAACGAGGACGTACAGATTTGGCTCATGGAAATTCCAAAATCCGTAAGAACTTTGACTAAATTGTAATTTCTTTTGACTTTCAATTTTTTTACTTGTTTTTATCCATTGCCAATAGATAATAACGGATGGTGATAAACTTTGTGGAAAAAAGATTGTATTCGAGAAAGGAAAAATGACAATCAATGGCACTACTTACAAAACTACCTACAGAGATAAAATATCACTCTCATGTATTTTACGCTCTGCGAAGAAAAAGGCCCGGTTTAAGACAGGTATTTAACAACCTAAGCGTATTTAAGACTAACTAGATGGTTGGTTATAATAACAAAAATATTATTGCAGTAAACGTAGATCCAGTTGGCCGCATAGTCGTCCGTCAAAAATCATCACACTTCCATGCAACACCACCACCCGTAGAAAATGATTTCACCGTACAGCAATTTCATAGCACTGTACCTTTTCCAAAGAATCTAAAATCGAGGAATCCATTAATCGGTCTAAACTCACCGAAGAAAATTGAAGCTTCTTCGACGCCGAAAGACGCTTGTGCAGCTCTCGAGTTAAAGCGGAAACGAAAAAGAAAAGGTAGTTTTAATGAAAACAAGAAGAACCATGGAATGCGAAAAAAGTCAATTGGAAAGTCTCGGCACGTCGATAGCTTTTCTATACATAGAAAAGAAGATACTACTTGATGTGAGCTTCCGTTTAATTTAAAATCACATTTATATTATTTTAATAGTCTACCATTGTATAGATATTAAACAATAAACTATTGATACAATAAAATGAGATGAGTAGAAAAGTGTAGATGTTTATTAAGGTGATACTATTTTTACCAATACTTTTTTTTTATTTGTCTTATTCCAGAAAACCATCTTTTGTTGTTGTGAAATTTACCTTCCACAAAACGAGTCAGTAAACAAATATTTAAAGGTCGCTCAAAGCCTTACAAATTCCCATTATTAATTTTAAAAATCAATTTTTTTCTCTCTAACACTCCATATTCTTCTATAGACACTGAATACCTGATAGTGCGCAAAATTTCAGAATATTATAGTAATATTTAATGGTTGCTCAAGGGCTTTATGTAGATAATGTTCTGTTTTGGTAATCTGCCAGAGTGGCAGACGACGACTTTCCAATCTTGCAAGATTTTTCTTCTAGAAGAGTCTCTTCAACTAGGAGACAACATGTCTGTAACAGATTTGCAAGGAATAAGAAAACTGCACAACTTTCAAAACATTCAGTTTTTACAATTCCTAGTACATTTTTCAAATTTTTACGTTTTCGGGTTGTTGAATACCCTCCTCCCGGGGGTACTTCAACCTGGCCACGGGTTATAATTAACCGAGTCGGCCAACGCTCGTTTTATGTACCAATTAAAAATTTTTCCAGTAAAACAAGATTACTTTTTAATCCCAGTGAACATTACACTTACTTTAGTTACCCTATACAATTTTTTGATATTGCATGTTCAGTTGTAAAATGACTTATGTAACAGTATACCTATGGAATATCCTTCAGGAACACCATGCGTAAAAAAGATGAAAGGGTAGGCCAGGATAAATTTAATAGAAATGACTAACTTTCTTTGCAATATTGGAAATTATGCGAATTAGTAGACTTCGAACAATTTTCAAGTCTTTCCTCTCTTAAAAAAAGGACACGACACATCGAAAGTCGAAACATCAAAAACTGAAGCCAGTTTAAAAGCATCCTGATTGGCTCCCTGTTTCAATTATTCCCTCTCCCTGAATGCATCGTACACGGGCAGACCATGGCGGCAATTTTGAATCGCAGTTCGTAAATCGTAGAGACTTACGAAGAAAAACCATAAAAAACGCGCGTAGCTCGGGCATTGTTGCTAGTCTGTACATAATTGTTCTACTCGAAAAAACTAAGAAAAAAAATTAAATGTACACATTAACATTAAGAAAATTTTAAAACATCGAAATTCGGAACGTTTTCTAAAAATTGAAATAAAAAAAAAAAAGCAATGTGTGCATTCTTTCCCACGAATAAATCTTCAATTTGATGAAATATATTCTTTCACAAAAAAACACTTGAAAGTCTCTAATCTACAGATTACCAAAGATATTTTTGCACATTACCTGGTATTTGATATAGATAAAATAAAATCAATTTTTAATTAATAATGGAAAATTGTAACGCTTTGTGCGACCTCTTAATACATTTTCTACATAATTGATCTTTCTAGGATTTAATTATAGGACCACAATGGACAGAATTCAGGGGTAGGACAAAGAATTAATAAATATGGGCAAAAATCACGGTCTAGTATAGATTTTAAAGTAAAGATATTATCAATCTGGTGTTTACGCTTTAGATTGCTCAACCCCCCCCCCCATTCTTGTCGCCACAAGCGATGACGGCTCTCGATAGCATATGTGACGTTTTGACGACGACGTTCGATGGCCGCTACCTCAACGTGGCAAAAGTTGCAAAATATACTAAAGACAGGATAAAATAGTGAAAAAGATTGTCATCGCTAGAAACAAAACATTTAGTTAGGTAAGGGTGCCATCTAATGAATAACAAAAAAAAGTGTCGAGCACTTTGAATCAGAGGTGAAAGATGTGGTTACTAGTGCGTTTTACTTATTATAAAACAAACTACGTCATATTTCTCATATATTATCTACGTTAAATAACCTATATGTAGTACTTTCACATCTATTTCCAGACTTTGAACGTTCCAGTAATTCTCACAGCTACATCTCGTAAATTTCATATTGATTTAAAGCTGTTAAAAAAATATTTATATTATTTTACAGATTGTTGAAAAGTAAGGAGTGGCCTTTGAAAGTTGTGTTATTGGGTGTGTTTTTCATTCAAATTTGCATTCTATTGGATCCCAAACAAATTGTAGAAGACAAAGAAAGTTTTGTCTTTGTCAAGGATACAAAAGCTAAAAAAAATTTGGAAGTATGGCTACGATACCACTTTTACTTGTCGAAGAAGATGTGGAAGGTGGAGGGAAGGAAGAGGCTAATACCAGTGGTATACAGAATGACTTTGCTTACAATAATAATGTCAGCAATGCAAACATCAAGATTCGAATGGGTAACAAGCTTCAAAAATTTTGAAAACAACATGTCCAATCAATTTGAGAATTACAAAATGTTTAACAATTGCTTAATTTTATAATTTTCAGGATTCTTGAGGAAGGTGTATGGCCTTTTGAGTATTCAACTGCTGATTACAGTGATCGTTGGCACAGTTTTTGTCACTTGTGCACCTGTCAAATTGTTTGTTCAACAAAAGTAAGAGATAATATTTACACAGAGAAAAAGGATTTAAAACTATTTAGGTTGATGCCAGAATAAATTGAAATGTTTTTGGAATAATTATAGTATACAACAATAGTGAGCATTGGTTGTGCATAAATTCCAGTAGGAAACATAATTTTTATGTGTACACACCAGGAGGCAATGACTGAGTACATTAAGTGTACATCAGATTTTGGGATTGTTTTTAGAAGATTTCACCAGACTTTAATAATTCATGAGATTTTAATATTTTTTTAGTGATCATAAAAGATTTCATAGAATTGTAAGAATTTGATGAAGTTTTCAGGGAATTCAAAAACATTTCAAATATTTCTGAAAATTATAAAGGTTTCATGAGGTTTAATAAGCGTCATGCAAATCTTTTTTATTTGTCATTGAGAATTTATATTGTAATAGATTTATGAAATTTCAAAAGATTTCAGCACTGAAGACTAAACTTATGATACAGTAATCTGAACTTGACGCGAAAATTCATAAACTCCGAACATGAAACGAATATTCCTACATCAGTACTATAAATTTGTTATTTTTTATGAGATTAATATACATGACTGCAGATTCAATATCGTTTTGTAGAAACATTACAAAATTAATGTTATAATTAATGGAATAATTTTTAGAAATCCATAAAGAATTTTGAAATCGTTATAAACATTGTTCTTCTTTTCAATCATTTTCGAACTTTCATGAAATGTCAGGATTTAAAAAAAAATTTTTTTTTAGAGATTCCTCAAAACTATCTGGGATTTCAAAAAATTTCACAACTTCCTGAAAATTTCGAGGAACTTTAAGGTAATGTGCTACACCGACTGAGTCACCAGAAAGTCCGAAAGAGACAACATCACTGGTAGCTGCAGTGGAACGAGAGAAAACAACAGAAAAGTGTAGCATATCACCTTAAAAGATTTCCCAAGGTTCCCTTTAGATACCATCAGATTTCAAGGATTTCTCAAATCTTCTTAACATTTCGAGGATTACTTGAGATCTCTTACATTTCTCAATATTATGACGTTGTACACTAGTTTGCAAAATTGGCTAACATCTCGGGTACATAATAGAACTATTACGTTCATGTATCACAATTTATAAAGGCACATATTATAATTCTGGTGTATAGCCGTAAAAACTATTGGTTGAAATATAACATTTGCCTAATAATAAAACAGTGAGCACGTATATAATTTTGGTATCAGTCTAATCATTTTGAATAGGCAATTCGGAAATATTATTATTAACCGTAATATTTCGTGGAAACTCCTATAATAATTTGCTTTTGTTTCTCCACGTATCGTTATAATTGTTTCCTCAGAGAGGAAGCCTCGTTTTCACCGAACTTTCTTTTTCCAAATTTTTATGCTAGTATACTTAAAATTCTATAAATCTATTTTTACGTCTATAAATTTCAGCAATTGGACAATAGCCGTATCTTTTTTCCTGACAATGGCGACGTTAATAGCCCTGCACATTAAAAGACGAGATCATCCGACGAATTTGATTCTCCTCGGTGCATTTGTAAGTACGATCAACGTGTTCAAGAAGTCATACTTCATAACTAGCTGCTAATATTGTCTATTGTGATATTTCAGACTCTAGTACAATCGTACACAATCGGAATAATAGTGTCGATGTACGAAAGCGCTGTGGTTATCGAGGCACTTTTGATAACTCTGGTTATCGTTTTTGGTCTGACCGCCTTTACCTTCCAGACTAAGCGCGATTTTTCCTTCCTCGGATTTGGGTAAGTTGCTTTAAATAGCTACGCCGAATATCGCTACTACTTTATGGATAATTAACTTATTATTATTTACAGCTTGTTTGCCGGATTATGCGCATTACTGATCGGTGGTTTCATGCAGATATTTCTCCAGAGTTCAGCACTGGAGCTTTTCATTGGTATAGCCGGTGCGATCCTCTTCTCTCTCTTCATTATTTTCGACACTCAACAAATCATGCACACACTCTCACCGGAGGAATACATTCTCGCTACGATCAACATATATCTCGATATAATTAATTTGTTTTTGCACATACTTCGTGCGCTTGCTGCATCGAGACAATAAAATTGCTGCTTTTATTTCACCACCAAAGAGATTTTTCCAGTCTAATATATTCGAACTCTCTTTTTGTTTACTCAATCTTTCGTGCGTAGAACACAATCGGGAATATCAAACAGATAACGGGGCAAATGACCAACAAAAAATACATAAATAATTTGATGTTTCGCTGGTTTATTGGTATACATCGTTTTGTTGTTATTTTCTCGAGAATAGAAAGCTATTACGAGCTCTCCATCGCGGCAGTCGTTTCCTCGGTGTATTTGCCCTTTTCCTTGCCCAAAGCAGCAAGACGTCCCTTGCTACGCCTGTCGATTATCTTTTTTCGGTCTTTGTCCATTTTGAGTTTGACAATAACGGTCTGCAACAGGCAATAGATGTTGATTATTATCACGATACACAAATAAAAGTATGAAAACAGTTAGTTTGATAATCAGACGGAGATTAAAGATATTCCATAGTTAGGTCATTTTTTACTTATGGGCTGTCTCGATGCTATCTCGATCATGGTCTGGCGACGAAGTTTTAGATTTGCCATGTAATTTTTTTATATAGAAGTAAGTGTTGAAAAACTGATGCCAACTTTTTTAAAGCTTTTTTAAGCGCTACGTTTCTGAGTTATAATTTTGTTGAAAAATTTAAAAAACACTATTTTCTAAAACCTAGAATAATCCAGAAAAATCTTATACGATATAGAAAAACTTTTGAACATTTCGAAAAGATCGAGATTTCGAATCTGCAGGAAGATCGAAAAACGAAAAAACAGTTATGCATTTCATTTTGAGTATAAAAATACGTAAAAAGTATGATATAATATGATCTGAAAAAAGTATATTTTGAGATAGTAACACAAGTTTTTTTAAATAGTCGTAATCACGATTTGTCTGACTGTTTCAATCAAATGTCATCCCAGTATTATCGTAAGTCTCTGTAAAACCTAATCTCCATATTCGTTTCAGTTTTATAATATAATAATAATAATAATAATAATAGCTATTTACATTCCTATTACCATTATTCTAAAAGCCCCCTATATTATATCACACTTTATTCGTATTTTCATGTTAAAAATAGAATGCATAATGTTAAATTTTTTTCGTTTACAAGCGTTCCTCTCGTAGTTTTAAAATATTCGCCTCTTCAAAATACTACAAAAAAATTGTCACGTTTTATAAGACTTTTCTGAATTTCTCCAGATTTTAGAAAATGGTAGTTTTAAAATTTTTTTTAGAGAAAGTCTATCTTAGAAATGAAGCACTTTCAAAAAATCTAAAAATGATTTGGCATGCGTTTTTCAACATGTACTTCTACGTAAAAAATTACGGGGCAAATCTAAGACTAATCGTCGCCAGGCCTTGATCGAGTTGTCATGGAATGATCCTTATGCCAATGGAAATAGTTTAGGAGATATTACAAGTTAAAGTATTAATGAAACTTATATCTATATCAATAATCGAGCACAGGATGGGCATTCACCAAATGAAAACAAATTCAAAATACTTTCATGACTGAGTGATTGTGAATTATTACACTATTAAAGATTCGAACTCATTGTAAAAGAATAAATTATCTGAATAATTCCTTATTTTACAAAAATATGAACACTTCAAGTATTGCATTATAATTAAGTATTATAATAATTATATTTAATTATTTGTTTCAAAAGAATATTTTTATTTTTAATTAATTGATTGTGAAGTTATGTACATCTTACTTACTAAAAACTTCATAAATGTGCTATTCCATACTTCATACCATAAAATACAGTTTCAAACATTTACATTTACATCCCAAAATTGTTGATCTTTTGTGTTCATAAAGTCTTCTGAAGAAATGTATGCAATTAAATGAGCAACTAAGTGTAATTGACAGTAAAAAAGTGGAAAAATGTAATCTTCTGTAAAATTTTGTGTACTTTCCAGAAAAGAATTCTTTTTAACGTCCATGGAGTTTTATGTTTTTAATTTTAGCCTTCAAAGACAATTTTTTTTTAAATTGCCTGTTCAATTGTGAAACTACTGAAAAGTAGATATAGAATATATTTAACTGGTTGTATCACAGCCCAATATCAGGAGAAGATCATGAATAGAAGAGCAGTCAGTCTCTGTTTTTGTCTCATTGAATATACCGACAACATTTGCAAGTGCAAATTTTCTATAGCAAAAATTTGGAACAAACGTGCTCAACAGAGATACATCTATCATAATCATAAATAAGAAAATCATAAATATTTAAAAAGAGTGAAAAAGTATTACTTAAAGAATTTTGAATTACTCTTTGCCTCCATGAACTTCTGAGATATATAAACCTTAAGACAATGTGAAATTACTCGGTCAATAACGAAAAATATAATCCGATTTTATAATCGTTTTTTATGCAAAAGATCAACAATGGCAAAATACGGAATCGCAAGATTAGCTCTTCCTGTTTCGTACTTATGGACGTTTCACATCACATTCAGGTAAATTGTTAAGTACAGGTAACATACAGCAACATGTAAAAACTATCATTCACTGTGTTTGAAAATATATTTCTAGTGAACTATTCGTGTAAACATTTGCGATAGAATATTTACGATCACTAGAATAAAAAATTGACAATAGCTCACATATTTTAGATGATACTACGAGTTACGTGCTGTTAAGATCCACATTAATATATGTAGTTAAGATTTAAGAGCATATACTGAGTTTTAATGTTTTCAATAATCGTACATATGTTATTCTATGTTAGATATGATAAAATAATCATTTCAATCACTTCTACTTTTATTCCAAAACTGTTAATTTTTCATTTTCATAAGTCCTTGTTGTAAAATGTATGTATCAAATCAGCAACTTCAGCAATACTAAAAAAAAATGGAAAAATATAATTTCAAAATCATTATGTATACTTTCCAGAAAATCAACACTTCTTTTTAATACCCATGAATATCACATGTGCTTACATTTAGTTACTTTAGTTAGCTTATACACACAATTTTTGAATGTCCAATATTCAGTCAGTGAAATAACTCAACGGTGCCTATAGAAACCTTAACCAAAGTGAAAATGATAAACTGATAAAATAGGAAATATCCAATTATTGGGCAAACACATTAAAACAGACGTAGATATCCTAAGATTATTACCTTGGAGGGATCTATGCCAACATAGACACTGGCGCTGTTAGCTTTTTCTCTCTGGATCCTTTCGATGTATATCACAAATTTCTTTCTATACACCTGAATCACCTTGCCCACCTGCTGTCCCTTGTAATGACCTCTAACGACCTATTGATAAATCATCACAGAGCAAATCGATAAGATTAAAAGAAAAAGAATTTAATTGATGTTTCCATGTTACTATAACTCTCTTTGATCAACTTACCTGAACTTCGTCATCTTTCCTGATGGGCATGGAACGCACATTGTACTTTTGGCGAAGCTCCTTTGAAAGGGGTGCAGACATGAGACGACGTCTGATGTGAGAAGGTGCGGTAAAGTGCCTCTTACGATTTTTCCTTCTGGAGGACGATACCAATCTGTTGAACTTCATTTTCCTTTCTGTCTCTCTCCTGCGATCGAAAAACTGTTGTTACTTTTTATGGTTAACTCTATACACCAGACATATAATATTCCATTTTCGGCAATAAATCGAGGACTTGTTAGCTCGTTTACTAAGTTTTACGAGCGACGTGAGCTTTAGTATCGAGTCTGCTTATTGTTGACGTTATTATTGTTGATAAATTGGGAACGTGAATGGATGACGCTGCCGCACCACAACCACTCGTATCTGCCATGCATTGGATTCGGACAATCTTATTTATTGATAGATATTAGATTCCGAGTGACGATGTAACGGAAAATATCATTGCATTTCGAACGATAAATCTTTCAAGATACATTTTCATTTAACTATTCGACGGAATAATTAACATTATATCAGGATTAAAAGGATTCTCGCAGGAGAAACTCACCGATGATGGGAGATGTAACCGCAGCGAAACCGGAAGAGTTCACGAAAAAACTAATCGTGACTAGTGAGACAGCTGCCCTGTCGATACGCTGGTTATTATCACGTGGGATGGCGCGCACGCGTGCCCAGTATCAGTATCTGACTTTCTGCTTTTGACAGACGTGATCATAGATGGAGACACTCGACTATTTTTATTTATTGTAATTTTACCGGTAAATTAACATTATTACCATATTTACCATTGTTCCCAGAACTTGTTAGCAATTATTTTACCGATAATTTTGGTAAACAATGTTACGAATACAAAAAATCCAGTCTCAATACTTTATATTTAATTAAAGGACACTGGAGTAATATTCATAATGTTAATTTTCGTAATATTCATAACCGAAAAAAGTTGATGAAATATCTTTTTATCTGTGGTCAAAGTAAAAATAATAAATACCATCTCGTCGTTTATTTATTTTTAAAACCCCAGATTTTTTATGTTCAATTATGAAAGTGACAACAAAGAATTCGGAATTTGTCGAATTTAGAACGTTTTTTTTATAAACTTGTATTACATCAATTGTAGAATTAAAAATTACATAAATAGTGTCAAATTTATAGTTTTTTATATTATGAAAATATAAGTTTATTAAAAAATATTTTTATACATTTTTTTCCCCTTAAAACTGGAAAACATAAAACTTATTTCTGAAAAAATTAATAATTCTAAGTTTTAACGTTTGTCCACAAATTTGGTTGAATCAACAAGTAATTCTGCTTCGTGTTAATTATTATAATTGTTAATTATAATACTGCAAATATTATATACTTAGATATAAATATATTAAATAAAAGTAGCGAAGTAGAACCTTCATCATAATTTTTTATCTTGCACCCTATGAGGAAGTATGTCTATCAATTTTGGCTTCTACTTTTTTGTATCTACTTTTGTGGATTTTGGAACTTTTTTAATAACATTTTTTTTTATACTCGTAATCAGTTATATGCATTTTTTTGATGATGTTGCTCTAAATCGGAGCAGGTATAAAAAAAATCTTAGTAAAAAGCATATTAAGAGTTCGTCCAGCGTGTTAACAAACTCTAATATACATGTTTAAAAAAAATGTAAATAAAGTAAATGAAGATGAAAAAAAAATTAAATAGAAAATCTAAGAAGATGTTTAGAATGCAAAAATTAAAATATAAAATATTAAATAAAAATAATGGGGCGTTTGAAAAAAGAGGAAAGGCTTTAGTTAATATATTCTGATGGTCTTAAGAGGCAGTGCTACCTTCCCTCACCACCTCGAAAAATTCGAAACCTATTTTCTCCCAAATAACTCGACCAGATTGGGCTCACATTTTGAGCGAATCTGCGGAAAGATAGTACAATTGGGCTAAGCCTCTGGCTTCCCGAGACTAAAAACCGTCTTATCGGGAGTACCGAAAAACCGAGAAGTGAGGTTAGGTGCGAGAGAGACAGCCCTATAGGCGTTTAACATTGCACGAAGAAATTCCCAGCGGTGTATCACTGCCTCTTAACCCCGTGCAATGCAGAAAGCTATTTTTACAGTCATTATTACTTATTAGATCAATTTAATTTTTTAGCACTCAATCCAAGAAAACCCGTCGAAAATATGAATTTGCCATCGTGTCAAATCTTTCGTAGTTTGTATACATAATAACGAATTTCTCTCTCTATTTTGAATAAGCAAAATAAAAATAGTCCCAAAATAAAAATATCTCAAAAATGTCTATAAATCAGCTTTCGTGGCTCCAATATATACACAACAAATTTCAAATAATTAAAAAAAAAAACATTTCTGCCGGAATATGCCAATTTTTTCATTTTTCATTTAATCTGTAATATCTCGGGAACGATTAATCGTATCGGCATCTTAAAAAAAAACTGTGCGTTTTTTCATAGTCCACACGAAAACAAATTTATTCAGAATTAATTGTATAATTTTGGACTACATTTTATGCCAAAATCAACGAAAATATTTTGTTTACGAAAAGGACTTTCGATATCGTCTATGAAAAAACTGCCTCAAATTTTATAGGTTATCGCCGAATCATGAGTATTTCTTTCATGGAATTTTTTTTTTCAAATGCACATCTGTTTTTCAATATCAGGCAATATCAATTGTTTCATCGTGTTCTGCGTAAAGATCAATATTTTGCATAAAGCCCGTCCCGCTTAGAATTTCCAATTAAAACTGATAGAAACTGATTAAATGGACAAAATTCCGATGAAAATTTAATCGGTTGTAAAAGGTTTCAATCGAATTTTTGCCCATTTAATCAGTTTTAATGGGTTCCTTTATTCAGGGCGATTTATGGAGAACACAATCTTCGAAAAGTTACCCTGAATATAGAATCCTATTATAGTAATTTAACGTCAACATATTTTTCGACGTTATTTTTTTGCAGTTTAACTTCAAAATTATTTCGTCGTTATTGTTATGCTTTCACATTCAGACCAACTTTAAAGTGTGCCTCATTGAAAAAAAGACAATTTTATGTTTATTTAATTGAGACACCCGTTAAAGTTCGTCGCCAGAGCCATCTTTTTGTAGAAAGTAGCCAATTGCTTATGTTGGGACGAATTCTATGGGGGTCATTTGTTATGGGATCAGTTTCTTATGGGACGAATTTTTTCGGCATCACGTATCATGGGATAGAAACTAAAGCTATAGATCTATTTGAAATTGGAGAAAACGCAAAGTACAGTGCATTTTTAATACGAATTGCAGGTACACTTTTTTAAATGTACCACAATACCGCAGTTGCAAATAGCATTGAAAAACGTAATTTTTCATGTCAAGCTGATAACTCTACAAATCAAAAACTATGTTTATTACTTAATCGTGTTTTCTTGCAATACGAAGGAATTTTCGAACATTGTCTTGTGTCGGAAGTAACGTCAGAAAAACGTCGTCTCTGAATGGCTAATCTTATTGTTATTGAGCAACGGTCATGCCTGCCGATTGGTCAAATCACTCCAATCACCGCACCAAGACGAACCGTAAGCAGCTAGTAAGCGCTGTTGGTAGTAAAAAAAATGGAAAGTGCCTCGCGAGGCCACGAATCACGGGACAGCTCGAGAGCGCCAGAGCTGTCGCAGTTGCCACTCTCATAGTTGCTCTTAGTTGCTCAACGCAATCGCTGTGCTGTGCTTCGCTTTCGTGCTTCGAGCCCGCGACCATCCCAGCTTCAGTTTGCAACTCGAAACCGCTTGGCTTCGGTTTGAGCTGTAATCCTATTCTCCATCTTAAAGTTTTGTCAAAAGCGTCAATAACGTCAACAACGTCATGGGCTTGAGTACCGTTAGTGCGAGGAAATGGACGATAATATGTGGGGATAACGAGGTAAATCGACTTTCTTTTTTTTTCTCTTCTATTACCGTAATAAACGCTTTGTTTTTCGTGCTGTACCCTACTACTGTCGTGTAGCTGTCCCGCGCACTATATTATTACCAACACAACGAGCCATGACAGGTCACCCAATTGCCGCACTGCTGCTATTACATTAATTGTCAAAACTCCAAGAACCGTGTTTATACTTTCACGTACATAAGCACCATTAGAGAGTGACGAAATGTTTTAAATATTTTAAAGCTTTGTCGGGCAGATATGGATATGTTGTATATTTAAAAAAAACAGGTTATATATTTGAGCATCATCCGTTAATGTTTACATATCGTTCACAGCACATTTGTTCGCTATTTAAGGAGAGACGCAACCTATTCAGTTGGTAACAACAACTGTAAACAATTATTACGATGATGACAAACGTTTCCGGATAAAAGAACGGAGAAGACTTTTATTTTTCTCGGTATATGCCTAGTTTCCGTGTAATGTTGTTCTGAAAATTCTTTACTATCTCATTCGCACTCGTGGAGTGCGAACGAGATAGTAAGATTCGGACGCTGTGAAATTACTCGGTCGGTTACGAAAACTGTTATCCGATTTTTTTTTCCATCCCGGTTGATCTTTTCAATAAAAGATAACATTTTTTATTCAAATCTCCGTCTACCGATAGTGGAGGGCCAAAAATATTTTCCACTTTTTTTCACTGAAAACAGCCTTTTTGAGGCGATAAAAAATATAACATATATTGCATTAAATAGTTCATGGATAGGCATAACTTTTATGTCTTTATTTTTTTTTTTTTTTTTTTTTTTGCGTGACCTCAATATTCCATGATATATGTACGGATTTGAAAAAAAAAACCATTTCCCAAACGAGATATTTTAAAAATCGGAAAAAATGTATATATATCGTACCTTTAAGTAGCACTACTATATATGACCAATTATGAAACAGTGACAGGTGAGAGGTAAAAAAGTGTCCAAGTTGGTGTAGAAAGCCTCATATTAAAAACACATGTCGAAGCACAAGCATCCTATATACAGCATATGATTTTTTGAAAATTAATTATTGTACGTAAAGCAAATTTCAACCAAAAATATTCAAAACTGTAGAATTAGTTCAATTTTTAAATTTCGCGAAAAATCGTACCTGAAAGTCACAATAATTAATTTTTTTAAAAATCATTTCTCTGAAAATATGCATCGAAACAATTGAGATTATAGTACCTAATATTCATTAAATTAACTGCCCTTTACGAAAAAAAAATAGTAGTACTAAAAAAAAAATCGACTCGAAAAAATGTATCTTCTCCTACAATTTTTATTATTCCGATCTGTCGAATTTTTGTTCGTATCTTATATTCTTTTCTTAATAATCAGTCGCATCAGATTTTTTATATGTTTTTGCCTAATCTAAAAAATCGGCACTACTCAAAAATCTTTGTTTTTTTTCGGTCCAAAATATGTTATTTACAGAACCCAAAGACATGCAGGTGAATTTTTTTAGATGTTTTGAATCCTTATTCCCAACAGTTAGCTTTCCAAGCGACCCCCCCCCCCCCCCCCCCGCTATTAAGTTAAAATTTATAATGCATTTATATGCCCGCAGATTCTAATAAAAATTATATATGTGTTTTAACACACTCTAATGTACCACGTTAAAAAATGTTACCGTTCGGAGGCCGTCTCGTAGCATCAATGTCAAATGAGAGTTAATTCCCCAGCGACTTAAAATGAAAATATACAAATCATTCCGACGTTGTAGAAATAATTCGACTAATAATATCATGTTATGCGCATATATATGAGGCATTCCACTGATTTTGGACAAGGTCGTGACCCTCATATTTTCTTTTCCTTTTGGGATATTATAGGGCAATATGAAAATGCCTAATTTTTTCAGATTCTTTCAACAATTTGTGTTTCCATAATTTCCCAAAAATTGAACTTCTCAAAAAGTACTTCGTCCATTTTTTTTAATTACAATAAATTCTGTGTCCAGAAACAATACGTTTTAGACTGGTGCAAAAATGAGGGGCAGCGTAGAAAAGCAGCTAAAAATAAAATTAATTAAAAAAAATGTTTTTATTTTATTTTGTTTTTAACTGGCATTCTAAAATCACGGCCATTTTCGGATTAGCCTGAAAAAAAAAATTCTGAACACAGAATTTACTCGAAAAAATTCAAACATATCGTCGATGTAGTTTTTAAGAAATTCAATTTTTGGGTAATTATGGAATTAAGCTACATATTTTTTAAATTTAATTCTATTTTTAGTTACTATTCTAAACTGCTCCCCATTTTTGTACCAGTCTCAACATTTTTTTTTTTCTGGACACGTAATTCACCGGAATTTTTTTTTTAAATCATCGATGTACTTTTTAATAAATTTAAATTTTGGGTAATTATAAAAACACAAATCTTCGAAAAAATCGGGAAAAAAATTCTACATCGTCCCAAATAGAATTTTTAAAAAATATGAGTGTCACAACCCTGTCGATAAGCCATGGAATTCCTCATACAAAAGTACGAGAGAACTCCTGTTCTGCATGAAATAAAATATGGCTAGCAAAAATTCGTTTCTTATCGTAATTTTGCAAACATTTACTGTTACGTTATTATAACTGCATTGGAATCCTTATGACTTCGTGCATAATTAGCGATACTTATATCGTCGCTATTTTCCCGCTACTTATGTGAATTATGCAATTAAATTATAAGGTAAGCAGTTTTTCCATAAAGAGCCATACAAAATATCCATATTTCAGCCTGCAATTTGTCAGGTAAAAAAGTGTCAAGGGCTCTTGCACTATATACCACTGCAAAACGATCGACTTAATCTTATATACAGATGAAAATTAGAACATGCATCTAACAGTCGGTGCACCGAGACGACTATCTTAAAAATATTAAAAAGAAATCATAGCTCCATGTCCATGCAATTTTTCTTTCTTTACAGATTAGACAAGTGGCGAGAGTGACGAGAGACTTCAACTGGTAGACACGCTGTTATTGAATATCCTAAAAAAAAAAAAAAATCAATCGTTCATTTTAAAAGCAATCTTAACTTAAAAACCACATATACATATATTTGTGTATATATATTTATATATATGAAGAGGCCAAAGGAGACACTAATTGTATTATAGATTATCGAAACAAGAAAATATCGAGAGAAGAAAAAAAAATAGTTAAATAAAATATGGGTTCATCAAGAGGACAGGACCGATCTCTCGGCTCGGGATTGTCTCTACCACAATGGATGAAAGGAAGAATGGATAGTAGGTTGGTTTGGCACTTTTATTATTCTTTATTTGTCTTTCCAATCTCCGGTAGGTTGGCCAGCCCGAGCGCGCTTCAAGCGCATTTCTATTTATAAATGCTGTACATATATATGTATACATATGCGTTGTAGCTGCTCGTCTTTCCGTATCTTTTCATTGGATCGCGTAATTGTCACCGTGTCGACATTCAGAATCCCAAATATATAATATATTACGTATGTGTGCCCGCCAATTTTACGCCCGTGTTACCAGATCAACATTATAGATAGCTTTTTATTTTCTTCTCGTCGTAAAAAAAAAAAACAAACAAAAAAAAATGAAACGCGCGCGATATGGAGTGTGAGACTAAACGAGTCGAAACGCAAAACCGCAGCACTCGTACATTACTGCGTTTAATCTTTGTGCTTTGAGACTCGCTAATGTGCCTCGGAAATAATTAATTGTCGCATTTTATAATATTTGATTATTAATACACGATATACGTACTTACAAACGTGATGTATTTTTGATAATTTACAGATACGACTTTGATCAGAATTCGTTCAGTCCACCATCTCACGACGACAGTTTCTTTTACATAAGATATCCAAAGTTGTACGAAACAAGCGACAATCCGGGATCGAGTAACCAAGACGGTGGTTACAGGCCAATAAATAAAGTTTTGAGCGAAAAGTCAATTAATCCGAGTGGTCAAGTGAACAGTGGAGGCGGCAGCGTTAGCGACGGAATATCGCAAAGTGGACCCAGTACGACAATATCGTCAAACATCAAAGACGTTAAGAGTATCGACTTTAGTAAACATCCGTTGCCATGTCAACCATTTGTTCCTGCAGCAGGTAATTTTTGTATATTTGTTCTTACAGGCCTACATGAAGCTCACCAGTGTTTTTTTTTGTCCTGTCAGTATTAAAGTATACATTTATTTTAATTAAGGTAGTTCTAAAGCATCAACATGACAAACTTGGTACCACAGAGAAAGTATATAGTTGTGCAGTTTTTGGTACATCTATTTTCAGCACCTACTATGTGCAATTGCGTTGATTCTAGCAAGTTCGTAGAAAAAAAATACGCTGTTTTTTGTCGCAATTTTTTTTCGAATTTATTAATGGCCTAGTTTTTTTTTAGCAACGCGTGTATAATTTTGCCAAATTTTAGGTAAGAAATTTATAAAATCGACCCGCGAAAATGTAAATATCGTCTCCGGCAGTTTCAATTTGATCAAAGCTTTAAAGAATGCGATTTTTAAAATGATTGACGTTTAAATCTTTCGTATTTCTGTAACAAACAAAATACGTTTAACGTGTAGGGTTAAAAAATATATATTTCTGGACCAATTTAAAGTCAAATGTCTCAAGATCGATCCAGCGAGAATAATTCTTGCTATTGTATATTTTCGTATTGTACAGTAGACATTAATTTCGCCAATATTGATCTTTTAATTTCACCAATGTTAAAAAAAAAAATAAACGTAGTTTTTAACTTGAAGAAAACTAATGTGACGTAAGTGACTTAAAGATTGGTTTAATTGCGGAATCTGATGACCCATTTTCCTTCCTTATGAGGATCCTTCTGTTTAAATTCTTTTTACTATCTGTGATTGCTCTCAAAGCGTTTTCTTTGAGGAAACTAAAACGGATACAAATAATTCGTTTTTATGGTCTTTTGTTAACGATGAAAAATCGCGAGAAATCACTGACAGCCAAATGTATCGAAATAAAGAATCGTACGAGAAACCAAATTGGAGTGTGTGGTCCCGCAATCACATGAATATTTAGACTGTTTAGGATTCGTAAGGTTTCTTCAGATTTTTTTTTGGATTCCTTTGTTTCGTCAGGTTTCTTTAGCTTTCTTTAAAATGTCGAAATAAAAAAGCATCAGTTATAGCTATGAAACATTTGAATAGTTTATATTTGAATTTTCCGCTGCATCTTCATTCGGTACCATCTAGTACGACTTTTCCGTTATGGAACTACTTCCGTTATGATACTAGAAGTCAGTCTGAAGCTTCTAGTACCTCTTGAAACAACGCTATCGCCAATACTAATTTATTTATTGTTATGTTTACTTCAAGGGGGAAAACAAGCACAACCAGCGCCAGGTACAATTGCTGCTAGTAAAATAAAGTTGGCAAAATCTCAGGGAACGGACGATGGTTTTCATGGTGAACCGGCACTCTGCGGGAAGTCAATTGTTCACGTTGCTAATCAGATAATGTCTAAGAAAGTTGTTAAAATTGAGACGGACGGAGAATCGAAAATCACAATGGAAAAGCACAATCACGAGGATGACTTTTTACGAAAAGGTAGCAGTAAGTCTCTGCCAGTTACACCTATAGCTTCACCAATCTCGACACCGGATACTTCACCGAAATCTCGGAGAAAAATGCATTCGAACAGATATTTCACTGGAGCCTTTATTCCCGATCGTGACAAGTATCAAGCTGGTTGGTTATTATCGAGTATTCTTGGACAATCCCGCGAGGTTATGAATAACAAGATACAAGAGGAAGAGGAAGAAGCACCGCCATTTGACTTCGTACCGTCAAAGTTTCTCAATAGAAAAAAATCAATCTCAACGCAAAATCTTTCATACCTCGGCAAGGATGAGACCCCCAACGTTCTCCCGTCTACAACTGCTGGAGCTACAATCCCAACCGCCCAGTATTCCCAACAGCAACAACAGCAACAGCAGCAAACATCCAAACCCATTTATACAAACGTTTTTCAAGCAAAACCATCGGAACTTCGAGAGATGAATTTTTGGTCACCCACTTCTATGTAATCTCAAGATTTTAGTTAATATTTATGTCCACATCTGCCGTCTTTTTTCGACATTATTGTACCTTTGTTAGCACCATCGCGTTATAGTGTACGCTCGTCTTATAATGATTATCAATGATGGGCTTGGGTAAACGAGTATTTTATTCTTTACATTGTAGGCAAAGTTGAACGGTTTAAGCTCATATATAGCCCACATATAGCGAAATTGTAGCCTATTTAATACCACTGAATCCAAGACAAGACGTTTTTACCGTTTGCACGTGTCATAATTATGCAACTCTGTATCTTAAAATTGACATAAAAATGCATTATTTACCGAATTTTCATTTTTATATTATGGTATCGTACTTAGCCGCAGGCGTTATCTCATCCCATCGCCAATGCTATGGAAAGTTACCATGGCGCAATACCTCCGTCAAGGACGTGCCGACATAATGAGGGTCACGCGCTCTAAAACGTACATATTAAATATCGAAAGTATTATACTAAATCTCTTATTCTTTTGATAACATTTTTTTTTTACAAAGGCCATTCTTTAAATAAACGACACACTGCACGTTACGTTAGAGTTCAATGCCATCAGTGCTGCGATTATTTCTTTTTATTTTTTTATATCCTTTTTTTGTTCAGAAATGTGATGAACTTAAAGCCATGCTTATATACATATGAAGAAAAAGATAATTTATCATGTAAATAAATTGGACAAAAATGAGCTATCTAATAAACGTATTACTGATTCAATAAAAATCAAGGAAATACAGGTATCGAAAACTAAAAAAAAAATTATTTGAAGGTCTTTGCTGAGGGAATATCGTCATTCGACATTGAACATTTTTTACGTAATTTGTACGTATTTTTAGACGTTGACCTCCATGGGTTACATAGTAATAAAATAACCATTTTTTAAGCTTGTTGATGAGTATTTAATGTTATTACCATGTAACCAAAGATTTAAGTACTTACTGTATTTCCTTCAGATTGTTCATTACTTTTATGAATTTCGATAAAATCTGCAATATGTTTATTTGAAAGCTGAAACCTCTTTTACATAAAAGTTATTTTTTTCAACTTATTTATGTAATAGAATCTGTTTGTTTTTTTTAAATATTTTACGTAGAATATAACTTTAAATTGACTAGACAACGTCTCAAGGAAAAATGTTTCAAAATGATGTTCGAAAATCTACAAAAATGAACCCAAGGCTCGGGGGCCATTGTACACTATAATATATTCTGGAGTATGCCGTTTATTTGAAAAATCACAAATATGTTTTAACAAGAGCATTCTATCAAGTAGTTTGTATCTTGTTGATGCGTGATTTTGTTGGGACGACAAATACTGAAAAACGGGAGTCAATGTTGATGACTCGCGAGGCGAAATTGATTCATTCGGTAACAAAAACTGTGACACATCGTTTTTAAGGGTACCGAACGTTTCTGAACAAAATTCAAGTCTAAAATCATTTGTCTCGCAATTCTGCCTGTTCAAAAGCGTCCACCACATTCAAAAAGATGGTTTACAGTTTCTGTTACCGACTGGGCGGGAAGGTTGTTTCACCTCCCAAAGTTCTGGACTTTCATTTGGTTTCATCCGACAGGTCGGCTCGCATACAAGTCCCCGAAAATAAATGGGATAACACTGGTCGAAGCGGTTTTATATTATGCCTACTCACGAAGATTGATATCTCAATAATATGCCCCCATTAGATAGCAATATCGGCGAAAGCCTAATACTCAGCACGATTGATGAAACTTTGTTGAGTCAAATTATAGGGGGCATATTATTGGGATTTGGCATTATCATCAAATATCAATTTCCGTGAGTGGAAATTATAGAAAACCGCTTCGAACATTGTTATGCTATTTATTTTCGGGGCGTTGTATGCGTGCCGGCAGGTCAGTTGAGGCAACAAAATTGTTATATAGTTCGATATCGAGTGAGTATCACCAAGGAAGATGACGTACGTAATTGGTACCACATATATTACAGTAAGATCGATCTCTCGGTCGGTAACAAGAAATGCAATGCTTATTTCTCTATCAATATAGGTACTTCGACTGAAAAATGAGAACTCTGAATTGCGTCTCAGATTTCTACTGTCAGCCTTTCTCTTTTGCCAAAATATTTGCGGTACGAAGAAATTTGCTTCAACTAGATAATATCTATCGCCTCGGACTTACAGCAATCTCACAGACGACTTTTTAGCACATTTGAAAAAAAAAAAGGTTTAATAAAGGGTAGTAGCAACCTACTCATTCGGTCACGAAAACTGTAAAGAATTATCCCGATTTTGCCAAACGTTTACGGATAAAATAAAAGTCTTACATCATCTGTCTTTCAATTCTAAATTACGTAAGACATGTTCTTTTCGAAATGAGTCTATTTTACATGTATTATTTTTCAAAAAGTATTTTCTATCTCACTCGCACTCGCGGAGTTTTCGCCTCCCCATTAAGCTAAGTATTGCTTAATATTCGAACTATAAAATGCGAATTAAAAATTAAATAGCAAATGAAGTATAATAAATAAAATATATGTGCTAATATATAACGTACGTTAAGGATATTTCAGAAATGTCATTTTGAACTATTGCAACAGAAAATCGCAGATGTTATTAAAAAATGAACAAGGATTTTTAAAGAGTTTTAAACTAACTTTTGCCCGCAGATTCTCAGGCATGTACGTACGAGCCTTAAATTTCAGACGTTTTTAGCTACGAGTGAAAACTACCATTCATGATGTCTAAAAGTATATTTCAGGTGAACTTTTACCAAAAAAAACCTTTTTTTAAATAGTAGTACTAAAGTATTTATGATACTGTAAAAAAAAGAAATTGACGATTGCCCTAATATTTTAGAACACACGACGGGGTCACGCCTACTTGAGCGTCAAGATTAACAATAATTGCATATAAATTTTCCTTTTGAAATTTAATAAATTTAGTCTATTATTTAGAGGAAGGCCTCACGAGTGACTTAGAAACATTGTCAGGGCCTAGAAAACTTAGCCCCTGGGAGACTGAAGATGACTCTTAGATGACTAAAAAATCCAGGAGCTGTGTTGTATGTTTTTATAATACAGAGCGATTACGAGTGACAGTGCTATTGAAAAGGTCGCTGCTACCACATGTACATTTTGTGAGGTTAAGTACGACTTCGTCCTAAAAATTGAAGCTTTCAATAATCCTACTTCCTATACTTGATATCATACAATAATTGTTCTAAACACTTATTATTATTCCGAAATTACGATTTTTGTTTTCATACGTTCGTCAGAAAACTTATACATCAAAATCGCAACTAAGCCATTAGTAAGAAGATATCGAAGGATGCCACTTTTACGATTATACTTCTTAATGCCCGTGAAATTTAATTATTCCAGCTAGCCTATAACTACAATTTTTCGATATTGCATATTCAGTTGTGAAATAATTGAACAGTACTTTCTAAAGTATTACAAATGCAACTAGATAATTCCTCATTGTAACGTTTATTGGCCCTGAAAAGGGCCGATTTTTGTTGGTGCTATGTCGAATATATCATTCTAGGCTCTTTCTCCACGAATGCGACGAGCCAGCTGGATGTCCTTGGGCATAATTGTAACACGCTTAGCGTGAATGGCGCAGAGATTGGTGTCTTCAAAAAGACCGACGAGGTAAGCTTCGCTCGCTTCCTGAAGGGCCATAACGGCGGAACTCTGGAATCTCAGATCGGTCTTGAAGTCCTGTGCGATTTCACGAACGAGACGCTGGAACGGCAGTTTGCGGATGAGAAGCTCCGTGCTCTTCTGGTAACGACGAATTTCTCGGAGAGCTACAGTTCCAGGCCTATAACGATGGGGCTTCTTAACTCCTCCGGTTGCTGGGGCACTTTTGCGAGCTGCCTTCGTAGCCAATTGTTTTCTCGGAGCCTTGCCGCCAGTAGACTTACGGGCAGTTTGCTTTGTACGAGCCATGACAACTTTTTTTTTCACACCTCTTTAAGAGACACAAGATGATACTCGACGAATGATGCGAGCGAATTAAAAAAGACTTCCGTGAAACTGAGTTATATAACATCGCTGGAGGCTAATGGAAGGAATGAAGCGGGATAGCACGCGCTGCTTATTGGTTCGGAATTTGGTAGTGGGGATGATTCGGAATGGTATGCAACCGTTATTGGCTCAAAGTGTGGTAGTGGGGAGAGCACGACGCAGCACCGTTAACAAAAAGGCACGGAACTGACGAAAAATCATCAGTTGACTGAGGTCTTCCGTCGTAACTCCACGCACTTGAATTAATTCATAATGACTGGTCGCGGAAAGGGAGGAAAAGGATTGGGAAAAGGAGGAGCGAAGCGCCATCGTAAAGTTCTTCGTGATAACATCCAGGGAATCACGAAGCCCGCAATCCGTCGTCTTGCTCGCAGAGGTGGAGTGAAGCGTATTTCTGGTCTGATTTACGAAGAAACTCGAGGAGTCCTGAAGGTCTTCCTTGAAAATGTTATTCGTGACGCTGTTACTTACACCGAGCATGCCAAGAGGAAGACCGTAACCGCCATGGACGTCGTTTACGCTTTGAAACGACAAGGTCGCACACTGTACGGATTTGGAGGTTAAACAGCATCAACAGTCGCACGGAGACTAAAAAAAAATCGGCCCTTTTCAGGGCCACCATGTGTTCGAACGTTGTAACGACAATTGATTTTAAGAAATTCTATTTTAATTTGGTTTAGGTATTAACATGAAATATACTTTAGTCAATAGAAAAACATGGGAAGGAAAGATTATTTTCTTCGAAGATGCCTTGACACTAGAACGGTTTAAGTAATGGATCTAAGATTTTGCTTACAACTTAAATACAATTTATCGATGTTTACATTTTTCAATTTTTTTTTTAATTTGGTAGTTTGCCACACGTCCAATTAAATTACCTGACACTTTGGACGTTAAATAAACAGATTCATCGAATTTGGAATACTGCCTGCAAAGATAGATTGCTTATTATAGAAGTATGTGATAAATAAATGTTTCTATTTAACTGTATTTACAAATGATTGGATTCCTATCCAATCTATCATCTCTGGCCATAAATCAACCGACGCGTTATTCAAATACTGAAAAAAAGTCCAGAAATCGGCTAGCTCTTTTGACCTTTAGACGGTGCTAGGGTAACGACAGCTTAAAAAAAAGTGTATAACTAATATTGTACATCGAGACGGTAACGACGAACCACGAATACTTGTATTTATAAGTAAACTAAAGTAAAAGTTCATAGGTATTATATAGTAATTTTTCATTGCTGGAAAATATACAACTTGATACAGGAATAACCTTTTTCGATTGTTCACTGTCGATTTAGTTGCTGATTTGATACATACGTTTTCTGACAAACAATTCTGAAAAAGAATAAGTAAATATTTCGAAATAAAAATAAAAGTGTTTTAAGCAATGATTTTATCATATCAAGTATATAATTGCATATGTAGGATTATTAAAATCGTCAAATTTCAATATTAATGCAGTTTTTAGAAGAAAAAAAAACTGTCGTACGTAACTTCACAATATACAATATTCTACTACTATTGTAAAAAGAAGAATTTGTGGTAAAAGTTCACGAGCAATATATTTTTAGACGTCATGAATGGTGGGTTTCACTAGCCGCTCTACATTACGCCTTAAACTGTAGGCTCATATATCTCAGAATGATTCTGGAAAAAATATAAATTATATGTTATTTTAAACATCTTTATTACTTTCTTTATAATATCGGCTAATTTCAGTTGCAATAGTTAAAAATTACTTATTTATGGAATATCCTTAACGATGCTTAAAAATGAGTTTCGTTCTGGTAGTCGCTTCTACATGTACTTTAGACAATCGATTTCTGCAACAGCTTCTAGCAGCTGTGTCGCGATGCTGTCGTACAGACAAACAGCGCACGAATCAGGAGCTATGAACAATGAAGCCCCTCCCTCCTATCTTGGGATTGGTGCTCGGCTTGGCACGCTTTTTCTTATAAAAGTGGTTTTCGATTGGCGTCGTCACTTTTACTTTGACCTCTCGTCGAGTAACGTATCCTCTTGACACTTGACACTTTGTCTCTCTGTGCAAATCTCTGTGACATCATGTCGCCCAGCCCGAAAGCGAGCGGTAAAGCCATGAAGAAAGCTGGCAAAGCCCAAAAAAATATTACCAAGACGGACAAGAAGAAGAGACGGAAGAGGAAGGAGAGTTACGCGATCTATATTTACAAAGTACTGAAGCAAGTTCATCCCGACACTGGTGTGTCCAGTAAAGCCATGAGCATCATGAACAGTTTCGTCAACGATATCTTTGAGAGGATCGCGGCTGAATCTTCGAGACTAGCTCAATACAACAAACGATCCACCATAACCTCTCGAGAGATTCAGACGGCTGTACGTCTTCTGTTGCCTGGTGAACTGGCCAAGCACGCCGTCAGTGAAGGCACCAAGGCTGTTACAAAGTACACCAGCTCTAAGTAATTGAGCAGAAACAAAAAAAATCGGCCCTTTTCAGGGCCAACAAAATGTCTTACGTAGATAATTCAATCGTAATTTAACACGGTTTATTTATTAAAGATGAAACGGCGCATGAAATCTAATCAAATAAAAGTAATAGTCACGTTGAAGTTGTATAAAAACATTGACTATCGTTTACTCTAAGGACGGCATTGATTTTCTTTTTTCACTCACGCAGCTTAACATAGTTCGCAGTAAATGTCCAAATCCTTTATTAGGTTATACACGTACAGGATCAGGTTTTCAATTATAATATACAATATTGTAGGTTGTAACTATAGTCACTACATTTTTGAGCCAGAATAATTCAGATAATGTTCATTTCATTTTTTTAACATAATATATAACTTCTTGATTCCTCACAGAGAAAGCTTTGTTTTCATAAAACATTTATTTTCGAAATTTTCATGTCAGGATTCTCAGAAAGGTTAAAAGTTGATGAGGCTCCGATTTTTTCGAAAAATTTACGTTATTGTTTCAAGTTTTCCAATTGTATTGTTGTAAGGTCAACTTTTCTGTATAAACGAAGTACATTCAGCGATGATTGGTACATAGCTCTATCACAATCTGTACCGGGGTTCAGTTTATAGAGGATTTTGAATTTTTCAATTTTCTGTAATTGTAACTTTCGAAAATATTGAAACAATGAGCTAAATTTGTCGCACCCATCCACTAACATTAAGGACTGCTCGGCTTAACATTTTATCGTAATTGATTAGATTTCTATTAAATTTTGAAATAAAGCTTGTCAAAATTGGCTCCTAAAACATTTAAAAAAAGTTGCAGTAGCCTCATCATTTTTTATTGTACGTGTCTATTCTGTCCAGTCCAATATTGAAATCGTATTAGTCACTGCTGTACTAGTAGCGATTCCACGTTCAAAATGTTAAGTTCGACCGGCGCAACAATCAGAACACACTGCTAGTCCCCTCCAACTTCCTCCTCTCATGCTATTGGTGCGCTGGTCGAACAGAAAAAGCATAAATACGTACTCCCCACACGGCATATTTTAGAACACTGTCTGACACCGTCAGGAATACTTCTCTCTGACATCGTTATATACAATCTTAAAAAAAAAATCATGTCTGGTCGTGGCAAAGGTAGAGTAAAGGGTGGAAAGTCCAAGACTCGTTCGAATAGAGCAGGTCTGCAGTTTCCCGTCGGCAGAATTCATCGTCTGCTTCGAAAAGGCAATTACGCCGAGAGAGTCGGAGCTGGAGCACCAGTCTACCTGGCAGCTGTGATGGAATATCTGGCTGCTGAAGTACTCGAGTTGGCTGGAAACGCTGCTCGTGACAACAAGAAATCCAGAATCATCCCAAGACATCTCCAGCTCGCCATTCGAAACGACGAGGAACTCAACAAACTTTTGTCCGGAGTTACGATCGCACAAGGTGGCGTTCTTCCGAACATTCAAGCAGTTCTACTCCCGAAGAAAACTGAAAAGAAAGCGTAAATCATCGCTTCATTGTCAAACGAAAAATCGGCCCTTTTCAGGGCCACCAAAAAATCAAACGAGGAAATATTCTGTTGCTATGTAATACATTTTGTATCTTAATCCAAATATTAGAGATCTGTGAAACAGGTTAATATTAACGCTTTCAGTATTATTATTCAATTCTCTATATCATACACGACGATTTATGAATAACGAATAAATCTAACATTCTTGCTCCTTGAATGTTCTTGCCCGCTGACTGTATATTAACTTACGTGCCATATAAGGAGACTGCCGAAGCCGTTTTTCATGTGCCATTTGACCTTCAGATGAACTAATAGGTCTGTTTATTTTCGCTGCTGCCTCGAGCTCCCTATCGATGTTGTGGCTACATTTCTAAATAAAAGGTGTCGGGTATAAAAAACGAAAATATAACAACTGAACTCAATAACCATTTAGAGATGTAATGAATCTTTAATTAAGGTGGAAATTAGGTCCTTAGTTACGTAATGTATTGTCTGTTACGATGACGCACTTCTAGATCAGCATATAAGAAATTTAGGGTTCCTAGCAATACAAGTATCACTATTTTTGGACTCTACGGTAAGTTCGCAAAGAGTTCAAGTTTTATCTTAGCTATATAAAACCTGAAATGTCGTAACTAAGGACAGTGAATTTATGCACTTATGATACTAGAGAACGATCAATTTCTACTCTACGAACTTTTTTCTCTGTACTGTATTTTTTCGAAATGATAGAATAGTAGAGCACAGCATGTAGAACAGTAAACGAAAAGTATTGGGCATTATACACAAGTTTGTGGTATGTTTATATTTAACTATTATATGACTCATGTAACGTTTGCAAAATAATATTTGCAAAACGTGAATAATATGTAAATATAAGTCTACATATTTTTCCCACTATGTATGTGATTTAGTGCTCCTCCCTATTTTACTTCTGTTGGCTTCAGCATGCTCATACTACGAGAGACTTGTGTAAAAATATTGAATCCATTCTGCTAAAAGTTAGGTAAATTTAATTCGAAATTATTTTTTTGGTTCCCGCCTGTTAATATTTACAACAATTTGATTCACGAAACTCAATCCGAACCCGCAAGCAAATTTAGAAACTATCAAAATGGACTCGCATCCTTCTTAACTTTGGTTGCAGACTGTCGAAATTCTACAAATAACTGGCCCAAAACCAAACCAACAGTTAAAGAACGAAAGTTCAGCTATTGTATTATGCAATTTTTATATCAATATATTGAATAAATTAAAAGTTATTGATATTTATATCAATCTTGATGCGCTATCGACCTAGACGCATGATCTGTTGCATTCATTTGTACAACGTTTCAATTACTTAAATGCCAACAATCTATTGTAGTATGAACAACTATAGTCAAAAGATTGTTAATTAACTTTTCATTAAAGAATTAAATAACGTTTTAATAATAAAATATAATAAACACCGAGAGAGTTAGTGCCGAAGATGTGAAACGAACGCGAGGTGGCGCGATTAAAGGGTGCTGCGGCCTCTCTTTAAGGTACGCGCTTCGTCATGTAGTTCGATCCCTCACGAGAAATTTGTATTCTCAGCAGTGCAATCGAACGACAACGTTGTCTCTATCGTAACTACGAGAAAGTCTTTAATTATTTTCGAGCAAGTTAACTTGTGAGTGATAATGACTGAGAAAGAAGCAACTCCAGTGGCTACCGCCGCAAAATCTCCGGCGGCAGCAGGAGCGGTTAAAAAGACCGCGACCAAGTCTACGAAGCCAAAGGCAAAGGCGACGCATCCTTCAACCGCGGACATGGTGTCAGAGGCAATCACCACGCTAAAGGAACGTGGTGGATCGTCACTTCAAGCAATTAAGAAGTACATCGTTGGCACATACATGCTCGATGCGGACAGGTTTGCGCCGTACATAAAAAAGCACATAAAAGCAGCGATTGTCTCTGGCGCTCTGGTGCAAACCAAGGGAAAAGGAGCTTCTGGATCGTTTAAGTTACCATCTGGAAAAACCAGTCCCGCTAAACCAAAGAAAACTTCAACAAAGTCTACACTCGCGAAGAAACCCGCAAGTGCAAAGAAACCAACTGCGGCAAAGAAGCCTGAAAGTGTAGCTAAAACTACGAAGAAACCGGTTGCCGCCAAAAAACCGGCGCCGAAGAAGCCTGCATCTGCCGAAAAGTCAAAGAGGACCCCGCCTGCGAAAGTAGCTGCAACCAAAGCAGCCAAAAGCCCTTCAAAGGCGAAAAAAGTATCGAAGGCTCCGACAACCAAACCGAAGGCACCCAAGCCAAAGAAGCTCGCAACTACGAAGAGCACGCCAAGGAAGGCGGCAACAGCCAAGAAATAAACATTGTGATATTCGAACACGGAGAGAATAAAAATATCGGCCCTTTTCAGGGCCAACAATTATTCCAAACGTAGGAGTAAATTCCTTTGTCGCTAATAAAAATAATTACAATTTTTATATCATCTCTTTGTTTATAGCTTTTAATTTTGGTACATTTATAAATAAAGGGCCAAGCAACCCCAAAGAATGGTGGTCGAATTTTTTTTTCTCAGACCGTGCAGAAAAGTGCACTTTCCCGACATCATACCGAAAAATTCGTTCAACACTCGACAACATTTTTTTTTATTATAGATCGCGTAGTTGTATAACTTGCCTTCTGCTTCCACTACTAACTCACACTCGCTAAAAAATGGGTTTTCTCCCGATTCCTATTGTTAAAATGTACCAATAAGAATAGAAGCACTTCTGACTGCCCCTCAGTGACAAAATATGGTAGTTATGTGTTTCTTCACCTAGTTTCACGGCGGTCAGCTCACTTGGGTGATTTCTTTGTCTGGTATGTCCTCGAAAATGGTAAACAATTACTGAACCAAATATTGCACGTCGATTCTAAGACTTGCGCCCAATGTCTTTTCATAAATTGAGATGATAAAATGTTGATTGGCGATCGATGTCGATAAATGAATTTTGCAAATGGTTTATTTGAACATATCGAAATATCGCAAGATGACCATTAACGCGTATTCTGTAACTCATTTTGTAGCACATATGGCAGAGCGTTTGAATTACTTTCAAAAGGATGATATAAAAATAATTTTACAAACATTTTAAAAACTCCCAACTGGAAAAAAAGCTTAATTAATGAACAATTTAGGTAAACGTAAAATAGTAAAATAATTAAATAGCCACTTTTTAAATTTTTGTAAAAGTATTTTAATTTGTTGTATTCCATAGCATATCGATTTAGGTTTTTACGTTTCTTTTTGCTTTCTTATAGCGGAAGCTTTGATTTCGCAATTTCTTTTTCTCGAGATTTTCATGTGAGTATACTCAGAATGGTTGAAAATGTCGAGAATAGTGGTTTAGAAAGTGTGTGTGCGCCGATTTTCTTGTAGCACGATAGCATTGTTCTTAGTCTCGATTGATCTCATCGACAAAAAACGAGAACGGTTGATTAGTTGACTGTATCTCAATATTCTGCTATTAACTTGTAATGTTATTTTTTATAATTACCTATGCAAATTTATTCGAGAATGCTACAAAAATTAAAGTAACAGAGAAAGAAATGTGCCATTGTGGTTTTGTTTTTATATGAAAAATTTATCCTTAGGATAAAGGATGTGTTAATAGATTTTTTACCAACATGTCACAATATTGTATAAAAAATATTACGAAGCAGAACCTTTCATGATGCTTCCTCATTATGTTCCAGTTTCTATAAAGTCTATATGATTTGAATGGAAAATGGAATCCAAAGAAATTGGAAACAATGAAGAAATGTGCAAGTATGTACTTCTTTCTTAACATTAAAAAGATGTCAGAAAGTGAAGTTTAACGAAATTAGAGCGATAAAGGTATTTTAAAAAATTGAAATGTACGAAAGTCTCATTATTTAAATATATTGAAATAAAAATTTACAGGCTGTTCATGCTGCAATCTGCAGAAATCTTATATACAAAATTTGCCAACTTCTATATGAAAGATCGTTCATCTTTATCACAAATTTCACAAACTTTTTCAAAGTTGTAGCACAGATAAGTTCATAAATTCAAAATCCCAGTCAATCGAAATTACTCTAACAATCTTCACCAAATTTAATATCGAGCACGGCTGATTGCTACTTTGTATCTGCTGTAGAAAATTTAAGTTACACTATCAATATTTCTAAAAAGGTTCCTCAAATCGAATGCCAATGGTCCATAAAAATTACTTTATATATCTCAAAACTTGCAAAGCCAAATGTTTGCATACATTTTTTAAGAAATTCATAAAGCCATAAAATGTGTGCCGCTATATCAATTTTAACACAAATAACATCAGTCAGACAAAGAGGCCATATTGCTTTACTTTGCTGCGAAATCCTACAGACAAGACTTTTTTTTTCTCTATCACTCTGTTGGTGTTTTAAACTATTTTCAATATAACATGAAAATATTTTTCATCGTAAAAACAAAAAGGATGTTAAGATTGAAAGTAGAATTAGTAGATATGAAGATGTAAATGATAACAAAGTAACGAGTAAAGTACTTTCAATTATTTAATTTTTTCATAACAGAAAACTAAAAGATCATTTAAACTTAAGTTTCTACAATTTTTTGAAAACAATTGTAGTTTAGAAATCGTGTATATTTGTTACTATTGCTTTCTTATAGACATTCTATAGTTCAATGACATTTTTTTTTTCAAAATGTTAAAATGCTAAAATCTTAAACACAAATAGACGTGAAACATGATTTTGACAATTGAATTTGACAATAATCGATCGAGTGGTTCCAATGTATATTCTGATGGTAAATTTCCATTTTGCTTCGAAAAACCCAAATATTGCTGTCGTAAAAAAAAAATACGGCAAATCAGTCATACGAAAACTTCAGAATATTATTGAAATAGGGAAAATCATTATTATTCCACAGAAGGATTTTGAAATATTTCTGTAGACGATATCATTTTTGTGGTTTTCAACAATGTTTTGCAAAAATAAAGCTGTAACTTTCTAATTAAATGATTTACAATGTTTGACCAAAAAGATTCAATTGTCATGAAATATTGAAAACATTTCTTGATATTTCGGACATGTTTTATGCTATGTGAGAATGATATTTATTTTAGGATTCCTTATATTTCTACGAATCCCAATTTTCTCTGAATGTTATTTTTCTCATTTCGCACATTGTAGAAGAAACACGAACAAAACGAATAAAATCTGCGGTTTTTTTGCAAAGAAATTGGATAGATTCTTTGGAATGGCTCATAAATTCAGGCAATGAGAAATTATGGGTGAAATTTGGAAAAAAAAAACCTGGAAAATATTTTTATCTGGGTTCCTCAAACCTAGCTTATTACGAAAGAGGGGTGAGAGGGATGAGGAAGCAATATGTGTGAGATTCTACACATTGGCTTGAGTAGTACGCAACGAACAAAAGACTCTTGGCTGAAGTTGACGCACACTGGTTGATACCGCGGAATACATAAAAATAATTTCGTTGGAATGCAATCGAGAGGCCGCCAGCTCTTGACCATAATACATTGCATTGGTGCTTGAGGTGCGCGCCACCAGTTAGCGATAGCTACGAAAAATGTCGGACATTCACGTCGAGATCAGATATTACACACAGCCGCGTGATTGTTGTCGTTCAACGAGTTAACGACAATGAGCGTCAAATAAATCGTAAATGAGGCATGCCATTGATCTATCAAAATGAGTTTTGCATTTTGGAAGTCATTCCAACGTGCTCAGTGAAAACTGCATATGTCGGGTCGTGCATAGTGAGGCAGTTAAACCGTTTTTTTTTCCTTTTTTTTTTTTTTTTTTTACTTATCTGATATCTAATTTCAAGAATGCACCACAACAGAAGAAAGAAGAAGCGAGTGAATTATGGCGTGAGAGCCGTGGAACTCGTGCGTGGTGCCAAAGGTTTTGGCTTTACAATTTCAGGTCAGCAACCCTGTATTTTAAGCTGCATCGTGCAGGGAAGTCCAGCTGAAAATGCTGGCCTCAGAGCAGGTGACTATTTGGTGGCTGTCAATAGTCACAATGTAGGAAAAGCTCCTCACGACGATGTAGTCAGGCTCATCGGACACTCCAAAGGTATTCTTAGGCTTCAGATTGCCGAGAACTACTATTCCGATTCGTCGGACGAAGAGGGTCTTGCCACTGTTAGATCAAAGCCCAAATATTCCCACAAGCCTCGCAATGGCAATGGCAGCGGCACTCCGCAGTTACAGTGCAGAGTCGCCAAAGTTGTGCGTGATTTGCAGACCGGTGCAATGTTTGATGCTATGTTCGATTCGGCTGGAAGGGCTCTTCCGCAGAGTAAGATTCAGTGCAGTCACACTGGACTCCATCACCGTTGGAACATGGCTAGCGCATTGCCTCCTCCACCTCCGCCGCTATCACACAAAAGAGATTCTGAGAAAATTGTCCATAGGACTGTTGTCGGATATTTGGGCACTATAGATATTCCTAATCAGCTACATCCGTCTACCATGATGCAGGTGAATCGATGTTTATGCAATTATTGAAAATCTTTAGGGTGATACGAAAGTAGCATGGCGTGTAAAAGGTAATCCTGTAATCAGAGAAATTTTAGTGTATTAATCTTTTATTTATCTGTATTTGTAGTTTTCATGATCACAGTAACATTCAATATTGCAATTTTTTTTTTCAATTTCCAATTGGACCAATCGGGATATAATGAAAATCATTATGTTAGAATTACTATAATGAGAAATTATATATTTTGTTTGGTACTTTGTTCAGGCTTTTAGAAATAGATCAATAAGGAGGATGCTAGGAAAAGGATTTCGTAGGTTTTGTGGAGAATAGCAATTTAAAAAGTTGCTAATAAAGTCAACTTGTTGGATATAATCATTATAATGTCAGACCCAGGAGGAATTATTAAAATGTTTCATTTTCAATGACATCACTGTAGTAAAGTGTTTGTTTGTTACTTTTTTCCAATAGATGAACAAAACGTGTTAATAAATAGCACTTCATAGTGAATACTTATAGATAAATGTTATAATTACTATTATTACATGGGATTGTAACTAATTTTCGTTTTCAGAATTAAGCTGCTCATGCAATTATTTCATTTGTGTATTATCATACAGTTCTGTAATTGGCCATAGTCATCAAAAAAAAAAAATACCAAATTGTTGGAATTATTGTAATGAGAAAATATATTGCTTATCTTATTTGAGCTGTTTGAATTATATCAGTAAGGAACCAGGGAAATCATTTTCTGAATATAAAAAGTATTGTAATGTTTTATTGTTCCAACTGTACTGCAGTTTCATTTAAAGTACTAAAGTTGCTCTATGAAGACACAAATCGTTAGATTTAATTCATAAAATATTCAATAAGTGTGTTAGACCTTATTTTTTTCTAATAAAAATGGATCAAAAATACTAATAAATAATGAATGAGTAGCTATTTGTAAAAAAACTTTATAATTACCTATGATTAGCATAAATGTATTCCATGATTTTGTTTCTGTTTAATACAATTATTTAATTCCTTTGATGGTTGTTGCTTTAAGTGCTGCTGACGATTCCATTAATCTGCATATTGCCATATGCAAATACAATTATTGTCCATAGTTTAGTTTTGCTGCAAAAAAGAAATCATTGTAATGAGAAATTATGTTTTGTTACAATACTTTATTTGAGCTGCTAACAATACATCAATAAGGTTGCAGAAAAACAATTTTGTGGTTTTCAAACCATTGTTCTAGCTGCAATGGAGTTCAATTTTCTAAGTAAAAACATATTTTTGATAATCTCAGTTTCAAGAGGAATGTATGAAGTGTTTAATTCCAAATGCTATTAGCTAAATATAAGTGTGTGAACCTTTCTTTTCTACTAAAACATGAATTATATGTATAGTGAATTATAATCTAGCAGCTGTTTACAAATTTTTGAAATTATTATGTAACCTTTGAGCAGTAGTAGTAAGTGCACTTGTTGATAACTTGCTGCGATGGTTATTGGTAGGGTTTAAATACACAATGAAATTCGGTATTGGTAACATAAACTTATTGTAATAACAAATTGGCAATTTACCAAAGTCCTTGATATCTGGGTTTCTTTAGAATATATAACGCTAAAATGTACGTGTAAAAATATTATCTTTGATTAACGCGAATTTTCTTTTTCAGGTGTTGCGAAAGTGCATAAAGAGGCTAAAAGCCGAGAAGCGTAATCCAACGACAGTGCTGCTGACGATTCACGTGGCGAATATAAAGTTAACGAACTCGGAGAATCGTGTGATAGCCGAGTATCCGTCTTACAGAATAATCTTCTGCAATTCATTTTCCGATCAGGACAAACAGTACTTTGGAATATTAACGAAATCCGTTAAGGACACCGACGATATAGTCTCGAATTCGTGCCATGTTTTTACGATATATTACAAGCTCATCGATCACGCCGTTCACTCGAGCACTTGCAACGTTTTTGGTTTCACGTGCACCAAGACCTCGGAGTTAAACGTCTGTCAAGAATTTCCGGATAGCTGCAACAGTCTAATTGGCGCCATACAAACTCTCTATATATCGGACTCTCCGGATGCCGATGCAAATCCTTACAACGAGGCGCACAGACATCAGGAAACTGCTTCGCCTCAACCAAGCAATATTAGCACTTCGACTGCTCACTCCAGCAACAGTGACTCTGGAATTGGCTTCAAAGACGACTACGACAGAAAAATGCTACCCGATTTTCCACAGCGCAGACGTTGCCCTTCCAATCTACTGCCCAGGGTTCGTAAGACTTAGAGGGCCGACTAGAAATAAAAAACAAAAATTAAATGAATATTGTTATCTAGGGAGGAAGTTTTGTTTTGCAAATTTTAGTAAAAATAAGTACCAAGGTAATTTTTCGCTCCGAAATTCGCGGCCTTATGGTCGTAGAAAATATGGAGTACCTTCGAACCATCGAAAGTAGAGAAAAAGATGTAAAGTAGAACATGATATTTTAAAAAAGATATTTTCATCTTAAATTTGGTAATACACGAATACTGAAAATTTTCAAAGAATCTTGTTTTGCAGTTTGCTTGAAAAAAAAGTTCTGGAATAATGATAAATTTTCCGCCCACTAGACCGAGTAAGGGTTTTAACACGTAGCTCTATTAAACCTCATTGTGCCTTCAACGCGTTAACGGTGTTACGAATCTAGATTGTGTGTTTTTAACACGGTAACGCACCATGCAAACTGTGCGAACGCGATCTTAATTGGGTTCACGCTTGCTTTTAATCTCGAAACCTCCATTGTCACGGTTTTCTCAAGGTGTCTAGTTACGTTTCGGTAACGAAGAGGATGTGAGGTATACTCTGCCAACTCAGACACTTATTCTTCAATCCTCTTAGATCTGTCCCATAAATGGACACATTTTAGTGCCACGCGAAGTCATCCTCTGGGATTTTTTTTTTCAGATTTTTATGGTGATACTTTTCAGAAAAGGCTGATTTAAAAATATAAAATCCACAGATAGCACTTTGAAGAAGTACAATCAATTTGATCAATTATAAGATACATCTGAGAGGATCAGAAAAAATGGCTGAATTTACTGACAATGCCTCAATGTCCAAAGATTGAGAATTAAAAAAGTATACTTTGCTCTGTTAAAAAAAATGCCATGGTTATTAACTACAGAAACATATACTTTCGATAAGATTTACATAGTAATAAAAATAGATAAGACTTTTTTTAAATTCAATTGGTTAGTCGATGGATTAAACTCTACAGATTAAAATCACGTTTCTTTTGCTACTAAATTGTTATTTACTTGTAAAATTTAATCATATTCCTTGGATTATAAGAAATTCGAATACTAAAGTGATGAGACGCACATTGAGAACTTGTAATCGGGAATAGAAACGGTTAACCAATTTACTGAGAGACGGTTATTGTTTTAGACAAAAACAAATTCGGTTTCGCTTCGTCTAGCTTATCTGAAGTGAAACCTTACATGCTTTTTTCCCGAGCATCTTGGACAAAAGTTTCTGTTTACCGATTATAGTTTCGAAAGATGTGTCACATCGCCTTAAGAGAAATTATAAGCGGATATCGCGAATTCAGTCTCATTGGAATAACGGCCATTACTATGGAATGTTTTTGTTATAAAAACAGCGAAATGTTATGATTCGGACATTTTTTTTAATGGGTTATTACAGATTAAGATTAAATGTCCATTTGAGATTAGAGCTACAATTACTTCAAATACACTATATCCATTCATTCGCGTATTACGAAAGCCTTATTCAATGAAACTGCATCAGGCAAGTCAAATTTTAAGAGGCTATTACATGATATGCTCTTACATGACAATGTTTAGTACCATACGGGTTAGGTAAATAAAATTTACATATGAAAGCCATATCACATGAAGAAAATAACTATCAAAAATACTATTTCGGTAAAAAAAAATCATAGTCTTCCTTCACGAATAATAACCACATTCCCAAAACAGTATTTATATCAAAGATAATCGAAAAAAATAATTCACAATTTTGTTAAATTATCATATCTTCTATCTGTAAATATCGTCTAAAAAATTTGAAAATAAAATTGTATTTGATTTTAATTCAATTTCCTATTTTCAACATGCAGATTTAGGTTACACAAATGGACCAAACTTGCTTTGCAAGGTCTTATTTACTTCTGACAAATACTGTGTACTATCTAACTGTAAAAGTTTGTATATCTTGTACAGAACGATACACTAACTTTTATGAGAAATGGTTTTAGCCAATACATTTTATTACCAATTCTTCTTGCGTAAGAGTATCAAATAAAAATTCCTGTACACAGACTGGACAGAGTCTTCCTGCAAATCTAACTTACTCCATGTGTATAATTTGGATTGCACGACAAGTTGAAAATGGGAACAATATTTACGCTGATAAATAGTGCTAGAATAACAAGTTTTATTTAAAAAACATTAAATTATTTTGGTGCTTGTCAATGGAATTTTTGAAAAGACGTTTACAGATCAAGAATAATGAAATACGCTTTTCCTTGAATTCGATATACTCTCCTTAAGGTGATGTGCTACACCGCCAGAGTCACCGTAAGTGCGAAAGAAACAAAATTACTAGTGGCCGCGGTGGAGCGAGAGAGAACGATACAAAGGTGTAGCACATCGTCTTAGGAGGATGTGAAACATATTTTTAGTTTTTCTCTCACTCCGCCGTGAGCGCCATTAGTTCTATCTCTCTTGCACTCATACATGTTTCACATTACCTTAAGGAGGTTGGAGCGCTGCACACTAGTCAAATCGTGCTAAATTTTTTTCAGCATTCTTGTGACGTTTTATGTATTAAATGCCGGTAGAAGGGGATAGTTTGTGTTACAATACGTACTTAATTCATTCAAATTTTATTAGTGCTGGTTTTACAAAAAACGTTAACAGATTAACGTTAATTTCCAACATGGTACTTTCTTTTTTTAAAGAAAAATTCGAAATTTTTTGCTTATTTTATTATGCGACGGTTCGTTCCGGTTTTTGAAAGCCTCTTCAAAATCATCGCCTAGGAACTTAATAGTGCCATTGGTGTGAAAATTTCGCCTCTTGTATACCTGGTGAAAAAAGTTCTTAATGAAAAGGCAGCTCCATTTATTGAAAGGTTAACACTATTAAATATCCTGGTAGTCAATTAATAATGTAAACTAAAAATAAAAATGAAGGCCTGTTATTAAAAAACAATTCTAAAATGTACCTCCTTGGAAATCGCCATTAAACATTTAATATTTTTATAAATCCACTGTTAGAAATATTTCTGTGGATTATAAATACATGTTGCAATAAAAATCACCATACCCTGCAATAAATTTATAAAACTAAGTAACAAATACAAAAAAAATATATCGACTTGCCTAGTGTAAAGTGCTTCATCCTCACTAATTTTTCTAATCTTTGTGCATTCAAAATGTCTGATCTATAGGCGTAAAAAAAAACTATAAAACAAATATATGGAAAAGTTATGATAGAATGTCTTACCACGAAGAAAATCTTCTGTATAAATGTATTGTCGTAATTTATCTTTCACAGAATCCTGAAGTGCCACTTTGCCTGGTAAACGCGTGTCCGCCACCGGGTTCCAAACTGACGGTTCGCGCGCTCTCAGACTCGCGATGGAGCGAATCCGCGCGTTCGAGATCCTCGAAGGACGCTGAATACTCGATCGTCGGGATGAACGAAGGAGGCGCGAGGCAACACGAATCGCGCAAGAGTTCGGGTAACGAGGACGAAGCGTGTTCGGGTGTTGCAGGAGGGAACCCCGGGCCTCGACGGTCCTTACCGGGACAAAGCGGCACTCGTGGTGGGGAAGCCATCACCTGTCTCGGACCATCTGCTCCCGTAGTTGCGCAGGCTTTAGCCGGATCGTCAGTTGGCTCGTTCGCGTCCGTATGCGCGAGTGGCGCAACATTTTCCGCCGATCCCGATACTCCGAAAACATTGGATAACGTTATGGAACATCAGCGCCCGCAAAATCATCAGAATATATCACCTGAGGCAGCAAGCAACAAACTAAGTCCCAAGGTTTACAGCAATTTCTCAAAATCACTGGTTCACAGCATGGAAGACCTCAAACCGACTACCGCGGGATTCTCGTCGCCTTTTTTAAACTCTTACACGAATAAAGCCGAACCGAGGCCATGGGGAAGTCTCCAGGAAATGCGTAACGTCGGCGGCTGCGCCTCTGATAGTTGTCTGGTGAGTTCTTTAAATATATATATTTTTCGTTACTCCAATTACTAATATTTGGTTGAAAAAAGTTATGTATACACTTAACTTTCCTTTTTACAGAGTAGTGTTTCTATATTTGCGCGTTTTTTGAGCGTAAGCAGCTGCAATTCTAATAAAATCAACCATTAAACATTTATTTTTCATATTATAACAAGCGTCGCGCAACAATCGGTGATCCAAATTTATGTTAATTGATTTTACTCATAAAAATGTTGTAAAGAACGTATATTTAAGAAAAACACATACACTGAGAAAAAAAAATATTTGACCTAAATCGGCGTACACTCTCGTTCAAACGAATGTTTCATTAGTATAAAGAAATGTTTCGTTTCTTTAATAATTATTAGAGTCAACTGACTAAAATATATTTGCGGTAAAATATTTGTTATCCGAACTAAAAATTCGTTTGAACGAAGGTGGACACCGATTTACTTCAGTTAAACATTTTTTTTCTCAGTGTACTTATGGAGAGGCGTATTATTTATCAACGTATAAAATAACTTTTTGTATTAAATGTACTTACATTTTTTAAATATTGTCATAATGCTTCGAATATCGTGGTTTTAGTAAATGAGAATTTTTTTATTAAAATTTTTTTATTTGTTGAATTTTATGACAAAATTAAACAAGCTCGAAACAAAATGATAATTTACGACATTACATATGATTACATTTTTTAAGTTATAAATATTTGGCCAGAGAAGTAATTCGATTTGTTTTCATTTGACCGCTCACAGAATTGTTGGATATGTACAGTTTTATCGAGTATTTTTTTCCTTGTAGACATTACATTGATAACGACCAGATAGTTGTAACCATTATGCATATTTATGACTTGTTAGTAACTGGGACATGCACTTTCGTGTCGCCAATATTATTCGAATTTCTCTGCTTTATGTCTGTTCTTTGCACAGCGGAGGAATATATACGCCTCACGAATAAATACCGGTAAAGTATTCTAACATGTTATTTTCATATTTTACCTTATTAATGAGAACAATTTTAAAAAAATAATAATTGACAATATACGGCGTATTCCCGGTTAATGTTTAGATATATTTTTTTAAACGGTTTGTTCCTATGACTATCAATTGGGTAATTAAAAATACTACGGCACTGATCTTTTTTTATCGATTTTCCACTAGATATTTAGTTGAAAAACAAACATATTGAGACTATTTAGATGATCGTCGTGAAAAATGGATGGCAAGAAGAAAATAAACAAATAAAAAATATTCAGAATGGAAGCTTTTTCCAATTTTTGAAGTTGCGGCACATATATATATATTTTTTTTGCCAAAAGCTGTATACAGTAGTAAATTTAAATAAACACTAGTGGATGCTAAAAAATAATGATTTCAAATTAATTTTCAGTTACGGAAAATATTAACATAATTTAATTTTTTCTAATCCTAACTTTTAAGTTCCAATGATTCACTGTACTAAAAGCTGTACTTATTCATTCCTTTGTCCAACGTACATCGGGCGATAAAAAATTATGAAATTCGAATCTTCGTTTATTTTGTTAACATTATTGAAAAGATACTTGAAAATTGCGAATACCCGATCTTTTTTCTTAAGTATCAAAATAAAATAAAATATTTTTGTTTTTTTCAGTATCCCATGTAGTTTGCATGAGTCAATTAAGCTTATAGCACTACAATTTGAAAATTGCAAATTTTCAAAATGAATAAAGAATATACATCTCATATGGCTGATAAATTAATTTTCATATTTTTTATGTCTCTCTCTAGTGTTTATTAATATTCTCTACCGTATACAGCTTTTGGCAAAGAATAAAGTACCGAAAGTTGCAAATTGCTCCCATTTTTGGAGTAGTCTTATAAATTGTGATGCTCAATAAAGAATTTACAGTAAAAAAATTCAAAAAGCTTGATGTCATAGTTTTTTTTTAAGTAAATAACATTGTTAGTGATTGTCACTTAATCAATGTTCGACAAATGCTAAAAATTGTTATTTTTTTGAAGCTCACCCTAACATATAAGAAACAAAATTTATAACAAATACGAGGTTCACAATTCTGCCGATTTATAGATATGAAGGCCACATCAAAAAATTACACAACTTTAATAACATAATTAAAAAACAACGGAAGGAAAAAACCAGACTTTACCATGAGCATAGTTTGTAAATAACCAGACTATTTTGAAGCAAATGTCATGTAGTATTTTCGAATTTTAGCATTCGCAGAACTTCCGCAGCTGGATGAAACAATGCTCGAGAGTTTCCACCACGACTAATGAGATTCATAAATAGCGATTGGATTGGGGTGGATTGTGTGCGCGTGACATATGGGAAATGCTATTTCCAAAAAATACTAAACACAGGAGCTTCATGCAGGAGATACATAAGATATATTAAAGACTCGCTTCAAGCGGTTCCTTAAACTTAAACGATAACATACTCTTCTTAGAACAGCGCTGTAGAATTCACCGTGCTTTTTTTTCTAAGAAACAGAGACGGATTGTACGATTGTTAAAAAAGGATTCTCGGAGCTGTCCGCAGCTATGAGATCATGGTCGACAATTACCCAGGCTGGAGAACACGCGGGGCTCCTTGACTTTGTAGTTCTTATTGCTCATTGAAGCAATTCTCAATGTCATATATACACTTTTATTTATACACAGCCCTTCAGTGTAATAGTGACTTTAAAATCGCATAATTCTTTTCCGATAAAAAAAATTGACTTTAGTCAGATATGAATATATTACTACAATTTACATCACTTTTCGAATACGTTGACTCTCTTTCTTTGTACATGGTAACAAATCATTACAATCCGATTTAGCATATAATTCTTTAATTGCTATCAAATTTGGAGAAAAACTTACTTACTTTAATGATTTAACCTGGAACTTATTTGATAAATGTGTTTTTGGTTTCATTAAGTTAGGAGTTTTTTAATTATATAGTTGAAGTTCAATGCTGTGAAATCAAAAAATTAATATATAACGCCGATTTGCATCTCTTTTTGAATTTCTGAAAATATCAACTCTTGTCCATGGTAACAAATACTTTTAATTCGACTTAGTATATAATTGTTTACTTCCTCTTAAATTTAGTGAAAAATTCAAGCTTTAATGATTCAAAGCCCAACGTTAACGTTGTTAAGTTTTTTTTCCAAATTATTAGCAACAAAAATGCGAATTCAATGCTGTGATATCAAACAATGATATGGGTACTACTTCAAAGTACAAAAAACTAGTACTAGTTAAGTTTTAAACGAATGGGTATTCATAATTAAGGAAAAACTTAAATTTTTGCTTCCTCATAGAAAAAGCTTTCCTTTTGTGAAAACAGTTTTTCTCACGATATTCATGTCAGAACACTCCAAATCATATAAAATGTCGAGAAAAATGGTTTAGAAAAAAATGTCTGGATGGGATTTGCGTGCCTATTTGTGTGTGTGGGGCATTCAAACTTCCATATTTCGAGAACGTTTTCATTAAACGAGCTGAAATTTGGCTGATATATGTTTGTCTAATAATTAAAAAAAAATACAAACATCTATTCAAATTTTATTCAACTTTGAATTTGTCAAAAAAATGTCTGTACGCGCTCTAGTTGCCTCAATTTTGTAGCTGTCGAGTTAAATAATTTTTTACGCTATATTAAAGGAAGATACCAATGTAACGATAAAATAACGATAAATTCAATACCAATGTATTGAATTTGGGATGAATCTATAAAAAGATTCGGTTTTTATGGGCTTTTAGAATTTTTCGAAAGTATTACATTTTGCTCTAATTCATGTCAGCTCTCGCCAAGTGAAGGTACATCTTTTTTACACAAATAAGAATATTCAGCGGTGCTATTTTTAAAAAAATTGTCAACTGCTTCTACTTTCGAAACAATTTGAAACAATTTTTACCAAGTTCTCTCTATGAGGAAGCCAGAATCGATAAACATACTTCCCCGTAAAGGTAGCTTGACAAAAATTCAAAAATAATGAGGAAGCAATGTGCAAAGTTCTATTTTCCATTCTTTTTTATTACGTTTTGAAACCTGTAAAAATTCTTAAAAATGAACAAAGTTATTTTTCAATTAATCAATGTATCGAGCAAACACCAAAGTAAAACCAGGCTTTAAAGAGTTAAATCCCCTCGCTTTAGCACATTTCAAGATAGATGATCTTGATATTTCAGGGTATTCTTATTGAATCAACAAAAAAAATAGAATCGTTGCACATTCGAGGGTCGGGTTTATCCAGTACAGGTAGAACAAGGCGATGCACGGGTTTCCGCTTCTCGCTCGTTCGCTATTGAGGCCGCGTCATCATTTCCTGCCTCGGTTAGCCAGTGCGAAAGAAAGAAGGGAGAGATGAGAATGGACGCGCTCGCACATACACAGTAATACAAACTAATGCCAGCAGCGAGGCTTTTACGTGTGCGTACGGCGTACTGAAAGAGTTCACGAGGCTTACGCGGGGCATATACTACAGGAGGCACGAATACACGGGGTAACTTGCGTGACTCGTTGCTCGGAGCGTAATACGTGCTGGAAACGCGGTAGCGTGGCGTTCAACAGCATCAGCAGTCGAGGCAATAGTAGTATATACTGTATACAGTAGAATCTCTCAGACATAATTGTCGCCTGATAACTTGCAAGAGGTAGGCAAGTGCGATTAACATTGATTTCGGAACGACTCGGTTAATCAATATTCAATTGAATATCAATATCCGAACTAAATGTTTGATGCTTCAAATAATTTGAAAAATTACGAATAGTTGAGGATTTTCAAATCTTTCAAATACTACAAATAATTTTTCAAATCTCAAGTCAGTTGAATTTAAAAAAATTGTTATTCAATTTATCTGAATTATCTCGAGTACTCCAATTATAGAATTTATTAAATTTTGGTTTATTTTGACAATGTTTCTAGTTGTAAATTGTCAATGTGTTTTTAACATTTTTGATCTTTTCATTATTGTTAAGAATTTCAAGTTATTTGTTTTGCTTCTTCATAGTATAAGCTTTAATTTCGAAAATACATATATTTTTTTAATCTTTTTCTATCGATATGTTCAGATTCTGTCAGAACATTAAAATATCGTATTAAGATTTTACGTGGTTTTGAAAGTTTAAAAAATGTCTGTTCGCACGCTAGCTTATTCAATTTTTGAGTCATCAGATTAAATGGTTTTACGTAAATAGATTAATGTCGATCAATAATTGGTATTGCATTTGGTGGAAATTAAATGATTCATTATCATATTTTGAATAAAAAGATATTCAATTTAGTGACGATGGGTGGAAAATTTCGGATTTCACAGCAATTTGAATTTTTTAATTTATTATCATCGTTTCATTAGGCGTTTCATTAGGCGCTTACGCAATATTGATTAGGGCGTTAATAAGGAAATTGGTGTAAAACAACAGCGGCGTTTGAAATTTATATAATATTAAATTTTAATGTTAACGATTGTCGAGGCCTGCAAAGAAAAAACTCATAAATCACTTGAGTAATTAATCTAAACTTGGTTACACAATTTATACTATACGTCCTCGTTATTAACAGCAATTATTTTTTAAATATATTAAAGCAATGAGATTCTGAAACCTTGAATTTATAATTTTTCAACCACTAAAATTTACTTCAACTTAAGTTCCAAGAAACTTTTAAAAATAAGGATATAAATTATGCGAAGTCGAAAATTGATCAACATACTTCTTTGTGGAGGACTAAAAAATGGAAAATAGTGAGGAAATATGTTTTGCTTAGGCTTTGATGATCATAAACAAGGTGATAAGTCTTGCGTTCATACTTTATGGAACATTCAGTTTTTACATTTACAATTGCAAATACGAAAATGAGTCATACTTGTTACACAGTAACTCCTTGTTACAGTTACAATTGTCGTTAAAATAGCAATGAGACTTCAGAAATTTTAATTTTTTTATTTCTCGGCCAATAAAATTTCTTATCGCGTGAATTTTCTATTCACTTTAAGTTCCTACAATGTTGTAGGAATTGAAGTTATATTTTCTTTTTCATATTTCGATTTTTTCAATTCCTCAAAAATAACAATTCAGTTATAGAATTTAAAATATCTGCATATCCCCAACTAGAACTTGTTTTGGTCGCCTTTCGATGGTCGTAAATAAGGCAATAAATTTTGCATTCGATGCGTTCGAACTTTATAGAAGAATGAATATTTGTATTCACGACTTGCATAGACAAAATGCTTGTAATTTATAAATTACCGATCTAAAAAGTGTCATACCTGATACACAGTAAATTATCATTAAAGCTGCAGTTGTCTTCAAAATAGCAAGGAATTTTGAGAAATACGATTTTCTTAATTTCTCGGCTAGTAACATTTTTTATCGTTTGAATTTTCTTCTTCAAGTTCCCGATTTTGAAATTATATTTTTTCAAAATTCGATTTTCTCAATTGCTCCAAAATGACGAAAAAATTGTTCTGTTTAAAATATTTACATATCCACAACAAAAACTTGTTTTGTTGAGGTTTTAATGACCATAACTAAGCAAATAAGTTTTCGACTCGAAGCGTTCGAATTTTATATAACAGTGAATTTATATTCACGATTGTGAAGGTTTACAAAAACAAAATGCTTGTAACTAATAACTTACCCGTGTAATTAATCTAAAAGTTATTGTGATAGAGTGAATTCTCATTAGAGCTACAATTGTCAAAAAAAATAGCATTGAAATTCTAGAAATTCGAATTTTTCCGTTTCTCAACCACTAGAGTTTCCACAATTTTGTAAAAAAAAAAACTGAAGTTAAATTATCTTCAAAATTGGACTTTTAAAATTTCTCTGTAATTTAAAATATTTGTATATCCCCAACTAAAACTTGTTTTGTTCAGGCTTGATCATAAACAAGGTGATAAGTCCAGCGAGGAGAAAAGTCCAGCAAACAGAGAGAGACTCCACTGTAGATAGTAGAGTGGGAGAGCGGATCGTCACGGCTTCGAGAGCCCGGAGAGGAAAGGAGGCGAGCGAGTCCGCTGGTTTGCCCGATGATGCCGTGTAGTAGTGCTGGCCAAGCCGCAACGACGTCGGGACGTAGTGCCGTTCTGTCCACTACTTATAGTATATCGTAACGCCTGATTCTTGGCCTCGTCGTCGGTGCACGCTGTCAACCGAGCAAAACGTCGGTATGCCTCTTCGTTTTGTCAGCCACTCGGCCGACGAATAGACGGAGCGTCGAATGCAGGCTGGGCGGGGCGCCCCCTTAACTACACATAATAGTTGACGCGGGTATCTTACATTAGTATTGTGCCGTACAACAGTGTGATTCTCAAGTCCAGATAATTCATTTTATTGTATTTATACCAATTCGATAGTCAAGTATTAATATCGTGTAAAGTGCGCGCGCGTTATTATCACCTGAATCATCAGGACTCGGTGGCGCACGTGCTCCGATATACCGTGGAAAGGGAAAGGATAACATAAATGGGATTACGCGCCTTTCCGGACAATCGTTTTCACCGATCACCGAGATATGGACCTATTCGCGAAGTCAGTACGTAGATCGTAGTGCACGACTTTTAACATAGTTTGTAACTTTAATCTGGTAAAGGCGAATCACGAAACTCTTTTGGGAGCGGCTAGTGTAAGCTTTTTGTAGCCTTACTGGCACACTCTTTCGACACATTCTTTCACGATTTCGATCGGTATGACGATGCCGTATTTGTACATGAATAGAACACGGAACACGAAAGTTATCTACCATTATTTATTCGAATTTTTGCGTTTTGTTGTTTTATATTGAGCACAGTTTTGGAGAATGTACGATTCTTTAATGGTATTCACTGTTGTGATATTATTACAGTTTATTACAGGCCAAATGGTTTTTTATTTTTGTTAAATTAGTGGCATAACGTAATATTAAAAATCGAATATAGATTATGTCGCACCAATGTTATTTATCGTTATAATTATTCGTATTTAAAAAATTAAAATTCGTTCTGCAAACTCCAATTTTGCAAAGTTTATATTCATTTCATTTTTCGGATCAACTTTTGTGAAATTGTTACAGTTTATTAAAAGCTAAATGATAATTTAGTTTTGTGAAATGCGTGGTACAACATGAAATGAGTTATTGAATATAGATCAGGGTGCACCAAAGTTATTTATCATGGTAAATCTAATATTTGTTTTTAGTTTCGTTATCTCGAACTTTGTTAATTTGTTGCGCCACTTATTATAAAATAAATTATTAAAAATCTAATCATAGTTGATAAATGATAATTAAATTTTGTTGAATGGGAGCCAGAACTTGCAATGAGTAATATAAACTAAATATAAATCTGAGTGCACCAACGTGATTTCTCATTATCTTTTAAATCTCTAATTAAGATGGTACACAGAAAATAATTGTTTGATTCAAATAAGTAAATTTTAATAATATATATTTATGGTTTATTACTGCCATGTCTTGATTACAAACTGCTACGGCAAATTATTTCTTACATAGAAACTGAAAAGATAGGCTTCAAAGCTTTGCTCTTCTTGAATAAAAATATTACTTAGATGTTTTGATTAAAATAAGTATATTTTGGTAGAAGCCATTTTATTTCTGGTTTTCAACCTTTGAGTTTGATACGAAAGAACACGTAGCTTGCCTGTAAGTGCATAATAGTTCATATTTGAAGCAATAGATTCAGTCACGGTCGCGAAGATCAGGCCACCAAAATTTAGCAAGCAATTTCGAGTCCTTGAAGCGTATTCGCCGGTCGCATAGCGTTACATAAATTTCAATTAGGCTCTTCTGCGACGCAGTCCCCGGGCGACGTTATCGGGACGTTAAAAAATCGTTTTCTAGTGGTCGCTTGATTGGATTTCCTTTTAAAGAGATGTGCACGAGTCTCTAGATTGTTGTTATTTTTTTTTTTACATCGAAGGCAAGAATCGTTGCTCCAAATGCCAGTCACGTTCAATCAATTACATCTTTAAAGCATTAGATGAAAACTAGTTTTCATTGACAAACTTTCCAGTTAATTAGACGAGAGGGCTTCCGGTAATACAGGTCAAATAGTACGAAAAGCAATTAAAATTTTAATGACCCCCCGCACACCGTTTCTCAGGCTCCGATTATTAATTAATGTAAGAAATTGCTTCCTCTCGGTTGCGTGCGACAATCGTAAATGTCTGCAGTTGATATACTCGGGCGAGCTCGGTTAATCCTTTTCCCGCTGTACTCGATGCGAGTAAGTCAAGGCATTGTTTCCCTCGCCGGTAGCATCGTCGGAGATTCTTGGCGAATGAATTCGCGCGTGGGACTCTGCTGCCCGTTCCCACGCTGTTCACCTGTTGAATAACAGGTGTTGCACGCGAAAGAATCTTCGGGGCTGTATTCCTCTCGCGCTACTCGGATAGCCGATGCTACCAAAGATCATGAAGAATATCCATTTTTTTGCAGCTTATGTAGAAGAAATACTTTAATCTAGCAACCACTAATTAATTAATAGTAGTAAAAAAGCGTAAATGGAACTAATTTTATTTAGATCAAAGTCCAGTATAAAATTTTAATACAAGCAGAAGAAAGCTTTGAAGCCCAAATTTTCAGTACATGTAACAGAAATAATTTATTGTAATTTATGTGGATCAAAGTATTTCCAGTGTAATATTTTTATATAAGAAGAAAAAAGATGTAAAGCCTCTTTCTATCGTTTAAATAGAAGAAATACTTCATGGTAGCAATTAACAATCAATTAATAGCAGTACAAAAGCAGAAGTGGATCTAAATTTCACAAAATAAACGTATTGGAATTAAAAAAAAGATTTCCAGTGTAACATTTGTCTGCAAGAATAAGAACAAAGTTTTGTAGTCCAGTTTTTTAATTTACAGAGGAGGGTATAATTTATTGTAGCAGTCAGTAATGAAATAGAAGTACACAATAAACAGAATTAGTTTAATTTAAACATACTTATTTGTATCAAAAGAAGTTTTTTGAGTATAAAATTTGTATTGAAGAAGAATAACGCTTTGAAATCCAACTTTTCAATTCACATATAAGATGTAGCACTTCCTAAACAACAACAAAAACATCACAAAACCAGAAATAGAATTAATGATTAAAAAATATACTTACTCGAATTTAATAAATTATTTCCAGTGTGAAATTTGAATTCAAGAAGTTCAAAGTTTTATAAACAACAATAAATAGCACTGCAAAGTCTATTACCATAAAACCGAACTAATACTATTAAAATATAATTATTTAAATTATTTCGAGTGTAAAATGGAAGTTCTAAAGATTAAAACAACAATGAATACTAGAAGCTTGTACATTGTTTCCACATTTTTTGTTCACTCTTGTTAATGCCACCTCTACGAGGAAGTATGAGCATTCATTTTAACTTCGTCATCAATATCACTGCGCTAAAATTAGAAAATAGTGAGGAAGCTATGTGCAAGGAATTATTGTGATTCCCCGGTTAAATAAAAATTGTGGGACTTGAAGTTTAACGTAAACTGTAGAGGTCGATAAATTAAGGAATTCAAGGTTCTGTAATGTCATTGCTTTATTATAGTTCAACGACAATTGTAGCTGATAACTGGAATTTACTGTGTAATAAGTATGACACATTTTAGATAATTTCATGAGATAATTTGCGTGTTCCATTTATCTTTGCAAGTCTCAGCAATTGTGAACATAAACAATTGGGCCTTCTATAAAATACGAGCATCGCCATTAATCATTATCTTGTCTTTTAAAAATTACCAAGCATTCCCAATAATTATTATGTAAGTGCCCAAAGTTTGAGCTCGCTTAGTCAAATGTTTCCAATCTAAAAGCAACAACAAATTTAAAAAATTGAATTACTATTTCTACTCTTCTTAGGATGATCACGAAACTGAATATCTAGCATGAACAATAATCTGTTTCTGAAAATGAATTGAGTTAAACTGATCAAAGTTTAAGCGAGTTGCAATTGCAGGATGCAAAGTAAAATTTTGCACATTGCTTCATCATTATTTATGAATTTGTACAAAGCAACCTCTACGAGAAAGTATCTTAATAAATTTTGGCTTCCTCATAGAGGAAGCCTTGTAAAAATGAATTCTCTGAATTCCGAAAAAAAATTCATGAAAACAAAAATTCCTCTATTGAAGAAGCAAAATTTTCAAGGAAAAAAATGCTTTTTCTCAGAGAAAAGACAATATTTCCAAGAAGCAAACGAACATTGCTACATTAATACGTCATATATTAAAGGTTTTTGGAATTTGATTTCTCGCAGCAAATACTTTTCTGTCGCTAATTAAATGGGTAGAATATAAATTGTTAATCGGTTACATTTGAATATATAATTTCCATAAAATAATGAATGCTGTTTGTATTTTTTAATGGTTACACCAGCTCTCGGAGGTTAATGAACAATCTCGCGGTTCTGTCCGGCGATAAAACTGGGACGTGAGAGATAGCGAAATAACGAGATATTATTCGCGTGAATTTACTTAACGTCACCGTCGTCAGTCTCGTTTCCTTTTCCCCCGTTTTCTAGAATGAGCGTTAAGTACATGACTCGTGCTTGGTCTAAACGCTTAATTAAAACGTTTACGTTGTACGACGATTTTCTCAATTATTTTCAAAGTCTAGAATTTAGTCTTAGCGATAGTATGTATCATATTGGTCACCTTAGAAATACGACTTTCGGTCTAAAGTATTTACAGAGATAAGATTCTTAGACTTCGTATTATTTACCTTGATAACGCATGTAAATAATAAAAATCTCATGGCGCCATTTTTCCGCTGCAAACGTTCGACACTCGTTAAACCATACGCTTCCGGAGAAACTGACTCATAGGACGGTCTTGTTTTGAATGAATTTAATAAACCGGTATTTGCTTGAAGAATATGAATGAGGTAGATGCATTGGATAAGATTCATTGTCTGTATTCTTCGAGCTACCGAACGTTTGTTTGAATATATCGAATGATGCATGCAACGAATTCCTCTTGCTCCGAGAGATTATTGAATAGTATTTGAGGTCATCCCATGTGTCGACCACACGAGTTCTGGAGCGTGATTTCCTGTTCGGTGAATTTAATCCCGCGCTTCGCAGCAAAAAGTGGAACGATCCGATTCTCGTGTTCGTATGCGGATGTAACGTAGTACAGGAATTGCAAATGTTATTACAGCAGACGAGCGGCAATTGTTTTTCTTAAATTCAGTCGGGAATTGTATATATTTTTTATTGTTGCAGCATGGGAGCTCCGAATCGTTTGACAAAACGAACAATGGCAATGGTGTTCACACATGGGCGTCTGGATTTGAGAAGCTTTTGGAGGATCCCAAAGGCCTGCAAACATTTGCAGTAAGCATATTATTTTGTAGTCTAGTCGATTTATTTTTGAATTTCGTTTTTTCTAATTTTAAGAAATTGCTGATTGTTAGGAATTTGTATTCTATTATTTCGTAGAAAAATTTCATATTATATATAAAAAGTTTTAGGTTCGTTAAATACAAACTTACCTAAAGACAGCCTTAAAAAAATACTCCAACAAAAAGGATTTTTAAAAATGTTTGAAACTTCTTTTAAAAAATTAGATGGTTTCGCAAAAATTAGCGAATTCATTTGATAAAATAGAGAGAAAAGTTTTCTGACAATTTGTTAAGCTGTCTTTTTACAGCTTATTTATTAATAACTTTTTGTTATATTACTGTTATTCAAACTCAATGTTCTTAATATCTTCAATATCATTGATTTTCTACAGATTTTATTTTTGGCTGGAACATAATAAATTATAGATTGTAAAATGTTGATTCAATTTTCTTGTTTTGCTATTTTTACCAATTTTATATTGTTAGCAAACTTTTTAAAGAAATGCTTAAAACCCAAACGACGAATAAAACAGTTGTTTCGGTTTATTCGTTAGATCAATTTATTTATTTTTTTCATTAAATTAGGTACGAAAAATAGATAATTGAATAAAAAGATATAGTACAAAGACTAAATATTACTTGTATAAAATAATATAAAGTAAATTTATAACCAGAATTCAAATGAGCTTAAAATTCTCAACGCTTCATTATAATAATCATTAGAACGGTAACTGTTATAATATGTGATACTTATATATTTGTTACTTTACAGGAATTTTTGAAGAAGGAATTCAGTCACGAGAACATATATTTCTGGGCAGCTTGCGAAAGATACAAGGACACGGAGGACGTGACCGCACGTCGTAGATTAGCTTGTCAAATTTATCAGCGACATTTGTCGACGACAGCCGCGGAACCTGTGAACGTCGACAGTCATGCCTCTGGACAGATAACACAGGAGTTACTCAACCAAGCGCCGGCCGATCTATTTTTGCAGGTAAAATTCTGGTTTCCTCCTGTCGGAGTACCGTTACTCGTTGAACATTGTGCAAATAGCTTCACGGTTCTTTTATTTTTTTTTCATTCACAGGCGCAGAAACAAGTCTTCAATCTCATGAAGTTCGACAGCTACCCTAGATTTCTGCGCTCTGACCTGTACAGACACTGTTTGGAGACTGGTAGCAGTGTAATAAGCACGGAGGATTGCGATCTCGCGCTCACGAGTTCGCCGAGCGTCAAGCTAAAGAAGAGTCATTCGGATGCTGAAGATCGGTGCAGAAAATCTATACTGCCTTGGCATCGAAAGAATCGGTAAGATTATTTCACAAAGTATTGAAATTGCGATGAGAAAATATAATTTGGACTAAATTATATGTTTATTTTTCTGACAAAGTATATTTTATGATTTTTTTCATAATAAAAAAGAATTTTGTGAGTGTGAGTGAAACATGTAGAATCTCAGAAAAATATTTATGTACATTTTAAGAACATTTTCACTGAGCCAATAAGCACTGATCGATCCAAGCTATAAAATTAATTCTATAAATTATTCATTGAATTAATTAAATCATTCTTTTATAATGATTTATGCAAAGCTTAATGCATTAATTGGCTGCAGTAGAGGGCGATCACTATTATAGCATCTGTTCTTGACAAAGATAAACATTAATAACGATCGGAATATAAACTGAAGAACTATGAAGAACATAAACTGATCAATATACATTTCCATGGTGTATCCTTAGTTTATTAAGTTAATTCCTTTTTTTAATCTCGAAACCATGTCAACAGTTTAAGAATTACAGCAGTTTATTTATGAAGATTTATCGCAGTTGATACAATCGACTGCAAATGTTGAACGGTTAATTAGTAAAACAACTTTCGAAACACAGAATAAGCCGACGCACTTTAAAATTTATACAAAACAACGAACTTTTTTTTTAGCGAAATCGTTAAGAATGGAAACTTACATTTATCAATTTTTTTTTGCATATCCATCGCTATTAACATTTCCCTATAGTAAAATTCTTCTAATACCCAAATTTTAATATCAATTAGTTTCTTTTATAGACTCACATGAAAATCACTGTAATGATTTTTTGTTCTGGTCGAATAGATTATTTTCGACTCGTCGTTGTTCCTCTACTACTTTCGAACGGCTCGCATTTTTTCAAATGGTTAAAAGAATAGGCCTTAGGTGTCACTTTTTTGCATTATTCTTGAATAAAATAATTCTGCTTTAGAATCTCGATCGATGGAACTGTGGTGATTTTTCAAGATAAAATCAACGTAAAAAAATATTGTTTTTGTTCCTAAAAGGATCTGAAATATCACGAAATGTCGGTTGCAACTGTTTTTAAACATCCCGTTATTGTTTCATCAATTTTTTACAGATCAAAGTCGAAGGATCGTGGTGAATCGGAGTACAACAAAACGCCGAGTCGCGGTGAGACAATATACAAGAGTTTCACAACGATGAAGAGGGAAGCAGAGGGAAACAATAACGAGGACAGTATATCAATATCAAGCAGTAGATCGTCATTGGCTTCGTGGGATTTGGCGTTGAGACAATCATTCACCAAGCACGTAAGTATTTCATCACGAATTAAAAAAAAATTGAGTTATCGATAGAAAAATTGTTGTTTGCGTGGCGAAAAATTTGTCAGGCTGTTTTTCGCTCGAGTGAATCGCTTAGAGAATCGACTAGAAGTCTCGTTTTTTCATTTTTTTTTGTCTTTTGAAAAATCAACGGGACGTGTGTGTATTAGCAAGTATCTATAAATTGTAGTCAGTGTCGTCTTACGATGGTCAAACGAATGAAAAGAAAGAGGTTCATGCCAAGTGTACCGGGTTGAGTCGAGTAATATTGCCCGACGGTTCCACGACGGTCGTGCCTACTAGCCAATCGGAGAGTATTAAAGACGTGGTTACCCGCCTCCTCGATAAGCGAGCTCTCCGATACTCTAACTATGACGTTCTAGTACTAGCCACAGATGAGGTTAGTGCCAATCACTACTTAATTCACGCAACTTAAAGACATTAAGCTCAACTAACAAGCCCCTCAGACATCTAACCGCCTACTTCGAAGTCGCACCATATACAAAAACAAAATCGTTGCACGTTGTCGCAATCTGTCGATGGAAATATTGGCGATTGTTGCGCAACACAAAATCATCCGCTTTTAACGCATCGGGACGATGTGAAAGCCGTCTTTTTCACTGAATTTCATTGACATTATTTTAAATTATAATTTTTTTAAATCATTCAAAATTTCATTGAATTTCTGGTCTGCATTTTTTTTTAATATATCTGTACGAATAAAATTATTAAAATGTTGGCCAAGCTTTCAATACTCTCTGAAAACTATTGTTTTAGAGATTTTAGAGATTATATGAGAGCCGTCGTTTCCATTGAATTTTATTAATACTCTTTAAACTATGGATCTATGAAACTGTTTCTATTACTTGACTGAAAAAAAGGGTAGTTTCCAATTGCATAGAAGCTATTCACCATTGGAATAAAATTGTGCTTTAATATCTGGCCTATATTGTTTTTATTCGATTCCTGTACGAAATAAATGTTAAAATTGGGTCAAGCTTATAGTTACATCTTAAATTAATGATTTTGGAAACGATGTGAAAGTCATCGTTTTCACTGAATTTCATTAATTTAAACGATGATTCTATGGAATTTTTGCATATTTTGTAATGAAAACAGGTCTAGTGATTGACAAAAAAATTTTAAACGCTATTAGTTGATACAAGAAAATTGGAGCAAGTTGGTCCAATTTTTAAAAAATTCAGTTGAAACATAAAAAAAATATTAAGTTAGGGTTTAAAACAATGACATTGACGTTTAAGGAAACATGATGGGTTCAATAAAGCTTTCACATCTCTTCAGGTATCTATGGTTAAATGAATAACAATTTCTCGCCACACTTTTCATGCTTTAACTGTTTCCCGTATGGCTACATGGTGCTTTTACTTAGTAATTTAAATATATTTAAACAAAAATGTGCACGCTCAAGAGTACACGACGGTGATGGAAAACGTAACCGATAATATCGTAAGCACTTGTGAATCGTATTAATTCTCGCCACACATAAGCACTTAATTCGGCTAATTGTAAAAAGGTCGAAATTACCAATTTTACCTCGCAGAAAGCGATGTGAATTAAAAATAATGAAATTTTCGCTTTACAGCTTATAAATCTTAAATATCCTTCTGCGGTATTGGCTGGACAAGAGGTCGAGGTTGTACCTACGAAGGTATTGAAGGTAGATCTACCTTCCCGGCGAATAATAACTGTGATAGCGCACAAAGGTCGGACACTGAGAGAGGTGCTTAGACCTCGTTTGAACAAATACGGTTTCAAGCTAGAACTGATCACCATATGGGGTGAAGGACATCCAGTCGCGCTGGATATACCAGCCATACACGCGCCTACCCGCCTCGTTCTCACGTCCAATAGCGAAGGTACGGAAGATACGCCACTACGTCGTTTTCTTTTAAATTATTTTGATCTCTATTTTTTTGGTCATAATATCACGAAATAATTCTACTGTTTGTTGTTAAATTTCGATTATTCGCTCAAAATGCTTTCTGATTTATCGGAACTTTCACCCCGTATTCATATTTCCTACAGAAAACTCTTGTAAATGTGCAAAATTATAGTGTATAATATTGAAGATATTTGAGGGAAGGGAGTTCAAACTTGAGGATATTCAAAGACTAATATCCGATTTACGTGACCGCTAGTATTTAAAAAATGTGCTTTCGATCTATCAAACGAAGAATTTGTTGCCAGGTGGCAAATCCATGTAGGTAATGCAAGTAACCTACAACCATTTTTTTCGTTTTTATACCCTGCACACTTTAACAAGAGAGAACCAGTAGGCCAAATATACCCAACTCATATTCAGTTAAGCTTAAGATAAACCCTTATGGCATGTGTGCAGCTTTTGATTTTTTTGTAAAAGTTTGTGAAGTTACAATTTATGTAAGAAAATTATTTTCAAAATAACCATTCAAACCTGCGATCTTGCTTCAACTCGGTAGCAAAGTCGGAAAGACTAATTTCGAGCACAACTGAGAATTATTTGGGAATATTTGGCCTACTGGACCTCTTCGGAAAGTGTGCCGCGTGTGTAAAAAAAAGAACATTTTTTGTATATGATCCCAATTACCTGCACGCTTTCATTACCTGGCAAAAAATTCTTTGCTAAACAGATCAATAGAACATATTTAGAAAAATAATATTAACGGCCAAGTTAGTGAGATATTAGTCTTTGAATATTCGTAAATTTCACCTCACTCCTTACCCTTAAAGGTCGCTGAAATATATTTAGCTTCAATTTTTTTATTTGGAGCCAAAAATCGAATAAAAAATATGCGTATTGATCTGACGTATTTTTTATACACCGAATTTCTGAAAGTAAGCTTAGACGTCTATATGGTTTTCCAGAGGAAAATATTGTTATTTAATAGCCGCTCAAAGATATCAAATGCCGAACTTGTTGTCAAAGACTGAATTTAAAAATATATTATTGCCTTGCTATATTTTTTATGTACTGAATCCCTGAAGGTATACCATTTTCCAGGGGCTAATATTTATATATAATAGTCGCCCAAGCAACAAAGCAACTTATATTAACGTGTATCCAAGTAAGCGGTCAATAAAAATTAATATAGACCCCTAAACTTTGGCTTACTTTGAGGAACACGTTGTATAAAAAAGATGACAGGATGAGGGTTATGATAAATATGTAAAAAAATTATTACATTAGGAAAAAATAAATTTTGAGCCATTGAGCGACTCATAAATATCAGTGTTTTTCCTTGCAAACGTGCACATTTCTTGAATTTCAGTGTATAAAAAAAGGTGATGATTATAAGTTACCAAAAAAGATATCGATTTCTTAGAGTTTTAGTGAGGTCAACTTAAAACCAACAGACATGTTAATTCTTGCGTGAGACTAATGAATAAAACGTATGTATTTATTTACGACTTTTGGATCTTTTTTTTATAAACAGATTTTCATCGAGACGGTTTAAAATATCCCGACGAAATACCACAAGGGCAGCCCACTCTCGATGAAATTACAAATAAAGTATTTGAAGAATTATTAGTTGGCAAAAGTACAAACAAATATCATTACAGTGAAGGATCGTGCAAGGTTAGTAGATATGCTGCCAATAATTTCAAATGACTTGCGTTGAACGTTTGACTAATGAATCTTGTTTTATTTTTATCGTACAGTCGGACGAACAACGCTCTGAAGGGTCCTCCATTCTTCCTAATAAATTTTTTCTAAGAGACTCGACGATCCATGGAAAGAAAAAGGTATTGTTCAGTCGGTTTGATCAAATGAAACGATTGTTTCTGTAGTGAAATTAAATTGCTCATACAATTTAAGGGACACACTTAAATTAAATTAACAGTACACGTAAGTTCCGATTATAAAGCATGTTTATTGATTTTTACAGAGTAAATCGAAATGCAGCAACGCCAGCGAAAAAAGTGTTTCGACCGATTGCACCGGCGAAGAAAGTTCACGACCTCATCCGCCTTTGATTGCCAAGTGGCGGAATGGAGTAAAGCTTCAACTTCCCGGCCGATTTGAAGGAGACGGTAAGAGCCAAAGTAAAAATTGATTCCTCAGATTTTTTTCATATCGGTTTTCGTCGCTATCTCTTAAAATTAATTTTTCGTTTCTTTTTTCTATACTATCAGAGCTGTACGAGGGAATAAAAAGAGCGCAGAGATCGAGACTCGAGGACCAAAGAGGCACTGAGATCAATTTTGAACTTCCGGATTTTTTGAAGGTAGGCTTTCTATACTCGAACATTTTATTCGTGCTAACTAAACGCGTTCTAAAATTGACCGGTTATCAATTTTTTATTATTCTTATTAAATTTAAGGAGACTTCACTCTGATCAAATTTCCGTGCTAATTTATTTAATCGTTCTGTAAAGTTGTAAGCAGAAAATTACAGCGGGGGAAGATAATTTGCATTACAGTATGTGTACTTAATACAGAGAACAACATTAGTAATGGATTTGAAAAGCGGTAACTGATTGACATTACGTTTCATGGAGGAACATTTTCGTTGAGATATTTCTACGAACAATCCCTAATTCAAGATAAGATAATAAAAAGAATGTCGATCGTTAACAATTTACAGCCTTTTGTTTACACCGCGAAGCTAGTTTCATAAACAGGCGGCTACAAAACCACGAATGTAGAAATTTCTACAAAACTCCAAATTCAGTACCTAATATACATTTTATAAGGTTGAAACTTTTTTTTCTTTTAAAGCAATAGTATGATCAATACGCATATTTTTTTCATGCTTTTTTTTGGGGCTCGGTTTCCTTAATTTTTGGTTATAAAAATATAACTCCCATTTGAAAAAAAAAATGTTGCTTGCAATCTACGTAAGTTTTTTTTTAAAAGTATATGATAAACAATAAAAAATTTGTGTGAAGGACAGTCGAGTAAATTCTGTAAAAAATTTAGTCATTTCAAAATTCCTTGATTTCTCCTTAATAAGTCCAAATTGGGAGGATTCATTTCTAGGATATCTCTGTGTTCCCGATGCGCAACAATCCTGTTAATATTAATATTTAAATTGTATGCAAATCTTCCTTCAGATGTTTTTTTTATCTTTTTGTCTTGACAAAAAAAGCCTTAGCAATCATCGATTTACTCGAGACATAGTTTCAACGATCGGTGTATCGTGTGTTTCAGAACAAAGAGAATGGAAAGCATCTCGACGGCAAGAAGATGCGCCGATCACGCGCAGGTCCAATGAGTAGCGAGGGCTCATCGATATTTTACGACTCATCGACGGAGGAGAAGCAAAATTCGTTGGGGATACCGCATCGGAAGTCTATGTCGAACGGAAACGTGCAATGCAATGATCGGGACATTAATTACGGAAGCGTCGAAACGACCAACAAGATCTTCGACACATCGTGTAATCTGGACGGTACTCTCGTAGATGGCGACCAAACGATTATCGAAAACGGAACAAGAACGCAGAACAAAGTCGGGGAAACGTCCACATCGGATTCCCAGTATGTCTCCCCTACAAAATTAATGAAACCTCCGCCTCTCCCTCCAAAACCCAAAAGCTTACTCCTGACGAACGCTGTCAAAGCCAGTCACGTTATGTCCACGAAATTCTATCCAAGAACAGTGCAAAATAGCGCGTCGCCACCTACGGAATCACGTGAGAACACACACATTTTTTAATTCCGTTCGGGGATGAACGTGCCAATCAATGAACCCTCGAGCAATTTGTAAATTAAAACTTGCACTTCTCAAATCAATTTTAAGGGAATATGTCACTAACTGTTAAATAATTTTACAATAGAATCTACAATATTTAAAAAAACGTATTGAAAAGGCAATCGAAATAATTTTAATCTTCAGGGTTGTTGAAAAGAAGTCTTTCTCGGATCGAAAGTAGCATAATGCTACATAACGAGATTTTTCAATTTTTTATTGTTGATTTAGTTGCTGATACACAAATTTCCAGATCGAAATTCACAACAAAAAAGTTATCAATTTCCCGTTGAAATTAAAAGTATTTTGAACAGTTATTTTATCACATTGAATTTAAAATAATATCTCTAGGATTGTAGAAAACATCAATTTTCAATAATTTCAGAATATTTTGGTAGCACCGTATTTGGTGTATGTCCAGCTATGTATATCTATACATATGACTTTCAGTACTACTTTAAAATGCAATATTGTTTTTGACATGCGGACACTTTTTGTTTTTCCAATTGTTTGGTGATGCTGAAATTTCAATTTACACAGAAAGCATACATTTGTCATAGTAAATTCTTTGCAAACATGAGATTTTGCAGAAAATATCTTCACGTTTCATCATATACTGTCCACGTTAAACTACTGGAATTTGTTGATTTATATCTCAGCAACTGTGAGGATAAATATATGGTTTTTAATCTTTAAAACTTCTTTATACTTTGCTCTCCAATACAAACAAATGACGGGATCAATATTTTTAAAACAACGTACATGACATATTCACTTAAAGGCGATATGACAAAGAATGGCTGCGAAAGATAGAGCTTCGATGAAGCGCAAAAGACTTAAGGCACAAAAAGTTTTTTTCAGCGGCGAAAAAAAATCGTATAAAAATTTCCATTCGATTGATTACTTGTGACGCTGTTTCGATCATATAAAAAATCCCAAGGTTCTAATATAATTTAACAAACATTCTAACAAACATTCCATTTGTACAAAATATAAAATATATTTAAAAAACACATACAGTTTCTTATAATCGGATCCGATGATTTTTATTGCATAAACATCGTTAAGAGCAATCAATTTCATGGGATTTTTTTTTTACGTTTTCTTAACGATAAAAAAACACGCCTTTTGTCCCTGCTTAAACTAAAAACTTAAAATGAAAATTCATATTTTTTACATTCAAATACCAAAATTAAAAAATCAGAAGAAAAAAAAACTTAGACAAAATATCTCGTAATTACGTTATACATTTTTTGTATCCGCTAACTTAGAAGAAAATTTATTTTATTTATAATCCGACGGAGATTATTTATAATATGTGAAATATATTTTTGCTACGAAATTATTTATCGTACTACGAAAAATGTATTATTTAATTGTTTTGAAATAAGCTTTCCGAAAGTGTTCATTCATCGGTGCGTTTACCCTCTGCTCTATCTTGTTGCAATGCCCACCGAATTAATTAAGGCAGAAAATGAATTGGGAAGTAATTTTTGTATCATTTATGGAGTTTGCCAGGCTTGTAGGATATTTTTATTTTATGTCGTGAAAAAATATTGAAGCAATCATTCCGTTGATCGTTGTGCAATTTAGTGTGTGTGTGTGTGTACTGCGCATCAAATCGTATTGTAGAAGGGATTAGCTGCTCTAGCGTCGAGAGTCATTGTCGAATATTTTATTCGAGACTCTTTAAGATCTCGAACTTTAAGATCAAATATCGACCTGGATTCTCAGTCTTCCCTTCGTCGAGAGATTGACTTAGAGTGTAGAAGCGTCTCGCAGTAGTGCCAGTTTTCAGTAATAATTGCATTTAACGAACGTCCATCTAAATCTTAATTCCTAGCAGCTTTACTCGCGATACTTCATTCGAAGTTTTCGAGTCCTGAAGTCAAGACTAACGAAGAAAAAAAAAGAAAATTAATACGTTGATTAAGGAAAAAGAGAGAAATAAGATGAAACGACCATGTCGTTATCGTTATATTTATATTTTTAATATTACTGTTATTTCTGGTTATACAGGATCGTATTAGGTATATTTTATTATATTTATAAACTGTTCAGCGTCACCGCCTGGACGTTTACAAATACAATCGATCATTCATGTTTCGCTGAATGAAGAGAAATAAATTATATGAATCTTTTGCTCCGAAACATTTGTCTCGTCAATTTTTTCGTTTTACCTATTTCATTTTCCATATTTTAACGCGTCGAATTAATTGCACTAAAATTTACTCCAAAGTAACATTACTAAAAATGATTCGTATTACTCCAAAATAGCTTATGTAGCAGTAACTGACGCGCACAGAATTCACATTCACCAACAATTTATCACCAAAATACCTCGATGTTATGAAGTAAAAAAAAATACAAGTCATGCGAAATATTACGAAATTGTGACCATTATCCCATATTACAAACATATTATCCCACTTTTAATTACTTTGTGTTTGTGTTGAAAAACTACGATTTTCACTACAAGTAACGTATAATTTCTTGTAATTAAAATATTTTCAGTAAATAATCATACGATTTCGCGTGAATTGTATTTATTTTTACTCCAGAACCTCGATTGAACCCACTCTGGCGATTTTTTAAATGCAATTCACAAACGCCTAAAGATTCTCATCATCTTACAGGAAAATAAACGTGCATTTTATTGAATGAAAAAAATGATCGTAAAATTATTTTTCAGCTACGTTGATTTTAAAAAAATCTAGTATATTCTGAAAAGTTGAATTAAAACATCTGAATACATTCGAAAAAAGTTTCGAGAAGAATTAAAATTTCTGTTTAATTATTAAGCGACTGAAATGTTCAGAAAACAGTTGTTGAATTGGTGGTATCAGTCATTTATGTTTAAACTAAAATAGTCAACGACTGGTACAATCTGATTTTTTAAAAATGGTCACTATCCGCGGTTAGAATTTATGATTTATAAATTATGGTTCACTATAGCGCCATGGGGGACCATCTGGCAGCGCCCTCGCTGTCATCTACATAAGCTTAGTTCAAGCAAATATTTTCGTTTCGAACGATATGCTTTGTTTTCATATTTGTTTCAGTCGTGACCTTTAAATTATTCGACACCAGACGAGGACTCAGTATGAGTTTCGCACAGCGCGAATAATCATTGTACATCGTGTTGTCGAGCGAAATATATAAAATAAAATAAAATAAGGCGATTATCGGTGAAAAATTCGACCATTTCTTTTGTTTATTCGTCACCCGTTAACGTCGAGTTTCTCGTGTATTATTTCACCATTTAACTCTATAAAGCGTGTGTATGTATTGGCGCGGATGTGTGCCGGGAATCCCGCCAAAACGATATTGTTTTGCAGACGCGACGAGATGTATCGCCGGAATCTTTCCTTCTTGTAATATTACGTGGAAAACGGACAAAGCTCATATCGTGCTTTCCAATAAGTCACGTTTTTTTTTCAGTAAACAATACTGAAACGAATATCAATAAATATAACATTGTGACTTTATTGTAATTGTCGTGATTAAGGCAGGGATTAGGACTTTTCGAGAATCTCGAATGACAAAAATTTGCAAAAAAATTAGACTGCCGAAAAATCACCTCTTGTTAGATTGAATAATCAGCCATGAGGAGAATTAGAAGGTTCAGTAAACTACACACGAATCGCAATTTACCTGCTTGAGATCATCAAACTCACCGATTTTTCGAGAGGTAAGGTTTAAACCAACAATAACAGTAATAATAATAATAATAATAATAATAATAATAATGACTTATTATTATTAAAGTTAAGTAGTAGTAATATTTGTTACTAAGTAAAGCAGCATTACTAATAACAACCATTAAGTTAGGTTAACTTAAATATTGTTTCTGAAAATGGGAGCTTTGTGATTTTTTTTTATTTTCAAGGCCAATACTTAACAAAATTAAGGGAAATTTGATACAGAGTGTAGTACAAATTCATAGAGACGTTTAAATTGTATAAACCATTGCATTTTTTTAAATTGAAGCTGACTTGTAAAATTATAGGCCTGTAATTTGAGAATCTCTTAAACAGTTGATTTTAAAAAGTTCAGGCAATTACATAATAAATTCTCGTACTGGCTACAATATTCGTTACAATATATTGAAATATATGTATATATATATATATATATATATTATAATTGAGATCTTAGGGCAACTTGAATTTTCTCGTCTTCTTATCACTCATATTTTATTAAACTTTTGTTTTTATTTTTTTTATTTGCAAAGAAGTACCTTACATATTGCTTCCTCATAAATTTCCATTTTTAACACAACTTTATGAAGAAATATAAAAACCTATTTTGCAGTCTGTACAAAATTGCAATAACCGTCATTAATAAAAAAAACATGTATAAAGAACTTCTGTACTTCAATTAAAAAATAATAATAATAATAAACAATAAGGGTTCGAATTAACTCTTTGTTTTTTTTTACATTGAAGTAGCGAATTTTTTATAAATTTTAGTTTTCTAATATATAAGAAAGAAAAGACAATTGATTTTCTAAAAATAATTTCTTGTGCGAAGAGTGTATTAAGTATCAATAGTGCGAAAAACGGTAATATGAAAGAGAAAAGTTCGTTGGCTAGCGTCGTATGCAAGCTGCCCGCCTCTCAGATTTCCGATAGTCGCGCGTTTAACAACTGTCGTACATCAGTGTTATAGACTCTTCTTCGAGTCTAGCTTTACTCTCGTTACTCGGTGGTTCTTTCGCATCATCTAATTTTTGGGTAATTCGAGCTACAATGCCTCAGAGTTTCGGGAAGAAGGACAAGTGCGTCCTTTCTCAATCGAGCTTGTTGTTGGCTGGTGGTGTATCGAGTGTTGCCATCGCGCGGGAGCGAAAGAGAGCGGAGAGGCGGAAGCGTAGGAGCGAGTAAGACGACTCGAGAAAGTGCGCGGAGACGCTCGGTGGATGGAAAGCGAGAGTGGGGCAAAAGTTTAAATGTCCAGCGGCCGTTGGCAAGCCAGTCGCAGTCGGCCGTCGGTAGTGGCGACGACTGGTTGGAAGAAGAAGATGCTGTTGATGGTGAAGCGAGCTGAGGAGGATCGGAACTCGGGACCCCTACTGTGAATTCTCGAGTTTGATACTTCGACGCAATATCCCTTTCCCTTCTTCTCGATACACGTTTAAGGTTATATAAATTCTTGTCGCAATTCTATGTATTTGTTTATTCGATATGACTTTGTATTTACAAAATAACATTTTTAACACGACATAGCGCCCTTAATTTCCATAGTACGGTAGTCGTACAGTGCACATTTTTTCCGTCGTAAAATTCTCTAGATGCACATGTTTTTTTAGATTTGTTTGTTTCTTCATAGAGGAAGCTTTGTGGTGGCAAAAAAAAAATCCAGATTTTTGAGCCAGAGTACTTAGAAACTTAGAATATCTCAACTTAGTCAGAAAATCATATTTTGAAAAAATGTATCAGTGTGTATGTGTGGTGGCCTCAAAAAATTCGCACATCTGTTTCTCGAGAATGCCTTGGACGTATCTCGCCCAATTTTGGCACACCAGTAGAGCACCATACCCCCACTCTTTGATTGAATAAAGTGTAATATTTGCCATTTTCTTTTCCCAATCCAATAAAACGAATGTTTTCGACATTTTTGGGCTATTTTATTACATATTTCAACATTATAATACTTTTGTATTTTTTAAATACAAAAGTATTATCTTTTTGTATAGAATATGCTGAAATGTTTAAAACACGTTGAAGTTGCTCATCGGCGTGCAATACATCGTGCGTAATTTTTGTCTGAAACGAAAAAAATGGATCCAAAGTAGAACTTTGCACATTGCTTCCTCATGATCATTGAATGTTTACAAAGCTACCTCAATGAGGAAGTAAATTGATCTATTTTGGCTTCCTCTTAGAGAAAACTTCATGTAAACATTCACAAACATCATGACGAAGCAATGTACAAAGCTCTACTTTGCATTCTTGTTATAAACAAACAAACAAACAAATTCTGTTTACATATCATATATTGCTCTCTTTTTACATTTGAATTGATTTAGTGTCTGTTGACTTGAGTTAGAGGAAAACGTTAATTTTTTTTTAAATTCAAAATACCATAAAATCCGAACCCCTTTACTGATAATCACCAAATTTGGTACATAGCAGTGCAGGGTATTATTTTTCGTCTGTAGAAAATTTCAGTTAATTTGGTGATATTTAACGTAAGTTAGAGAAAAATTAAAATTTTTCGAAAAATTCGAAATCCCAGAAAAATCTAACCTATTTACCAATTTATCCTAAATTCAATACCAGTCGTTCTTTGACATGGCTTTGTAAGTGTAAGAGAAGTGGGCACTTCTCGCACCGCGTGGCATAATATACTATTTCATAATTAGTGCGATTGCAACACTCATCAGAAAAAAAGTTTTACCGCACTCGTATCGTAATGTACTATTTTTGCATTGAACAATGTGATAATAGCGTCTATCTTTGCCGTCGGCAGACGTTGAGCGAGCCTCTCTTGGGTGTCCCACGGGATTTAAATGCCCAAACGACCGTTAGCAACGTCAGCGCAGTGAGTCTCTGGGTGGGAGGCTGGAGAGTTTGAATAGTCGAGTGGCAATGTACTCACACATGTCCGACTACAATAGTGTCAAAGATTGGACCTGTTCCCCACCCGCACTTTCCCCTTCTCGCTCTTGATTACATATATATACCGGCTTCATTCTCGTTTGGCACGTTCAGCCTCTTCACTCCCTCGTCTGTGGACTCTCATATGCACGGCATCTCGCTTTTTTTTCCCTCTCGATTTCGATCCACGTCCTAAGCTGCACGACCGTTGGGCTCTCTCGTCCGTTGTTTATCGCAAATATTTCCCCTTAGCATCTACATTATATGCGTTAGTGTGTAATAGCCGCTTTCTCTGGCATCACGCGCTCGCATGTTGCCCCTTCGCAGTCTCTAACGTGAAGTCATGTCGCCAAGATCGCTCTGAACCATCGTAACAATTACATCGCTCATCTTTGTTCATTATTAACGTCACATCTAATCCTCATCGGACGATCGTAAAATACTTTGCGGTACGTTTAATTGAAACTTTAACTAACAGCCACTCCCTTTTTAATCATCATCGGTGAAATCCACATTGATACGAACTGTTATTTATAAGCAATTATATTGCAAAATAATAGCTAACACTTTTGTTACTAACCGAAAACATATACGTATCTTTATACTGATACTGTTGATATGTATACCAATAAAATCGTTTGCTATGGTATTCTGATGGTGCAATATGGAAGTTACAGTTTTTTCTATTTTTTTTCTTTACAGAATAGAAAATAATTCAATAAATTAAACTATTTTTTATCGGTAAGACAAAAACTAGAAAACATTAAAAAATAATTTTTGTAAAAAAATAGTGTAATTTGTTGAAATACTTTCTATTTTGAAAAAAAAAAAAAAAAAAATAGAAGCAAGTTAAACCGAAAACAATTAAATTTCAGTTTGTTATATTGGGATCTAGAGACCTTTTTACACGATCGGAATATCGCATTTCATAAGGTTTTTAAATATAATTTTTTCTAACTGATAAAAAAGCAAACAACTGCTTTTTAGTGGGTAATTGGTAGAGCATCACTTCCAATACTTTTAACTATAATATATTTGTATATAATGTATTAGCTTGAGTGCTCAAGTTAAAGCATTTATGAAAAGAGAAAAAAATTGAAATCGTTTTAGAACCGATGAAAGAATGTTTCTGTCTGCTACCTGCATAGGCTTCAAATTTTTCTTATTTTATACTCGATATTATGGAATTTTTTCAAATTTTTAAATTATGGTAGACATTTTGTAATCAATTTCAAAATTCTTTAAGTGATTTTGAGTTTTTAAAAGAATTAGAGTGTTTCTTTGAGTAGATACAATAAAACAAAAAAATATTGGCACCGATCGGAAGGATCAAAGGTTTACCGAATTGGTCACCAAGAATACTTCGAATGTAAGAAAACAATAATGAAAGGGAGGGTAAAATGTGAAAGCCTGAACAAAGCAGTAAAAAAAATTAATAAGTATAGTATTAAACAAAAATTATAAATAATAATAATATAATTATTACATTATAATTATGTAATTAAAAAATATAATAATAAGATTTTCAACTCACTGATTATTCGTACATTCTCCGTTTTTTAAATCAATTTTTGACCCCAGCTGAGGTCATTTTTTTATGGCTTTTTTTTTTAGAGATACCGTCTCCGTATGACGGCAACATTTTCTCTATTCTCTATTTAATTGTCTATATACTGCGAGCAAAATGTATTTAATGCATAGAGATGCATTAGTTTTAATTTTCCCTTCTGTGTAAATAGTGGTTAGAGTCGATCTCGTGTTATAGTATCAGTCGGCATGGACAGGATCAGAGGGAAAAAATTATTTGTCAACAGGGCTTGTTGATTCGGTGGCCTGCAGGCTTCTCGTGGCACGCTTGACTCCCGCGTTCACTGTTATACTGGCAGTTGGTGTCGATTAACCTTTCGAACGAGTGGCCCTGCCGGGGATCCGTTTCGTGACCCGAGGCAACTGCTAGCTGCAACAGCATAACCCATGTATATGTATATATATATATATATATATGTATACTTATTATAAAGCCGGCATGGCTTTGCGTTATGCTCGCGAACAGAGACGTCGTTTAGCCGTTTCATTAACTCAACGGGCGCGCACCCGCCTCTCCAGCACCCTGCAACTTTGCCCTGTACTCTTATAATGCTCCTTGCAATGCACGTTCATATATGCTCTTTTATGTCAAGAAATAACATTATTTCAATTTTTGACTAGTTTACTTTACGACTTCTAAAAAGATTGTGTTGATTATAATTTCAGAAAATGAGAGTGAAAAAAAAAGTCATTGAACTTACAAAGGACATTGATTTTGAATGTTAATAGTGCCAAAAATTCGATAATATATTAGTTTTTTTGTTTATATTAAATAAGTTGAGAATTTCTTTAGAATTAGTTTTTGACTAGTTTACTTCTCGAGCTGAATAATTGTTTGCATTTTCATACATTCTCAGCCGAAAGATCGATTTGATTATAATGTAAATAAGTTGAAATGAGAGGGAAAAGAAAAAAAAAAAATCATTGATCATGCAAAGGACATTGATTTAGAATAATAATAATGCCGAAAAGCCATGAATAAATTAGTTTCAGAAAACTGTTTACCAAATTTGATAGAGAACTTTTTTCTATATTAAACGAATTCACAATTTTCCGAATAGGTATGATTTTACTGAATTAATTTTTTTTTAAATTGAATTAAGGGTCTTTCTTTATAGAACTGTTCGTTCAATGATATTGAAACTTCTTATATGTGAATCTGTCTACAAGAACATTCATATCCAAGATTTGGGTCAAGTCAATCATCTCTTAAAATAAGAAAATAAAAAATGTCTATTTCATAATTCTAAGTACAAAAAAACGTATTCATGAAAATCATAGAATTTATTTCATAATTCGAGAGAAAACAGCGTTTTCTATGGATAACTCTTTCCATAGAAAACGCTGTTTTCTCTCGAATTATGAAATAAATTCTTTTTTTAATGTTGCTCTGAATTTGACAGAACTTTCATTATTACCTGTACAAACTGCAGAAAAATTCAGCGCGTTGACTAACCTATATATTGACTAGGATTTGTTGGATTATTCGCCAAAAAAATGTAATCGATCTAATTATAATGAATCTGAAAAATTACTTTCTTTGTTTCGCGGTTTAAGACTGACAAGAGGTATGATACAAATCCTATAATCAATTTCAAAATTAAACTTAACACTGAAATCGTTTAATTTTATTTTGGAGTGTTTGGTTTGGACAATGGATTATTTTCATTATACACTGAAAAATTAAATAATGAAGGTACCTAATTCTGGATACAGTGATTTCAAAGTCTCTAATAATTGGTAAAAGACTTTGACACTCTGACTATTAAAAAAAGTTGCTAAGTTGAACGATGCTCATTGCTTCCTCATTAATTTTTTTTTCACAAAGCGATCTCTATGAGGAAGCTTATTTATTCATTTTGGCTTCCTCATAGAGGAAGCTTTGTGAAAATGGAAATGTAATCTGTTGCAACATGAAAAATCTCAAATTGCTCCAAAATCAAAATCCATTTACCGATCGTCATCAAATGACGTACATAGCAACAGTGAATATTTTTCATATGTATATTTCATTTCGAAAAAGTTTTAATTCATTCATTGTTAGTTGACCTGAGTTATAAGAAAATGATAATTTTTTTTAAATTTCGAAATCATGTAACAAATATCAGTTGATTTTGTGAGATTTTACGGGAGTTAGAGTAAAACGTACATTTTTAGAAAAATTTAAAATCTCATAAAAACCGAACCTATTTATAGATTCCCCCCAAATTCAATACCGATCCTTCTTTAAGACTGCTTTCTGTATAAAAAGTTATTTAGCTCTATAGCTAAAAATTTGCGGAAGCTAGAACGCGTACAGACATGTTTCGAAAATTGCAAAGTTAAATAAAATTTGAACATATTTTTTTGATAATTATCACAAGCGATTGCGTCTACCTGCCAACATACGTGCCAAATTTTAGCCCGAATGTTAAAGCCGTTCTTGAGATATGCAAGTTTGAATTTTGAATGCTGGTCACACACATCCATAGATACATTTTTTCTAAATCATTTATCTCGACGTTTTCAACCATTTTAAGCATACCGACATGAAAATCTAGAAAAAAAAAAAAATCACGAAAACAAAGCTTCCTCTATCAGGAAGCAAAATGTATGATTCTTTTTTGAGCCCAGCACGCAAAACTGGGGTGACTTTCCAAAGAAAATGCTTGCTGACTAATATAATTAATTATTTTCATGTTTAAATTATAAATAGTGGATGAGTCACACCTTAAAACTAAAACTCGAAAAAACAATGTACTTCCAATCACCATTTAAGCGGGTGTTTCACTGATTTCTGAGAAAAAAGCGTATTCTTTTACCTGGAAAGAAATCGTATAAAAAATATAAATCGATTGATTGTTGTAGCGATATTCTAATGATGTGAAAAGTCTCTAGATCCTGATAATATAATAAATTGTAAGAGTTTCAATTATTCTAAATATATATTTTGTAATATTTTCTATTTTCAATAATTCTTATTCCTACAATTCATGTTCGGACTTAGGATTTTTTTTTCATGTTCAAAAGACAGTTATAAACAATCGCAATTAATTTCTAAATATTTATAAAAATAAAAATAAAATTATATTGCAATGCTATTCGTAAATATATTTTTTTATATCCTAATAAAAAATGATGATTCTATCGATTCAGTTGATAGAAAAAAATATTAATTACATTTTTGTTTTATATACTTTCAGTTGGAACCGTCGGTGGTGAACAATCCTTAAGTTTTTGGTTTTGTTCGTCGTAACATTACTCAACGTAACATTCATCAATCGTTTCGAAATTGAATAAAAATAAATAAATAAGAATCGACAAAAATCGAGATTCATTAACGACAAAATACTATTGCCCGGAAATTACCAGATCAAAATAGTTGAAAATCAATATTATATATTGATAATAGCGTGGTATAAAGTATTCAACTCGAGAATCCAAAAATCTCCCACCATAAACAAATATCTTTTCCGTACATCGTGAAAACCTCAACTCGATAAGGAAATTCCACTTGAAAATTCGAAGAAAAAAAATCGTACATCGTGACAGCGTCAATTGAATAAGAAACTTGTAATTGAAGATTGGAGAAACACTAGTCGTGAAAGTGATAGATATATTTCGGAGTAAATTGTGTTTGATCGCGAGTAGAGATTAAAAGATGTCCAACTTTCGGAAAGTCGGTAGATTGACGAAGATCGTGGAGTCGAGCGAGTCGCCCAGAAACGACGCTGGAAGAAAATTGATGACTCCCCCGATGATTTCGCCCATTGCCAGCATCGTTCGCGATCTCAGTCGGTCAACTTTGTCGTCTGAAGGGAGTCCAAAATCCAACAAACGGAAGACACCAGTCTTGGATTCCGCCACACGGAAGTTGGGTGAGTTATCGTCAATTAAAAATATTTAAATTCTTTTTATTACTTTATCTATTAATAAACAGAAAAGAAATTAACACACAAAGAATTGCATTATTCTTGCAAACTCTTTCCCCTTAATTAAGGGATTATACCTAGTTAGGTGGCCAAAAAAAAAAAATACATATTTTTGCGATTTTCTTTTTAGAGAATCGTAATCACATATTTCTACAGAAGTTTGGTATTTCAAACGTTAAAAGTAATATCTGAAGAACAATCAGACATGTTTATGAGTAAAAATATTTTATTATAACGGAGTACAGCGTATGTTCGGAAAGGTCTTTTGCGGTGACCAATGCCATTCGGAACCAGGTTGTGTAAAACAAAAAAAATTACATGAATTTCGTTATATGATTTTATTCTGTAATTAATCGAAGGAATTTCCAAAATATTAAATTAAAACAAAATTGCGGGTGTTCAAACTCTTGATTTTGTTTCGGACAAAACATGGTGATTTTTCGTTGATAAAGTTGAAAGTATACTTCGAAAAAATAAATCATTCGATCAAACACTAGATTTTTGCACCTGAGACGTTCTGTACAAATTGCGCCACGGACCATAATTATCAGATCGATTAAATTTGTCCACCGATTAACCCGACTAATCCTGTCGAAGATATGAATTTGTCATGATGCCAATTTTTTTGTGGTTTGTATACATAATAATAAAATTTTGATCAAACTTGGAGAAAAATCAAGGCACAACATTGAAAAAAATATAATTCTTCGCAAAAATGCATGAAATTTATTCTGCGCAGCTATGAAAATTTTTGTGCAGGAACTACATTAAAATATCTATGTTTTATGTTTGTACATTTTGTTTGTACAATGGATCGTTTTTTATTTATAGCGAATGGAAAAAACACTAAAAGTGAAAATCGGTATTTAATTTTGAGTGAATTATAATGTTAAAAAATCTAAAATCATTTGTACCCATTCCAGACACTCCGCACCTTGCACATAAGTAGGGCATCGTAACCACTTTATTTGCTACAATTTTTGCAATAATCTCTTGATAATTCGAAATGTTTGCATTTCTTTGAAAGTGCGCGGAACCTTCAATTCTCGTATGAATAATCAGCTATCGAGTCGACTAATCGTTCATAATTACTGATATGTTTTGTTGTTTGGAACAAACTGTACCAGATGAAGAGGCTTAAAGATAATCTTCAGTTCGAACTGAAATTTGATTTTAAGTTCAATTTGGCGATTAATCTTAAGGTCAATTTTAAGTTCAATCTTAAGTTCCAAAACGCCAATCGACTCGTACAACTAGGTATACCCCTTAAATTAATATTTAAAAAATAATGAAATGTGCATGTAAAAACATGTAATTGGATAGTGCGGCTTGGGATTAATGACCGATAGTATAGTTATCATATTTTACACGACCTGTTGTGTAAATGTGCATGATTTACTATAAAATTTTCGTCCAATACATAAAAACGACACGTTACATGAGGCCGATAATCGCAGACGTCTAGCGTATCGCAAGCGGATGTGACGCTGCTGACGGTAAATTTGCATAGTTTATGCGTCGTAGGCTCGAGACCGTCGTCTATACTGCCTATAGTAATGTATTTCATCTGCAAGCTGCCCAGTTCCTTCGCGATGTTTTACCTGTTCGGCTGACAATTGCGCTGAAAAAATGTGAATCCTTGTCCCACGCGACACGTGTTTGACACCTGGCTGTCGTCAAGCGAGTTTGCGCTGTCGCTCTGTCGACAGATAACTTATTCACGGAAACGTGGAACAGACGATGTACTGTTTGCGCTGTACAGCTATTCCTGGTTTATTACCTGAGAAAGTATATGGAATTCAAATGCGTCACTTATACAAGACGAAATTGTCATTTTTTTGTTAGCAATATAAAATCGAAAATAAAAATTTTAACTAACTTGGTAGTACACCAATTTGTACAACATTAGTTAATAAAAAAAGATTACTTTTGACAGGATAAGGATTCAATATTAGACAGTAAAAATGAAACTGAGACTTTTGTACACTGAACGAAAACTTATTGCCCACTATTTGATTTTTTGTTGCTGTTAACTTTCCATTTTTTTAGTTCTAATTTTATAAATAATTTTTTTCTTGTTACCTGTGTAATTTTTGTTTCTCAGAATGAAAAATAAATGATGTCAAAAGTACGTTGAAAGTGAGTATTTACAAATCATAGTTAATGTGATAAACCAATTTGTTACTTATATAACAAAATTAATTTAACACAACGTAACACACGAATTTAACACTTGTTTGTATAATCATTTTCTAACAAAAGGAATCGTAAAAGACAAACAACTTTTTGTTAAAGAACTAAATTTAGTTATGATTTATTTAACAAAAAAATTTTTACGAAACGTCGCACTCAAAATAACTTACACCAGGATAAAAAAAAATGATTTCTTATGAACATTCTTATTGAATTAACAAAACATTTGTTGGATACCATTATTATTAATTTAATAAAATATTTATGTGGTGGCCAAACCGCATTTTATATTTTTTCACACTGTGCTCAAAATTTGGAATGTGGTCAAATCTTCTGAAGATAATTGGGGAGTTATGTGCCATCGTTCAAGTCGGAGTAATTCGAGATAAGCTGTTTAATCGACAATCGAACTGGTGGGTCGACTGGCAGATTCGCTCCAAAAACCCGGCGTTTCACGAGAACACACGTTGCCGTGAACGGAATCCTCGTGGCCTGACTGGACGAGCCGGCCGGGAGACACGAGACGTGCGTAAAAGCCGCCGGCAAGACGGGGTGGGATGGAACCGGGGCGAATGGGAATTGGTGTGGGGTGTTCCTTCTCGAGGGATTTCCCCGTCCTTGAAGGGGCCGCTGACGTCTGCTCGTGCCCCTGGTAAACTCTTATTCCAAACTATCTTCAAGTCGTAGTGGTTCTCACTTCGTCCTCAAAATCTTGAGTTGATTCCAAAAAGATTAATTTTTACAATCGATAATTAAACACACCTTATTTATTTTGATAATTTGACTCCAACCATTTTTTTTTAATTTTCCCGACAAAAGTTAAATTTGATTTAATATCATAAATTTCGAGCTGGCTCGAATTTTTTTTATTTTGCACAAGGCACTTGAAAATTTATTTATTTCGAAAATTGCGATACGATTACAAAGAAAAAATTCATTTTGCGGTAGTAAGTTAAAATTTTATTGTTTTCACAAATTTCTTACTGCGTCCTCAAAATCTTCAGTTGACTCCAATTTGACTTTATTTATTTTGTTCAGCTGACTTGAACATTTTTTATTTTCCCGACAAAATCTAAAATTGGTTTAACTTGATTAATTCCAACCTGGCTCCAAAATCTGCTCATTTTGCCGGAGATAGATTAAACTCTACTTATTTAATATAAATTTCGAACAGACGACTTGAATTTACTTTCGAAAGAAATTCTGAAATTTTTAAATTCTTAACATTTTCAGTTGTCTCCAAGAAAATGTAATATTTGCAATTCACGATTCGAAAATTCATTAAACGTTATTTATTTTGATCAGCAGACTCCAACATTTTTTTAATTTTCCGGTCAGAAGTTAAAACTGGTACAAAGCCAAAAAAAAAAAAAAAATTATTTTGCGGATGAAAGTCGAAATTAATTTTTTTGTTCACAAATTTCGATCAATTCACTCCAATTTTGTGGTTATTTCGCGAACGATATTAAATTCTTTTTTGTTTCAAACCTCTTATCTTCATAGGAGATAGGAAGGTTGTCCATTAATTAACTTTTTTCGAGTCAAAGAATTTCTTTATTGGTATATTATTAACCATTTGCATTTTTGAACTTTGAAATTTAGAGTTTTACTGCACTAAAATTATTTGACTTAATTAGTTGAAATTATTTTCGACACCGAAAGGTCCTCGTTTACATTTTTGTAAATTTACGTAACGCAAAAAAAAAATTGACAACGTTCTTTATTTTCACTCATACTTTAATTCGTTGATACAATTAATAATAATGATAATTATTACAACTATTTTTTTTTTACAAAACTGCATTTGTGTCATTGTGTCATTTATAAGCCGTTCGACTCCAAAATATGTTTTGTTACCAAAAACTCATTAAACAAATGACTAATTATAAAATGATAAACTACATAAAAGCGATCACAATCTCCTCCCGCGTTGAAAATAATTAATTCTCAAGCCGCTAATAATCCAAGGGTTCGAGTTGGCGTGGTCCGCTCAGTGCATCAAAATTAATATACCAGTGATTAGTATAAAGCCATAACGAGAAAGGGTCACATGAGTAATTTGTAATACGTTTTTGCGCCACGTTATACGACAAATCGTGTGAATCAATCAAGTGGAGTTTTAAGAGTTGCCTCGAGTCTGAAAAAAAGGGTTAGTCCCGTAGACGTCAGACGCCCTTCGCGGCGAAATTTCTTCTACTACAACGATATTGAATTATTTTAAAAACGTTGAGTTTGAGAACCCCTCGGGGATACCAGAAGCAAGTAGCTCGTGCCTGGGTTAGACCAGGTGCTCACCTGCCCTTTCTCGCTGGGTGGCTGCGCGCTGGCTGGCGCCCCTTTTGCCCGTTCTTCGGGGCTGTTGCCCGTCGTATTCTCGCCTGTACTACTACAACTATACTTATTTTACTAACACTTATACCCCTAAGTATAGGTGTCGTGAGCGGCCCTTAGCGTGTTAGTTTCTTGCCTGGTTTAGGAACGTCGTCTTTCACCTACACACGATAGTGCGAAATATCTTTCACACATGTTTGTGTGTGTGTGTGTGTGTGTGTCTATATGTATAGTTATAATACCCAGGTTGAGGAGCCCTCCTGGGGCACTGACCTACCCCCGTAACTATACAAGAGACCGTTATAAGGCGGATCAGCTGTTTGCGGAGCGGGTGAATAGCTCGTGCTATTTGCCCTTCGACCGTGCTAATTAATGCCACTTAATTATTAATTAATTAATAACTCGACAATTCAGAGTTTATTAATTTAGTTAATTAATTAAAATTAGATTTATATAAACCACCTATGGCGATCTGCAAATATGTATTGGAGTGATGTTTGAACGGAGCAATTATGTCTAATTGCGAATTGTTATTATTAATTAAGAAAAGTCCATAGTGACTTTAAGAAAATGCACGGATTTTCCATGTAAAAAGGTACATAACAATTGAAGTACATGAATTATGAAAGATTAAGGTATTTTTTTTATCAACTTTAACATAAACTTTAAAAAATGAATTTTAAAGCATCTTTTTAACACAAGTAAAAGGACATTGGATATTAATTAAATTCATTGACAACGTTACGTATAAATCATGCACCTTGCATTACATTTGATGTTAGGAACAGCATGTAAATTTCATCTCTTTTAATTTCAATGGATTTTTGATGCATTGTTTACTGAGGTATCCAAGAATAGAGGGACAAAAATTATTGCCTATCAATTGTCTGCGAAATGGGTGAATATAAAGGATATAAAAACCACATGCTTTTTATATCCTTCGTTTTGCTATTAATTGGAGTTATGTTTGGACTGAATAATCGCGTTTAATCACGAATATTAATTACTAATTAAGGGGTGGCCATAGTGACTTTTTAAATTTATTCTACGATCAAGAATTTTTCACATACACTATTAAAAATAGTTCAAGCATCTTTAATGAAAAAAAAAAGCCTAACAATAATGTTGTAATTATGTGATGTATTTTGCGTCAATTTTCAAGACGAACTTTCTGAACGAATTTAAAGCATTTTTTAAAAATCATAAGCGAAAAAATGAACATTATCTTTAAACGAATGAACCGTTTTTCATTTGTTTTTCAACGACCTCTACATTAATCCAATAAACTATTTAAGACAATGAACGTTATTCACTTTATTTCGTTATTAATTCAATATGTATACAATATATTATCGTTTTATTGAAACAATAAAAACGTTTCTATGGATCAAACGTTTCTTTATTATGTCCGTCAAGTAAATGTTTCTTTAAAGCCAATGAAATGTTCTCTTTGCAGTTAAAATTGAAGATTTCATCCAAATCAAATCAAATATTTCGTTGCGTCAATAAAAACATTTTTAATGCATCCATTTATAAATTTATTTATTGCGTAACATTAATTTCCATCCACCTTGCATTACATTTATTTTGAAGGACAGTTAATAAAGTCTCTTACATTAACTTTTAGATATACATTTTTACAGTGTAACTTGCTCATTTATTTTCGGTTCTTTTTACGTAATATGTCTGAACATTTTTATGCATTTCATGTATTATTATTTGAGGTAATTTATTAATAAATAGTATTAGAATAATCCGGGTCTGGAGGGGTCTACTTGATATGGAATGCCCTATGTCTCCTACACGGTGGTGGTGAGATGTTTTTATAATATAGAGAGAAAGGTAATTAAATGATTGAATGAAATAATTAATTGACTAATAATTGAGGTGAAAACTAAAATTAGCATTTTATCTAAAAACCGGTGTATGTAATTGGAGTTATATTTTTAACGAGTAATTACATAAAATTACAAATTAAAAATACTGCTAATAAGCGAAAACGTTTGGTAATAATTAAGAAAACGTTTTTCTTTAGTATTGTGATCATTACTATGCTCACCGGCACTTTCAGTGATTAACAATTTTCAAATTAATAATCAATTACTCAAAACTTTTTATCAACTGTAAAAGTATTAAAATTAAACAATTTCAGTCGAAATGCATTGAATCATTTTTCTTATTTAATCCTTTCGTAAGAAGCGAAAAATTAATTTAAATCCGATAAATTTTTTCGTTTGACATTTGAAAAAATTGCAATTCACATTGCCATTTTGTCATTGTGATTATTTAGGCTTCACGTTGAGATATGTTCTTTATATGGTTTCATCCCTCATCCCGTCGACGCGCTCGAACCTTAGTCTTGGGATACCCTCGGTCGGCCCTTTCGTCCCGAGAACATCCCTTCGCGCGACTCGCCCTTTTTTTCGGTCCTTCGAAGGTAACAGGGGGGCCAAACCTAACTGTCCTCACGTCTAGCTCGATGTCGAATTTAAAGGGATGGATATTTAAAGTTTAAAGAGCAACGTCAGCCGGCAGCGTTCCGCAAAGGATCTTCACCCTCCGCGTCTTTCCCCACCTTCGGTATCGCAGTTTTTCTCTCATTCGTTTTATCGGCTCATAGGGTACGTTGCAAACCCAAGAAAACTGACGAACTTTTTTTTTCGGAGCTCCTCTGGCAGTACCAGGTGCGCCTTCGAGCATCGAATTTATATATGAAATTTTACAGACGAATAATCTTATCATTTTATTCAAGTAAATTGCACTTTTGCAATTCGGTTGAAGCTTCGAATTTATGTCAAATAGTTTTTATCACTTTATTTGAGCAAATTTATTAATTCATTTTTCAAATGAGGCAGAAATATTGCCCTGTTTATGTAAATGCGATAGGAAAAGTTAATTTTGAATCGAGATTTTGTAAAGTAGAAGACAAAACGTTAAGTTCAAACATAAATTATTTTTGTAGCCTTCTTGAATATTTGTCGATCGATAAAAAACCACCGGGCTTTTCACCTGGTCACTTTTTACATAATTTGATACATAATATGATATATATAATACCGCGACACCAGTAAAAGAAATATTGATTTTCATAATTTTTCTACATTAGAACATTTTTATTTTTCTTTAATGATGTTTCCACTGATGACAATCGAATGCAGTTGATATTCTCATCTGTCTAATTTTCGCATTTCATCTGTCCGATGGTCGTCCAAGAGAGCCATATAATTTACGTTCTTAGATCTTGTCATTGTATCGAGTTAGGAAATTTTGTGAAACGACGATTAAACGAAAAAAAAAAAGGTGAACGGGGAAATAGACGACGAGTCACGGGCCACATGTCGCGGTCGTTCAAGTCCGTTGCCCCGGAAGTACGTTGCGCTGTTCTCGGCTCGGGGGTTAACCGGGCCAACGTACGCGCCTTCTCGTCTACCCCCATGCACATATAGCATTGCCGGCTTTTATGATGTATATATACTCAGCTTCATCTCGTTTTTGATAGAGAAAGAGAGAGAAAAAAAAAGTACGGCTGTAGAGAACTCATAATGTGTAGAGGAACCCTTTTCTTCATGTACATGACCCCTTTTTTTTTCCTTATTTAAGGTACTCCTTGCACTTATGCATGCAGTACAGAAAATCGTATGAATGTTGATTCTTGAGTATAATTTATTGTATCTGTAAAATTTATACTTACACGAAGAAAAATAAATCCAAATCATTGAGGTTATCAGAATAATTCGGAATGTGTCTGGAATTATTATGGTGTTCAAGGTGAATTCTTTAGGCAAAGATTCTGGTATACATCATAATTATTATAGGTACACACCAGAATATTTCAGGAGGTTCTTTTTCTACACGGTTTTATTCTACATGTGGAATACCCTACACCCAACAGACACCGTTGTAAGATCCTACATGTGTAATTTCCTACGTGAAAAATATCGTACTCCGAATTAATCTTCTCTTAATATCTTCTCGTAAAATCCTACACCCGTAATATTTGATACTAGTCAAAACCTACAGGTGTAATAAAGCGGACTAGCTATTTGCGGTAAAGAAATCATTTTTAAGAGTTTAACTTAATGGGTGATCGATAAATTCTAAACTTGATGAAAAATTCGAAAAATTCAGAATGTACAAATTATTATGCGTTGACCAATTTACACCAAATTCAATATCGATCATGTAGTCGATATTAGTCTATTGTGTGGAACTATTTAGTATGGTAGCTAATAAATTTTAACTACCATGCAAACATATATTTATGAAAGATTTTTAAATCGTGTAAAATTTTAACGCGATTTTATAGAGTTTTAAAAAAATTCCGAAAAGAATGCCTAATAGCACTGACTGAATAGATATTGCATTCTTAATACTGCCAACGCAACAGTTGAACACTCATTGATGATTTTCAGAAGTAGAAACAATATTTGCAATATTTTATGTGTCACCGTGTGGCAAAGTTATTAAGACATTTTTCCAGATAACTGTGTAATTATTCGTTTTCTAGACAGAAAAAAAAAACATGTAATCCTCATTATGTAAACCACTTTGCTACGTCATTCGTTTTAGATATAAGGAATAGTCGTTTCGGCACTAATCATAGTAATAACACTTTCCTTCACGATAATTGCTCCGCCATCATTTCCCATTAAAAACTAGAATTTAAAACATAGTGTTGTTAGCATATCACGAATTAAAGTTCTTCAAAATGGATGCAGGTCATATTTTATTTTAACCGGTGCAACTTGTATTCGAGCGAAGTGATAAAAAAAAAAGAAAATCACTTTATTTTTATTGAAAATATAATTCTAATATTTGTATATTGGGTGCATACTGTTTATATTATTTAGTGGTTTCTGATAGTTTATTCTTTTTCGATTATAATCATAACTTTTCAACATGCTTCGTATATGATGAGAAAAAAATCTTACATTAATAACAATGAGAGGTCCTCTTAAAACGCATCTTTGAGGTTAAATTAAAAAGCATTGCAACATTTTTTTTCTATTAATTAGATAATCAATCTTATAAAAATTTTAATAAGTATATAGTTACTGAAGTTCTATAAAAACGGTAGCGATATCTTTCAGATGAATATCCAACCAGAAGTATTATTTTATTAGAATTTGATGAGTACTTTGAGAAGAGAGAAAGATCTGAAATAAAAGATAAATCAATTTGATTTAAGATACCAAGAACATTGATTCTTAATGATAATATTTAATGCAAAAAAGTTATTCATGAATTAGTAAAAAATCTTGTCTAACACATTTGTTAGAAAACTTATTTTTTTTTAGATACGTAATAAATTCTATGATATTTTTAAAGAATCTTCTTGCAGTTGTTTCCTCCATTAACGAGAATTTGTTAAGGCTGTTTTTAAAGTGAAATTTTGTATGTTTCTACAAGAACATGCATCAAAAATTCGCGATTGTTCAATCTTTAAAAACAAAAATAAAAGAAAAACAAAACATTTGTAAGAAAGCAATGAAAAAAAATATTTATTCGAAAAAAAGAGGGAACTTATGTAATTTTTACTGAGCAATCGTTAGTCATTTTTATAGCATTATTGCATTATTATAAATCATTGCTCTTGATATTTCAATAATGTTGATATTTTTATCAGATTTTTCTCCTCATAAAAGGTATTAAAATGTTTGTACAATTAAATTATTGATTATATATAAACGTGTAACGTATTCTGAAATTCATTTTTTAATCCCACCGATTTATAGTCATCGGTAGACCTTTAAATTTATAATGAGAAATAAACCAGTAACGGCCATTAAACGAGAGTTAGTGTTTTAAAAAAATGCTAGTTTATGCTAGTAGTACATTGCCACCGGGTGATCGCGCCAGTGCTCGTAGAGTTCCGGCTCGGTGAAGCGAGCTCGTGCCACGCATGTGTCCAACGGAAAACGCATGAGCTGCAAGGTGGAAATGCCTTATGTTCTCGTTGATTCACCTGTTCGAGCGGTGGGCACGCGCGAGCGCGGGGGCGCGAGGGAGCTCCTCTACCACTGTTGTCCCCTAACACCACCACTATACTAAATATATACACTGCATCACCTTTGCTTGCCTAATTCATGTCGAATTGCCCGTTCCCTGTCTACAACCCCCAAGATAAGGGTGTCGTTATAACGAGCCACGGCGCCTTCTCCCCCATTTTCTTCCCGATAGAATATAAGTCGCTGCACGCAAGAGTTACCAAGCATCTGGAATGATTATGGCATTAAGGGAAGAAGCTAAGGAACCTTTGACAGGAGGCACGTGCTCGTTATTAAGAAGGAGAATTAAAAAAAAAAACTCAATTTTATCCTTCTGTTCATGTTTCGTATTATATTGGAGGGTAAATTTGTCTATGATGACTATGAGATCAAAGCTAACATGACATTCGTTAAGGTTTGTTTTAGCATTAAACTACATGAAGCCTGTTTACTAAGGGATAATTGGTTTTGACAAAATAAGTAGAGAAACATTCATGAATTAATTAAGAACGTTATTGTTTATTTTGTATGTGGCGTTTTTTTTTTTTGGTGCTTCGAATGCGACAAATCGAGATGCAAGTTTAGTTGGTGTTAAGAGAATTTTCATGCATTTACAATAATAATAACTTAGAGTAATTATACTTTTACAATAAATTATATTATTTTAATAGATTCAATAGTCCATAATAACCTACTAATACAGGAAAGTTATTACTTTTTGTACTACTTCAATATTTATGTTTAAAAAAAAATTTAATGGAAAAATCTTTTTCACTTTTTTAAATAACATTCTTATATATTTTTCTACAAAAATACAAAAGGATATTCTAGAAAAAGAGAATACGAATTTATTTATGCAGTGAATAAAGAGAGTAAGTCAAAACGAGTACATGTCAATTGTGAATTCTTATGGACATTAACAAATCTCCATAAGATTAACGACTAAACTTTTTTATGCCTTCTTATACTTATATTATGCCTTCTCATTATAACACATTCCAAGTTATCGAACTCTATAGATAGACTCGGCAACGGAGTTCAAAAATGTTATACAATATATCTAAAATACATTGAAGTCTAAAACTTAAGTACAAATGTATTCCGCAAGTGAAGCAATGATCGTCTCGCTATCGGATTAAAATTACTTAAAGGTGTCAGTCATCAAAACTCAATGAAAAATGTATTTATCATGCAAGATAATGTATTACGCAAAAACTCCAACTCGTGTAAATTTTATGCTACAGAATTGAAAATTTCTACAATATTTCAATTACAACCAAAGTTGGTTGGCATTATTTTAGTATGTATCTCATAATGGGCGTCAAAAACAATTATAAAATTAGTAGTTATTAAAGAATCATTGATAAGCTAACTTTTCAGATTGATTCCTCACTGATTTCCACCTTTCACAAAGCTTTTTCAATTAGAAGGCCAAAATTAATCAAAAATGCCTCAGAAAGGTGGTTCTGTTAAATACTGAATAATAATGACAAATCAATGTGTAAGTTTACACTTTTCATCCTTCTGCAAAAGAATGCTAAGTCTTCTTACAAAAATTCAATAGTATACGGAAAAAAACAGTTAGCTGTGACAACCAACTGAATGGTTCAATATGCTCCAGAAAATCTACTTGATTGCGACAATGAACTACTTGGTTGGTCCAATTTGTTTACGAATACGAATTTATTATTGGACCAACTAACTGATTAGTTGGGACAACCAGTTTGTTGTTCAACCAAACTGATGAGTTAAGAATACGACCAACGAGCTGATTAGCTAAGGAATTGGGTCAACCAATATGTTGTTGGACCAATCCAACTGATTTGTTGAGCGAAATAATCAGTTGATTGGTTCAACAGCTGATCAGTTTGTCGTACCAACATATTGGTAGGCCTGACTAATCAGTAGGTAGAGTAACTGACTCGCGAGTTGGGCCTACCAATTTTTGAGTTGCCGTAACATGAGTTTTTTGGAGCATGTTTATTCATGTGGCCTTTTTTCTCGTTGCACTTTTTTCATTCATAATTTTCGAAATAATCCAGATAAGTTCTCTCGTGTACTATCGTTGACCCCGTCCTCCCTTTCTTTCCCTTTTCTGCTATTCCGGTCACTGTCTGGAACACAACGGTCAAAGCTTTTGTAGCTCGCCAGAGCAAAAATTGTTAGCGTTACGACGGTCGTCGTCCCGAGACCCCCGATTCCACGCGGTTATTGAAAAGAAATCAGAATTCTTTACAGCTACGACTGGACGACGCGATGTGTGGTGGTTACTACTCTACATACCTTGTACCTACCAACCAACCAACCAACCACCCAACCAACCTATATCTTTAGCCGCATACCTATATAGGTACCTGGATCCTCGAGAATCGTGTCTCCTTCGTACGTTCGACTGAACCAACTCGAGCAACCGAGCAACTCTCACTCGGTTTATTAAAAAGAAACCGGAGTACACTCTTTGACTATAGCTCGCAAACTATAAACCCAGTCTGGAGCAGTGTCCCGAGGGTAGATTTCTCCGTCTGTCTCGTGATTATACGTATATATATATATATATATATGTATTGCGAATGAAGAAGAGGACGAGAAGACGACGGAGCGGTTCGTCGTCTCCTAGGCCCGGTAACCCGACGGTACGTTTCCTTCGGGGGTTGCACTGCTTTTCTCCCCGTCTTCTATATCACCGTATAGCGTTCTTGCCTTCTCTTTTCGACGCTTCGATACGACGTTTCTCGTCTGCCTTTCACTCGTCCGATCGTTTCACCCCCTGCGACTTGCATCTGGCACGAGCCCTTATAATTATTTATAAGCAACTTTAGTCGAATGGTCAGGAGGGATGAGAAGCGGCAATGTCGCCGCGTGCTCGACCAGCGGAATCACCGGACCCTCTCGTGTTTCTCTCTTGTCCCGCACTCCCGGCAACGATACGGCGATATATCTTTGGGTTGAATTTGTCATACGACGGATTTGAGGTAGATTTTGAGGTATATTGCGATTCACTAGTCCAGGACCCCTCTTAAGAAGAATCTCAAGTGATATCCGTCAGAGAAGGGTAACATTTTTTTGCTTTCTTCAAGTTTAAGGTCCCGAAAACAAAAAGCGATAGGGTGAATGCACCAGTAATTGAACAGTCAATAGTGAATGAACAACTGCTTTTTGAGAGTTCATGAGGAATTCTGACGATTTAGCTCAACGTTATATTTTTAATTTGTCTACTTTTTAGCTATCTGCTGCAATTACGATTAATTTACGGTATATTGAAAGCCTTTAAAGCACTTTAATTTTAATAATGTAATTTAATTTTACTATGAAAGTAGATCAATTTTATATAAAAATTGTACATTACATTTCATATGCCTGTGTATGCATAATAGTTCCACTCACGAACATTAACTCACAAATGTGATGATCGACAGTGTCTCGTTTTCTAACTGTTATTCTACCTCTGCCTCTCCCTTAGTATCTGCCCTTACCTACATTATTAAAAAAGTGCATGAAATCTAATGTACCTGTACTGGAAGTTTATCTGCATAAAATAGTATCTTGAATTTACTACACAGATGTCACGTAAAATTAATTGACGGTATATTACAATCCTTGAAAATACTTTAATTTTAATATTGTATTTTTATTTTGCTATAAAAATATATCAATTTTACATCACAATTGTATATTAAATGAAATATCATCGTTTATCCATATCAGCTTACATTTACGGACATTAACATATAAATATTGTTACCAGTGTCTCTGCCTCTGCCTCTCTTCGCTGAATCTTTTTCTCTGCCTCCGTCTTTAGCTCTGACCAATCGTCAAAACACGCGTGGTCGAGAACTGTCAAACTACGATAAGATAACTGAAGTTGTTCGTCGGTTATCAGAAGTTTCAGGTAACCCTACAGCTAATCAGAGAACGAATAAATTGACAACAATACTTATATCGGGAATGCGGGATATTTTACCCATTGATTTTTTAAGGAAGGAGAATGCATGTGCAATTGCAACACAATCTTATTTTTATGATATTCAAGAGAGTCAGTCCTTTTAACTGTTCCTCCTTTTGTAGCTGATAATTGTTCTGATACGATCGCTAAAAGTATTTAACAAAATTGAGTTGCGGTGTTCACAACTGTTCTGAGATATTTAAGTTTGATCAACACTGTTAAAAATCTGGTATTAAAAATCAACTGTTCGTGACGTCCACAAAGTCCACACCGTGTCAAAGACTGGTGTTAATTTATTTGGACAACCTAAAAAATTCCGACACAATTTACTTGAAAATTGGTGAATCAAAGTGAATGCCGGTTTTTAAACTCTAACTGTGTGCAAAATTCATTGATTTCTAACGATTTATTGATTTTCATCTACTTATTACGAAAATAAATTAGCGTACAATTTTGAGGTGGTAGCCGGATAATTTTAACACTCTCGCTTGTGTGAATTGAACGCTATGAAAAGTGTTACTCTTAACACCAAATCGGTCAACACTAGTCCAAAGCCCACGTCATTTTTTTTTAACAGTGAAATGATGGATATTAATTTTTTTTCGATTCTCATATTTTGAATGTTCTGTTGAACAAGTAGAATAGTAACTATTGGACACTAAAGCGAATCTAATATCTTCGTATTTATAACTTAACGTTTTTATCGACAAATGACCTCGATTTTTTTTTTATTTTTACAGAAAAGGTTTGGCACTTTCTAATTTCAAAAGAAGTAAAACAATAATTGGTTAAGAAATAGTATTTTCATGCAAAAAAAAAGCTAATTTCGTGATTTTTTCTCGGTCACTTTTAGTTCAATACTAAAAAATTAGAAATTCGATAAATCCATAATTTCTTTATATCACTACTAATCAAAGACAAGAAAAATCCGTAGGATACAAAAAAAATCGCCAGTTTAATAAACAGGTTTGTTAAATCGACTAACACTTCGATTTTATATCATTTTTTACTGCTTTGTGTCCGTTATTGACTGTGTGGGGCATCAACTGTCAATTTACATTAACCCTTTCACATATAATTTCCAAATGAAATCTGTATTCCCGTTTGTCATAGTGCGTCAAAAAGTCAACGACATTTCTCTTTACGTTCTGTCAGTTCCCTGGTAGCAAAGACAAATATTACAATACCCTTGTTTGATTGATAATACGAATTTACTCTATGCTCTTCCGACCTCGAGAATACAAAGTCAAAATTGTATGGTATAATAAATCAATTTCTCAAATATATTTGACGAGCTTTGGCCAATCGATTTTGTCTGTCTATTGAAGTGTTGAACATCCTCGACGACAACACACCGCTTGTCTCGATCCTGGCCGAGAGCGTTACCCGATGATACCTCCCTCAGCGAATCGTTTTCCAATCGGGATTTAAAATTTAAATGTCTCAAGCGCGCGCCACTTTGAATTGAAAGAAAATAAAAGGGAAAAAAGGATTGAGAATGAGAGAGAGAGAGAGAGAGAGAGAGAGAGAAAGAGAGAGTGAGGCTCTCGACGACGACGAGAAGCATAGGGCACATTCGGAGAGGAAAGGGTTGGGAAGGTCTCCCCGGGTCCCCGGCAACGAGGAGCATTAACATATCCTGTAGGACCCGTAAGGCAGGTCCCGCAACATTTCGTCAAGACGATGGTGATGCACTTTCGCAACCTTTAACGGTCGCCCGCCGAATTACTAATCAACTTTTTTTGTTTTAATTGTGTTCTTTGCTTTTTATTCGTCATTTTGGAGATCTTGGTGATTCTAAGTGCGTTGCTATGCGCGATACTTTGAAGTCAGGAACGTGACTTAGGTTTCCTTCTACGAAACTCGATACTAATGCATCAAAAGATTCTTGCGCTTATTGATTCCGCGAATTGGCGAATCAGTCTGGTAAATACCATATTTTTGTCGATTCAGTCGACGTTCGGACGATAAGGATACGGGGAATTCGATTGGTGACATATTTGTGCGAAATCGGAGATTTCTGTTATGGTTTTTATATTTTTATTTTTTCTTTTACGAAATCAATTTATATAGATTGATGGGAGCAGCTTTGATATCGTATATAAGTGTTCCAGTCGTCGATAGTACGTGTGTTGACTCTGAAAATATCCGCAGTATTTGTACACAATTTATAGAGTGGCTTGAAATCCTACAAGATCTGAAACTGACATGGAAAAGGAATGGATTTAAAAAAAATCTGGTATTTGTTTTATTATTCTAGTTCGTATTGCGTGATTAGGTCAATCAATATCAGTTTATTAAAGGTTGTTCGTTTCCTTGATGCTTTGAACGTTCAGCGATAGATTGCAATTAGACAGAATAAGCGAATACTCGTGCGGGAAATGCTCGTATTTTTTTCATTTGCATTTTATAAATCGTTCTCGACGGTCTTGTAGAGATATAAAATTTTTGTCTGGAGAATGTGGAGTAATCATGGAATTTTGTAATCGAGATGTAGTTGACTACTCTGAATTCAGGTTAATTTTTACCTGAAAGAGGGTACAGTGACTTTTCAAACATCTGCCTTTGTCAAGCATTTTCCACTAAACTTGCGCATTCTTTTTGCATTAATTCCACTCAATTTTTATAAAAATGTTAATCCATTTTTTGTACTATTTTCGGAGATATCGAATTACAAAGCAAAGAATGGCATAGATTTAACAAAATGCCATGCGTATAGAACGTATATTGTTGTGTGTCAGGCTCCTGCGTAAGATAGAACGATAGAGTGCTGTGCTAAACGTTAATTTCCGAAAGAGGAGCTATTATTTGGGTGCCAATTCAGAACGCGGCTTAGAAATAAATCTATTTCCATTAATCACCGAATATTTTTCAAAACCGAAAAAGAACATGGTGATCTCATAACTATGCACACACATCGATTATATTGTGAAGAACATTTAATGAAGATAATTGAAAAACGAATGTTTCTATCTAAAGTCACCTGTACATCGTCTATGAAAATAAAAATTACTTATCTACTCCTTCCAAGCATTTTTCTCTCAGTGTAGATATACCCGATTCTTCCATCGATCCTAGAGCTTATCATCAGCCGCTTATCATCATCAGCATTACAGAAGGATTTGCCAAAGCCATTCACAGAAGCATACCGTTCGCAAATCCATAACGTTCATACCTATCGATTGGTCTTCACGTTCCCTTCATTCACCGGTCTTGAAAGACTAAACGATTTGAGAGAACATAGAACGACAGAAGAGTAACTGTTGGCCAAGTTTCGCGACCCATACACCAAAGCACTATGAAGACAGACACGACATATACCGTCACTTTCTTAGTATGTCATACCGTTCGTCAGCTCGTTTCTTCGTTCCAATAGTCTACGGGGCTGTTTTTTGTTGTTGCTGAATGTATGCGTGCGTTTGTGTGTATGTCTCGCTTCACGTGAAAGAGGCTGAAAAGTTTCTCGGCATATCCGTTGGGTGAAAAATTCGTTGGGCGCGTGCCGGCTGCGACTCACCCCTCGCGCTCGGCTCGCTTGCTCTCGCTAATACCGTATGAACGCAGAGAAACCACCCGACGAGAGCAGCCTGCCGGCACCGACCAACCCCCTGCCTGCCTGGTCTCTCTTGTCGAGCATGTTCCGTCTATATATGTATGTAGTACACGCACACTGCGATATTTAGGCTCTATATACATATGTACACGATAGAGGCAAATGCGAAGAGCAAGGTACTGGTACAGGTCGATTGCAGTGTGTTTGTGCTCTCTCGGTGAGAGAGAATCGCACTCCCTGTATATACAATATAATCTTAGGGTAGGTCTGCGTTGTGTCACGCTGCTTCCATTTAAATACCGTCTGTGTGCAGTCACATGCCTACTACATAATGTATATAGCGGCACTTGGTACGGCAAGAGGTGCCGCATGTAGGAATTGCCAGTTGTACTGACTTTTGTGCCATTCGAGTAGGTATTTATGGGCTTTTGCAATCTTTATTCAACGCCGCGTGCCCGATTATTATCGAAAATGATATAATGTCGGGATATTGAATTTTGGACGATTGTACCGTTGAATGATCAGGCGAAAAATGATTTCTCGTATAGGGTGGTTTGGAAAATTGCTTTTTTTTTTTAGTATTTGCTGATCATCGAGAATATTGTTGAATTAAAGAAAAACTGGTTAACGAAAAAGGGCCAGCTTTAGAAAGTTTGTACTAAACCCTTTAATTTTTATCAAGTGTTGTACATTTTTCTGAATCAAAATAGTGAAAGGAATGGTACCTTAGAGAAATACACTTGTTAAATTATTACATTTGAACGTCACTTTTTTAATGAAATTAAAAAGTAGGATATATTCCTATCAGAATTCAACTATTGTTATCTTAGAGTACGTTTGTGTTGTGCCACACTGCTTCCATTTAAATGCCGTCTGCGTGCAGTCACATGCCTATTACATAATGTATATAGTAGTACTTCGTATGGTAAGAGGTACTGTATATTGGAATTGCCAGTTGTACTGACTTTCGTGCCATTCAAGTAGGTATTTATGGGCTTTTACAATTTTTATTCAACGGCGCGTGGCCGTTTATGTTCGAAAACGATATTATGTCGGGATATTGATTTTAGGGTGACTGCACCGTTGAATAATCGTGCAGAAAACGATTTTTCTTATTACCGTTATATTGTTGGGATGTTTCAGAAAAATGCTTTTTTTGATGAGCTGGTCATCGAGATATTTTTTCTCTTGTCACTGAAGAACAGGGTTTCATAAAAGGGTCAGCACTTGTGATTGCTACTGCCTATATTGTAAAAATTAGAAAAAGATTTGGTTTTTATAGAATCTTAAAAGCATTCATACACTTTTACAGATACATCCGGACGTCAGCAAAAAATTGTATTTTTCGACGTTTTAGACTATTTTAAGTATTTTCACATTAAAATCTCGAAAACATTTTTTTCACGATAACAGCTTCCTCTATGAGGAATCAAAATGGACATTCCAAGATGCAGCGTCTGGAAAAAATGGTTGAGAACATTTATTACTCTGTTTTTATTATTTTAGTAGAAATTATTCAGTGTATATAATGAAAAAGGGGGTAATGCTCGATAATCAAGAGATATTTTATATTTCTCTGCTGAAATGTAATATTGCTAATTTTTATACTCTTTTCTCACTGGCACGATTCAAATGTGGCCAAGAGATATTCCGTTTTTTTGTGTTCTACCGACTAACCTCTCACACAGAGGCTTCAGTCAAAGCTGGGACAAGGTGCTCGCCGCATTGTGAGAACACACGAGCAAAAATAAATAACGGGGTACACTGGTATACACTGAGAAAAAACTAGAGACCAGTGAACCAGTATAGCACACTTAATACAAATAATAATTTAGTTAGAAGCAACTAAATTCGCTCGGCTAAACGAAAGTTGTAATTAAATTTTTCATTGACTCAAATGAATGAAGAATAGACTGTGTTTAGGTTGAAGAATTTGTTATTAGTAATTGCAAATAGTAGTTTTGAAAAAAGTTCAACTATGTTGTTAACGTTGACGTATAGTTAGCTGAATCACTATAATTGAAAAGATGTTTCTGTAACATTAAAAATAGTAGCATGGATTCAATTGGAGGATGGAGCAATTAATAGTTGTTAATTGTCGATACCACAAGTACCACAATTTCTTTGAGGTCGACTTAAATTCAACGTGACTTTTAGTTAGCCCGATTATTTTTACATTGTGTCAACTAAATTTAGCAAGCTCGAACTAAATAGTTTTTTTTTTCAGTGTGTAATAAACTGAGAAACGATATGATATTTATAGTAATAGCCCCGAGAATTGTTGGAACAAAATTTACATTTTTGTATTCTGAACAAAAAGTTTTTGTTCACAAATTCTTCTTGTTAATTTTAGATATATATGCATATATATAAATAATTTGTTGGAAATTATTGTTTCTGTGTTTTTTTTTAAATATTTTTTGTCATTTATATTTTAAAAACTAGTATATTAAAAAAAGAGTCTGCGTACACCTGTGTGTATGGATTTCCTTGTTAGAGCATGACAACTGTTGTAATTTTGTAAGGGCTATCATATTACAAATTTTACAGAATTTTGAAATTTTTTGATATTTATCTTTACGCTACAACTTTTGTAAATTCCAAGATATCAGCCTAAATTTGTGTATATTAATGGAGTAACATTGAACCATGATCGGTGTTAAATTTGACGAGAATCGATAGAGTTCAAGAATTCAATTAATCATTTTTTAAAACAGTGATTTTGACCAGTGACAAAGGCTTTGTCAAAGATACAAAAAAATGAGCAATCAATCTGCAAGGTTTTACTTTGCAAGCTTGTTTTTTCTGTCATCAGCAGTTGAACATAAAATGGTAAATTCGACAAGTACCCAAAAGTCGTTTATATCACTTTACTATTTTAACAAAAAAAACACTGTATAAAACCTAAATAAATTTGTTAACCTGTGCACGTAATGGCAGTTTATAGCTAACAATTTTAAAAGTATACAGTAATATGTAATTCGAGAAAGAGGAAATAGAACTTGCATCCCCAAGAGACGCGAAAGGTGTGAGTTGTGCAGGAAGACGTTCTTCCTGTGGGAGGTGATCCACGTGCCGTTGCACCGCATAGGATGGCTCTCCGTTTCTTCCTCACATGTATATCATACATGCACAGCCCTGCACTACTTTTCATTTCTTCCGCTTCTCTCTCTTTCTCTCTCTCTCTCTCTCTCTCTCTCTTTCTCTCTCTTATTCTCGTGTTCGTTCTTTTGGTTGTAGGCGCGGTTGTCACCCTACGACGACACGCTATGGTGTCTGCATGCCGCACACAAGTGTGCGATTTTGCGCCAAGTCCCACGTCATAAAACGTGACGCATAAACGCGAGTTGAATTGCGTTTGTTATACATATGTACATATAGCGCCTGTGAGCAACCCCTTCGAGACGAGGCGGGCGTGCCCGTTGGCGTCTGGTTCCGCATTTACATTACATATATTGTCTTCTTCGTTTGCTGAGTGGGCCCTGTCGTCAAGCTACACGATACCATTACGAAATAACACACGCGTGCCCTGTCACCGACGCACGAGGGCTCGTCTGCCGCACGCGTTTGCCTGTATCCCGTGTCCCTCAACTCTTGTTAAACTCGCCGCTAAGCATTTCCTTCAAATTCTAGCAGCTCAATAGCGCATGCTGGACTTTATTACTACGAGAACAAAAAAAAATTCATTTTTGTAAGTATATTTAAAATTTGTTTGTTTTAAGAATCTTGACCGAGATTTTTATGATCGACATTGTCAATAAAAGTTTTATTGGTCAACAACAAAACAATATTGTACGGAGTCAAAAGGAGAATAATAGTTTTGTACTTTTGAGAAAGAGAGCTTTTGTTTACAAATGTCTATAAACTTTTCTTGAAAATTTTACCAACCGTGCAACAATAAAAAAGAGAGTGTCATGTCTAGTTTCGTTTTAAATATGTTTTTTGTTATTGATTCTTTCATTTTTTTTTTGTCACTAGTATAGCAAAAAATAATCGTAAATTACAAAATAACATTTCGTTTCAGTAACTAATTAATTAAAAAATTATTTGATTAAATATGTACAACATATGTCTTATCGACACTTGAAGAAAAAAAAACGTTTTTATCGTATATATTTTTTTAATAAAAATTACTATGCGACTAAAAACCAGTTTTTCAGATCCATACCTCGTTCGTGGCCCTACAATTTTGATAAGCTCCCCCTATTTATTGGTAATCAGTAGAGCAACCTAGAATTTATTACTTCTAGTGAAAAATGTGTTTACTTGAAATTTTGTAATTTAAAGGATCTGAAATGAATGACTACAAAATTATGATCAGCAATTATAGATGAAAGTTTGATTCGTTGGCTGTTATTCATGCAGAAAGCAAAATTATTAGGTGGATTTCCCTTAAAATGTATATATTTTGTAGCTCAAAGTGACAGTTGTCAGAAATGTATCGCCTAAAAACAATAATTTACACAATAAAAGAAAAAATAAAATTTCTTTTAATTTACAAAAAAAAAAAGTTTGCTTCAAGTTTTTCAAAAAGTACAAAAGTATTTCCTCTATGTTTCCAGCATTTGTCAATATTTTTTGTCATAAAAAAGTGACTGTCTCTTGTATAAAAAAAAAAAAAGTAAATGACATAATGACTTTTGATTTTAGTAACAATTGGATTTATAAATTATTTTGTTAAAAAAATGTTGCAACGAAACTTTAGTCGATCGAATTCCACGCTTCCACAACAGGTTTAAGTACGTTTTTACATAATACTTTCCTTCAACAAAAATAACTGTTTGATAAAAAATTAGTTTATCCTCTTTTGTGTATGACAGCTGCGAAAAATATACTGTACTTCGGACAAGAATGTTTCTTACTACTATAAGCTGTGGTTTAGACAATCGGGAATACAGGGTTCGTGAATAGATTTTTACGGGGCGTAAAAGTGTGTGCGTTGCAGTTACCGATGACAAATCAAAAATTTAACATCTATACCGCGCTGACTTAGAGGTACCTTTTCACTCAACGGGCTAATCAATACATACGATTCGTGAAAGGAACACACAGAACACTCGTCAGCCGAAACACAATGAGTCGTGAAGAAACGTATGTTCACAGTATATGTGATGTATAACCTTCAGGTTATTTCGTTATCCCGCTTTTTCTTTTTTCACACACTGCATGGAGCTGCCGTCTTAGGCGCAGCGTGCCTGCAGAGTTCCTTCGGGGTTCGTGAGGATGTATCTTGATTTGGGAAGGGTGCGGAAGACTTCTACAGACTGCACGAATGATGAGTGAAGGTAGTTTGAATGATTCTCAACGGATCTCTATGACGTTGACAAGGTTTTTTTTTTTTTCAAATACAAAGAACATTAAATTTGGGGATAAGGTTTGTTAATTCCATTGATTCCATTTTCATTCGAGAGCTCACCTTGCAATAAATAATGGCTTTTTAATTTTTTTAACAGTATGATTGTTCTGACATATAAGTATGTTTCATTGATTTCATCGGCCTTATCCCCAAATACATATATATTCGATACAGTCACTCCACTAGTTCCCTATAATTATTTCGTACAGCTTCTTAATCTTAAAATTCCCCTATTATCACTGGTTTGATATACAATAGTTTTTCAATAAGAAGTCATATGTAATCTTTTGTAATTGATTTTTCTTCACAGACCATCTTTCTTCGCGCTTACCACGTTCTTCCATTGGCCTATATTTTGACCCAGGACTATGTGTTTGCAAATTTGTATACTCTGACATATTCCACTTACACATTAAGTAATTAAAAATTTTGTAAACCAGTTTTCTTTAAACTCTTTTGTTAATAACTGTTTGACATTAATATTATTTTAAATCTACGTTCTAGGTATCATCGAACACATTAATTTTTTAAAATCTTCTCTTTAAATAAAAAAAAAAAATCTGCAATCTAATGAAAACAAGCTTTTAACACAGAAAGCCCTCAAATATGCTTCAAGAAAATATAATTCCACTGTGTTGTAAAACATAATTTTGTGGATTCGGAGAGCTACGTTTCGTAAACAATCATTTTGTTATTCACGTAGCAAAACCGTTTGTTAATGTAACTAAACGTCATGTGTTATTTCACAATTTTTTTTCAACTGATAAAGGGACAAAGAATGTACGATTACGCATTTTCTATACACTTTTAACTTAAAATATTTAAAAATATTTTAAGTATTTATAATATAACAAGGAAAGAAATTGCACTATTGAAATCGGGTCAAGAGTTGCCGTAATGTACAAACTAAAATAATTATATAGTACAATTAATCGACATATCTATTCCATTCGGCGTATCACCCATTTTTTCACATTAAAAAAAGCAAACTTCTTTTTAGTGAAATTAATAACGAAAATATTGTAAGCCATTTTAAATCATTTAAAGACAAAAAGTTGTTGTTAAATGTTAAAAAAGATTACTTTCGCTCTCACCGTGTAGAAATACATAATTTCTACTTACTGTTTAAATAATTGTTAACAAAAAAAGCTCATTTGATATGTCATGTTATAATAAAGTGTATATTTGGGGGTTTAGTACAAACATCTGTAGTCATACCCCAATGCGTCGAGAAGGGCCTTCCCGAAAATGCATTTATAGTGAAGGAAATTGTCTTCATCAAAACAGAAGGCAATTCATCGCTAAAGAAAGTGGGTAGGCGAACCGTCTAAGACTCGTAATGCACCATTCTTGGTGTACTCATATACATATGTATACATGTCTTTTTATATGAAGAACAATTAGCATTTTCTTACATATGTAATTAGTTGGCGCCACCATATGGTGCTGTGTGAGAGTTACAACCCTGCATGACTACTAGTACAAGCGTTAAGTCACGAACTACAGTATATATATATATATATATATATATATACACACACACACACACATAGTAATACAAGTAAAACGTTATAGTACGTGCCGAAGGAGAATTGCGGGGTGTGCGCGTTCACCAATGCGTGACTATCTTGCTATCGCTTAGCCGACGCAAGATTAATATATTCGTAACATGTTTAAATTGGTCAATTGTGAGGCTGCTGTCACTATTAGACGTTTACCTACATGAAGCTCACCTGACGTAATGCCCTCGAGAATTAATTTATACGTTAATTAATTCGGCATATGTTTTATGTTTTTCTCCATTTTTGTCAATTATTATTTTTATGTTTAAGAGGGATGCTGCACGGTACATGTCTATCATATTTTCCCAATATTTTCGTTGAACGTCCTTGGGCTTATGAATGACTAATAAAAATAGTGAAATCTACCGAAAATAATAACATCGCGCAATTTAGAAAGTATAACTCTGTTAATTCAAAATGTATATCAGTAATCTGTTGGAAATGTTGTAATTAAGACGAGCAGGCATCACTGAATTAAGAATACTCCCAGTATATTTTCTTAATTAAAGTTTCGTTTTCGAAACAGTTTTCAAGATTTTTCTGAAACTGTTTATTCAATGAGTACGCCCAATGTGGAACCTTTGTGTGAAAACATTAAAAAATTGTGAATTTCCAATCATTTATTAAGAGAAAAAAATTGAAATTTCACAGTTATAGTACAGTCCGTTTTAAAAAATCATATCTATTTGGAAAAATAGAATATTTATTGCATATCTAAAAAAATTAAGTCTTATATTGAAAAAGCTTAACAATTGTTTTTTTTTTTTTTTTACTAATTTATAACTGTTTTTGGTATCTTCACTGATGTTGATATTTTTTTTTTAATTTCTCGTCTCAAATTATTTATATCAATCTTTTACATATGAATGTATATGTTATGCATCGTTAGAGACACCAGTTGATGAAGTAGATTATTATTTAATGTGCTAACCAAATTTATCATTGCCGCTAATAATAACTGTATTTTTAAATTTAATTTACATTTTATGCTAAAGTTATAAAATAACCTAAATTGTTCACGGTGTCTCCACTCTTCTTATGTTTTATCAAATTTTATATGAACATCTTAATAACAATATTTGTCTCGTAGCTCGGGCTCTATATCCGCAAATTTATTTTAATATATTGAAATAATGCCGAGCTATCATCAAACACGATAGCGAACATTAAGACTTTGATTCGCAGGTCAGAGGACTATAGCCGGGTATAAAAAGGACAGGAGACATATCGAGTAGGGCAAAAAATCAGTAGGTGAACAACAATGACTCGTTAGCACATCCCCATCATCTAGCTGGCTATCCAACAGCATGACAAGGCTGAGAAGAGACGCAGAAGCGTCAAATACGTTATACGCATATACATGTACAATATACGTACATATATACAGACATAACAATGATGGTGCGTCTAATGCGGTATGGCACGCGTCCGTGAATCATTCGCTGTTGGCCCTATCTCGAGGGTGCACACACAGATCGGTGTTACAGCGCATATAAGAATAAGTATACATATATACTATATATATATATATATACACACATTAGTGGGCCACGACCCTTCGACAAAGTCCCCCTAGGTTCGCTTCGTACTTTCGTAGTCTCCGATAGCGGGCGAGACCATTCGTCCTGATGCACAGAGCTATGCTTTTAGCGTGCAACGAGCCAAACGTATCGTGTATATATATATATATCCCACTACCATATATATCCCCCACTATATACACATGATCGAACGACCGTTGGCTATATAGATACGTGGGAGTCTGCACATGGTTGATATTGCTACGAGAGCGAACGCGACCAAAATTGCCGTGGTCGAATCGGCCACCTCTGGCTGCTAATGGGCGCTTCAACTGTAATCGACAGAAAAGCCCTACGACCAGATGGGCCCTTGCGATACACTGAGACGTACGTTTCCGAATGATGAACCCCAATCGCAATTTCGTACAGTTGGCATTGTGAAATTCGATACTCCGTTAAATTACTTGTCGATGACCGTCGACGCTGAAGTTAATCGTCTTGTTGTGACGTCGCGCCTTTTGACCTTTTTCTTGCTAGTTTTATTTTTCACCAGGTGTAAGCTTGTTAATTTTTAATTAATTGAGTTATTTATCTTTGCAGCTTTTATCTTGTATCAAGAGCGGTGGCGACTCGACGCCAAGTATAAAAAGAAAATTGGTTTGAATGAAAACATCCGATTACATGATCTCTGACGTCACACGAGATCTTTATTTCTTTTTCTCATATTGGAAGCTTTGTTTTCACGAATAATAATAATAAGAACAATAATAATAGGATTAACAATTTCTTTGCAAATGTGTTATAAGCGATCGGACTGAAACTTTGTGCATAAATGAAGTTCAGACCAATGACGATTGTTACTGAATTTCGCTTATTTATTGAAATATTTATTTCTTATAACTCCAAAATGACGTGAATTACGGGATTGAAATTTGGCGAACATCTGGAACAATTACAACCTCTTCATCGTGGTTAATTTAATTAACATCGATGAGATTGTTGAAATTTTAGAAAAATGTACAATTCTTATAAAAATGCAAAAGGACGAAAATACACCAAATGGTGTAAATTTGTTATGGATCTAAAGCTACGAAAGTAACAAAACTTTTATCGCAATTGGTAAGTTAATCGAAACAAATGACTCTGCCAATTCATAAAATACAATTTAATGAACAAAATAAGCAGTCAAGATCACATTACTATTACAAATTTAACTTCTAAACACTGTCCAAATGTTTCATGGGTCCTTAATAGAGTAAACTGAGCTATTTTTCTGTAAAATGATAGCCATCATTTTTTTTTACCTTCGAGCAGAAATTCATAAATTCGGTTTCACCTGCTTTCATACCAATTACTTGTTGAAAACGCGTACAAACAGTTTTCGAAAACTTGGTCCTCCATTCACCTGACTATGCCGCTAAATTCTTCTAAACATCACTGGCGGTTGAGTACGGCGAACCTAATATGGATAAGGTTGGATCATTGAGATTGAACCGACCGATTAGGTTAGCTAAATCTCATAAAAGAAAATTCTATTTTGCTATTAGTTAATAATTACACTACTAAAATTCATTACACTTTCAATTAATTAGTTTCATTGAATTCCTGTGAGTGTACGTTTAAACAGTCGAAAATTGGATTTAAAGCGTCAGGAAGTGCGATAATTATGTACTGTTATGATCGGTTGGTAAACACAGTTAAAAATATTTGTTAGTGCAGGTTTGAGTGAGAAACTGTTGAGCAGTTGGAAGTTAAGTGCATTTTAGATTTCCATAGGGTCGTACCATGCACGTACAGAGCAACTACACGATTACAATACGTGTGTAAAATACTCATACGAATGCATACTATGTATACCTACTTCTTTCGGTCACGGTGGGGTAGTTTGCACCTGTAAGTCGCTGCCGCCGTCGCGTTACACGAATGTGTAACACATGGCGCTTGAACGCTGCTGCAGCTTTCCACTTCTGTGACTTTCTACGTTTGCACCCGTCCTCGTCGTTCGTATAGCACCCGTGCCGCACAGGTATGCATAGCGCTGCCCCAAGCAGCCTTTCCTCTACGAGGCTATTAACCTGGCGATACACGCTGCGTACGATAATCGACCGTTCTATCGATTCTATCTCTTTTTTTTTTTAATTTCCACATTGCAACTCAAAAGTTCACAAAAGATTTTTTTAAAAATTTAACATGGTAATATTGAATATAATTTTAACATCCTGAATTTAATTGTTTAATTGTCTTCTCATATAGAATGAAAAATGCAAAGTCGAGAACGGCATGGGCTGCAGCGCTGTAAGTTCGCAGCCAAGAAAAGCACTACGGCTTCTTGGTTTACTGTTGTTTTTGTAATTATTCATACAGGAGCTTCGACGACCCTGCACTACATTGCATATAAGAAGACGATTCGAATGAGAGAAACATATTAGTGACATTAGCGCAGTGGTTAGCACTTTTACTTATTGTTAGTACCACGATAATTCGGGTTCGATTCTCGATGATCACTATATATTTTCTCTCTTTGATACTTCGTCTGAACATCGTCACTACCAATACACAAAGTCTCCGCTTGGTCGTTAAACAGCACATATTTTATAACGTCTTGAATTTGAAAAAAAAAAATGTCTGTAAACACGAAGTAGACTTCGCAAATTTTAAGATATCGAATTAAATAGTTCTTTGCATATAAAGTAATGTGTGTAAGAATGATTGATATCAAATTTGAGCCAAATCTGTAAAGAGCTTCAGATTATACTGGATTTTATATTATTAGAAAATATAGTTTCGATCCCTTAATTTTCATAAATCTCGAATAACTTCATTGCTATTTTCTACAGAAACAAAGTATCGTGGAGTTCTAGCCGATATTGACTTTGGACAAAAAATTGGTAAAAAGTAGTTTTGATTTTGTGGAATCGTAAATTTTCAAATTTTTCTGTGCTACAACTCGGAAAATGTTTAGGATATCAAGATAAAACTTTGTATACATACTCAATAAAGTTAAGCGATGTTCGATACAAAATCTGGCAAAACTTGATGGAAGCGTTGAAATTTTATAGATTTTTTTTTTTCAAGATTTCTACTCTCTCTTTTGCAAGCTGCAAAACTAAAGTTCTGTAACTTCAGAACCTACTTGAGCAATTGTTCTCAAACTAGTCGCACGAGATTTTGGAGCACGTAAAATCTTTCAGTTTCTTCATCACTCGAATTTCGTTAAGATTGAGTTTCTTCAATATTTTTAAATAGAGGGATCAAAAGCTACAATCTTGCACGTTGCTTTCTCATTTTTTCCTATTTTTGACACAGCTTCCTCAACGAGGAAACTAACATTGGTCAACATACTTCCCCAAATAAATGGCTCTGTGGAAAATAATGAGGTGGCAACCTTTATTTTGAATTTAATTTTCAAATTTCGAATCTAGTCCAAAAAATGTTAAATTCGATTTATTTCTAATTTTCCAGTTTCCACACAGAACATTTGGGTTTTATAACTACTTATCTTGATTTTCCATTGAATTATATGTACGCAGTTTTATCTTTGTAGAAAAACTTGATCTTACATTTAAGGGCTTCGGTTGGATTATTCGACCTAAAGTAACATAGAACAAGTTTTTGTAGTACAATGGAGGAGCGAGCAAAACTGCGGTCCATCGATCACCGCGCGATTCAATTCAGTCTAATTCGTGATCCCTCGTGATTCTGATTATGGGATAAGGGTTCCGCCCTCCAGCAGCCAGCCGCGATCCCATATGGCTTGATCTCTCTTTTTTTTCTCTCTCTATGCCGTTGTCGCACTGAGTGCGTAACTATACGCATATAACGTACACACGTGTGCTCGGTATAAATCCATAAATTTTATTCCCATAATGTAGGCAGTTGATCTCCCTCTACCATTATTGTTACCTTGATAAAAGTTACTTGTAAAAAGAATACAAATTTACATATGCGTTTACATCCAGACATAAACATGTTATATTACTTAACATAAAAATTACATTTTTTTAAATATCGAGAAACATAAAATTTACAAATTTGCATTAAATGCTCTAAGATTAATCCGGATAATTGTATTGTGTCAAATCTTTGCAATTTGTGACTGATGGTGTAAATCTCGACTGATAAAAATCTGAATGGCTAAAATCTCGAGTTTTGAATTTAACGAATGTTTAAAGAAAAAAAAAAAAACAGATATCCGAAGTTTATGTTGTTGACATATCACTAAGTTAATATTGAACGATATTGAACCTCGAATTGTTATGATACAAATTTTCGATTCACAAATAAAACGTTAATATTTATTTATTGCAAAAATTGTTCAAGTTTTTTTTCGTTTTTGAGGTGTGCAGTTGACGGAATTAATTCTATAGAAACTGAAAGCATTTTTTTTTAATAAGCTCCCCCTGTAAGTCCCGAGTGCGCATATACTGACAAAATTAATGGTTCGCGATTAGCATTATTGCCCTTCGCATAATCATCGCAACCCAAAAGCTCGCCTCTTTTTGCCAAGGGAATTCCCTTGTGTCGATATATCTATAGGGATATGAGTATATAACACATATATCTTTATGCATATAATACGGAGGCGAACCCGGAGCAACGGTGCAGGCGTGTCGAACGCGTCGGTGCATTCGTGCGTGCGTGCGTGCGTGCGTGCGTGCGTGCGTGTGGGTGAGTGAGTGCGTGCTTGCTGCGTGGGGGACAGGGGCACGTTGCCGAGTTCGTAACGGCACGCGCCCGTTATACCGGTCTGCATCAATCGATATATCGTACGCCCACGTGTGGCTTTCCTCGTTTCCTTGCTCCCCGCATAAAAGTGTATGTCTCGGGTGCAACGGACTTCCTACGATTAGCAGAGTCACGAGTTAACTATACTGCAGACTAATATTTCAGGACACTCTGTAAAATAGCCGTGTGCGCTTTTTTTTTTTTTATCAAATATGAATCAAAAAATATAATTAATATATAATTCAATGTAATTTTTATATTCATTTAATTTAATAAATATAGTATACGAAATATTTGTTTTAACAAAAATAAAAATATACTTTTCGTGTTGATATATGTTTTTGTAATTTTTACAAAAACAAAATTTGTAAACCTAACACTTTTTTTCTCACTTCTAATTAAGAAAAAATTATTGTCACATTTATAAAAACTATCTGTTACTTCTTACATGTAACAGAGAATCCGTAAAGTACAGAAAAAAAGAATGAGTCAAGTTCGTAAAAATTTGATAGTGTATAGAGTAGAATTTAGAAATCTGTTCTATTTCCAAAAGGGCGAGAAACAAAAAGGAAAAACTTTCCCAAATATCATTTTTGAGAGGCTCCTTTTTTTTTTTTTTTTAAGTTTCAGTTTCGAAAACAGAGTTCCAAGTCTTTCTCTGGACAATGTATCATTTTGTTGTTACATATATTTTTAACATCACTAAACTCATCGTGAACACAATAAAAAAATATTTCGTATCATACGCAGTGAACTAATATTTTTACTTTTTGCCCCAAAATATGTAAAAAATTTATTTCAAAATGTATTTCCTATGTGTCTGAAATTATAAAATTAACTGCGTGATGCAAAATTTATGAAATTCGTTATTGTATGTTCCCAGATAAATATTGTTATTTTTACAAGAAGGAAAAAGACTGAATCCTTTTATTTAATACAACAATTTGCATTTTTCAAAATGCCGAAAATTTAACGTTAATGGTCGCGTCAAAAATGTTTCATTTTTATATTTTTGTCACATGACAAATTTAACAAAAACCGTAACGTCTTACGTCTTTGTTTGTTTTGTTTGTTAACAAAACATACAAAACTTGTTACTGTTGCACCGACGTTTTCGTTCAAAAATCGCAGCACTTCGTTTTGACTAAATTATTTTTGACAGTATCGGCACAATTAATACCCGAAAGGGTTAACGAACTTGCACAGCCCCTTGATTCTCACTTTCTACGGAGTCTATATATCGCCTGTTCCAACTCTTCAAAAGTCATTCTTAAGAAATCACAGCTCCAGCGAAAGAATGAGTGAAGGAGTGGTGCACGGCCCAGCATGACGTGTCTGCGATCCTGGTGCGATGTCGTACAGCGCACATACACACACATAACACAGAAAAAAAAGTGCGTGCACTATAGTAATTCGGCACCGACGAGGGTGCACCGCAATGTAATACTTCCATTGGTTCACACACACACACACACACACACGCAGGCACACACACACACACACACACACACACTCAGCAGTGTGTCTATCATCATTGTACACATTTTCTCCTTCTATGTTTCCATCGCTCACTTTCTCTCTCTTTCTCTCTCTGTTAAGAGGAACGCGCGCCGCAGCTTCGTACGCATTGCATTAGACGGACATATGAGCACACATGGGGCGAGGTAGCCGCCACCTGGCACGGCGCCCCCTTCAGTACGCACATCGCCACCCCTGTACGCGCCAGCATAGCCCCACACACTATAAACACACATACCTATGCGTAACCCATGGACATAGCAGACGAGGAGTATAGTTATGTATCTGTGACACCAATACATTGGAAAATGGGCGCAGTATAATATACACAGTAGTAGGGCTTTACTGCACGATCTAAACCCCCTTGGACTTGGCTCGTGCCACCGTGCATTGTCGTACCTCGGCGTATCCCTCGAAAAAGGGCAGCCCAGTCAGCACAGCAGCACACAGATGCAAAAGCAATAGCACCATATAGACCTTATAAGCACTGAGAGGCATTTCTATCTCTTTTTCTCTTTGTTGCACCTATTGAATCTAGAGAAATACCCGATATCTTCGTGGAGATAATTTTTTTTATTGATAATATAATGAGAAATTGAGATTTTTGTTTGTACAGGATTCGAATGGGTTCGAGGGATTCATCTGTAAGGCCATATTGATGCTTGGCGAATAGAGTCAACGAATCATAGGAATAATGAGAATGGTTTTTTTTTTTTTTTTTTTTTTTGAGTTTTGTTAACTCGAAGTATTTCTGGGTAAGGGTCGTTACGATAGGGTGTAGCCGTGGGCAATAGTACCGATGCCTGTATAAGAACACCCGGTACTCGGCGCACACGCGGTTAAGTACTTTTTTTTAGGTAGATGTCGCGAAGTGTAAGATGCAACGTTCTATGAGTTGCATAGCGTGTTGTGCGCTATATTATTGATATTTTTTAAAATATATTTTGTCAATTCAGAAAATATATCTATAGTCGTTTTCATCGAGCACGTAAAAGTCTCTACTAGGGTGGCACCGATAGACCTGAGGGTTTAAACAACATTGGTTTTACGACGAAAATGAAATATTTATGATATCTTTTACGGAAATAAATATGTCAATCTTTCTTATTTTATTTATTTATCTTTACAGTTGGAAAAACATGAACTTAGTAGGATAATATCGGTTAGCTTAGCGATAAACGATGCGAAAGAACTTGACGGAAAAAGTCTAATTAATAGGTCTATACAATATGTTTGAAAATACAATTTCTGATTATCTTCATCTGGCTATAAATAAATACTATAGAAAATGAAAACAACATTCATTTTATGGTGAACAAACTTTTTTTTTAATCGATTTATTAACTTCCATTTAGTGCCTGGCGACACTGAAAGAAACAGCCAAGCTAAGTAAACAGCAGCGATAATTACAATAATAACTGGAAACAAAACAAAAAATTGTTAGCACTGTAAACAATTTTTTGAAAATTGATTTAATAATAAATAGAATTAAGAGCATAACTGTAATAATAACAATAATAAGAACACACTTTTAAGGGAGAAATAAAATAGAAGAGAAATAATTAAAACAAGCCTGCAAAGTTGAATATTCAAGATTGCTTCCCGATGATATTATACATTTGACTAAGCCATATATATTTTTATTGCGTTTTTTCGCCATACAAATGTTTCCGTTTTTCCGTAGGGAAATAAAAATTGACCAACACAGTGGCCATTCCTTGAACTGAATTTCTCTTTGATAATTCATTATCGTAAATTCATGTGGAAAATTGCGATCAGATAGCTCAAAATTTACAAAAGTTAATGTTTACTGATTTAAAACTAAAACGTAATTATCATAAAATTGAAACCACTGGATCGATACTCGCCAAATTTATCACTAACCATGATTCAATTTCCAACCAGATATATTTATATTTAAAAAAGTTATAGTATGAAAACTTTTTTTCCAAAAAATTCAATACGACATAAAATTTGAACTTTTTGATCAATATGCACCAAATTCAATCCGGTGACGCAATTGAATTTGCACCAAATTCAATTGCGTCACCAAACAAGGAAATCGGCACATACACACATATCAATATTTCTTTCTAAACCACTTTTCTCGACGTTTTCGACCTTTCTGAGAATCTTCACACGAAAATCTAAAAACCAAAGATCACACTGTGTGAGAAAGCAAAACGAATCTTAGCAAAAGAAAGTAAAGAAAATTCAAACTACTGGTTATATTCATTGATATTTTTATAATATCCAGAATATGGTCAAGGAATCGATAGTGAAGTGTGTACTATCATATTATTTTAAAAGTCTGGTATCGTATATAGTGTGCGTCAGAATAGTTGTATACGCGTTCTTATCTGACTGGTTCTATGGAAGTTCAATCGACACGGGCTTCTGTCGTCTATCTCGTACATGTGGGCGTTATAGCAACGCCACCACCCTCTACTTTGTTCTATTCCTTCTCTCTCTCTCTCTCTCTTTCTCTGTGAATTCGTTTGACGATTCTGTGGCCTAGGGGCGTATTGAAAACCAACCGAACGATCGATCGACTCGTCGCCCGCTTTATCGTGTACTCTATTGTACATATGCATCAAATTCATCGAACAGTACATTTGGCCCTTGTTCGACGTGCTGCTCGCGTTGCTCTGAGCTCTTTATATATACATATACACCCGCGTAGGTACGCACAATTCTACGGTACGATGAACTCCCTCGCTTGGACCAACTGTGCCCGTATTTTGCACTCCGTTTCAACCCTTTCTATCGGTTCTTCGGACTCAGTAATTCAGTGTCGTTGAATTTAGCTTCATGTTCTGCGAATACCATCTGCGATAACCAATTCCTTAAGTAATTCTCAATGAAATATTTGGATCGGTGACAAAAATCTGCAAACAGATTGAAAGCATCATTTTATACTATTAATTTTTCTCTTAAAAAATAGAAATACTGTAGTACGATTTACAATCGGGAAACATTTCTATCTTTTTTTTTTTTTTTAAATCTGCAATATTTCAACAATACTGGATTTAGCTTTGTGTGAAAATATTCAAATTGAATTACTTATAATATTTTCACGAAACACCTCTTCACTTTTTTCAGAGCTTGCATTATCAGCATCGCCATTGTTGCCTTGTCGTACAGTTTTTTGTTTTGGAGAAGAAATATAATGTTAGTGTTAAGCGACGTATCTTATCAGTTAAATGAAAATGGTTTTAACCTCTTAATCAATTATTGTATAATCACAACATGGACTTTAATAGTACCATTTTCAATAAAAATAAATAAAATTATACTTTAAAACAGAAGGGTGTATAAACTATGCTTATTACGGAGGTAAAAGAAATATTACCAAATTTTTTTGTTTTAATGTAATTGCTTAATTTTTTGGTTGAGCCTCTCGTCGATATTTTTGTACCGCGTCACAACAAAATATATTTATCCAAAATGACGAGCCTTAGAAAAGGTATTAATACTGTGTCGCAAATATCAAAAATTTTGAAAGAACTTCGCTTTTTCCAAACTTTCAAATGCATGATTTCTTTTCCTTCTTCTTGGAAAAAATTATTTCATTTATATATCGATTGTGAGAAATCGAAGATTTTTGCAGGTACTATAATTATGGTGCGACTTATATTTCTATTTCCTTTCAATTTTTTAAATCGTCAACAGGATCGTGCATATTTAATATCAACCATCTTTCAGCCTCAATCTTGTTATTATTTTTCTGTAAACACTTCTCATGTAACAATCAAACAAAAACGAATAAAATCGTGAATAAAGTCGCTTATTTCGACAGTTTCAAGACTTTTTATCCAAATATAGCAATGTTTTGTTGGCGATAAAAAAAAAACTCAGAAATAATAAAAAAACAGTGCAACACTACTTTTATTATTTCTTATCGAATCTGTTATAAATAGTATGTACATTATATAATATATCTGTTGCTGTAAATGCATTAAAAATTTGTCGAAAATCACACTTTGTTTTTTAAAAAATTCATGCGTCATTAGTGTTTAAAAAGAAATATGTTGGCTTAAATCTGTTTCTATAACAAGGAAGAAAAAACTCGATAAAAAAAAAACCAAAAAATATACTTTCTTAACCGTCCCATTATACACAGCCGTCCATGAAGTAAAGAGTTTTAAGACAAAAGTGTTTCCTATTTCATTAAAACCTATGATTACATGAATAATAATGAATCCAGATTGTACACAACACCAGTGCGTCCTAAATTAATAATCTAACCGTCATTTGAGTCTCTCGTCAGCGAGAGTGGCGGCGTGCTCTGTGAAGGAAACGGTTAAAATCCTAAAAATAGTATTACGCAGTGGGGGTGAAGGTCTCCGTAGTTCGTATTTACATACAACCTATGTATGGTATTTTCGTCTCCTCAGGCGCCTCGCAATCCCTCCGAACTTATCCTGTGCGCTATCAAGAAGGGGACATTTATATTTAGGCTTCTCTCAAACTGTAACAGCTCGTCTCCCTAGAACTCTTCAAATCCAGCAGAGAGTCCTTTTTCTCTAAATAAAAAAATTCTCCAGCTGAGACGCCAAGAGTAAGACTTGCGTTTTATAACAATTAAATTTATCTCTCGACGAATAAAAATAAGAACACACGTTGAAGAATACAGAGCGCGATTAGCTCGTGGCGCAGCGGTTTCGAGGCTTCCGGAAGCAGTGTATTTACACGGATAAGGCTTCCGTTGCCTCTCATTTCGAATCCTTGCTGCACGTGTAGTCATGTAGTCATAATACACCGTGCGCAGCGTACGCCCTGCGTTATAGTTGCCGCAGGAGTAAAACAGAGGGCAAAGAGGCGAACGTCGAGACGAGGAGAGGCCAGGCGTTTGTGTTGGTGTTGCTATTGCGCGGGCCGGTAACAGGATGAGGAGAAACGTTGAAACGAGTAAAAGGTCGGATAGTCTCGGCGGCGGTTATGTATATATATATATATACACACACACACACACACACACATGTATAGAGCAGTTATAGCGGGAGGAAGGAATCACAGCTGAAAGCGCTTCCTCCGCGACTCCCCCAATTATATCTTGCGACCCTGTACTCATTTTTCCCCTCAGGACATCGTTTCCTTGTAACTTTCTTCAAGTCCCCTTTTCTCTACTTTTACTGTATAAGAATAAAGCATCAATTCTTTCACGGATTTATAGTAAATAACTATTTGGCATAAATTTACCTATTTAATTTTGTTTTAACATCGCGACATCTTTTTCCGTGAAAGTATTTTTAAGGCATTTGATTCGACAGAATGAATATATAACGGAATTTAATGTAATCTTTTAATTATCATGATAGCGCTTTTTGGATAAATAAGATGGATTTAACGAAACTTTTACACCACAGCTAATATTAGTGTACAATTTTTTTAAAACTTTTATTGTTCATTTAAGGGGGTCATATTTCTCTGAAGATGAAAATATAAGTGGTCAATTATAAGTGTTTTCTCTAAACTGTTTTTGGTTAATTAAGGTTTGCAGATTTTTTTGTTGTTAAAAATGAACACGTTAGTTCAACGTGCTATGTAAGTGATTTTTTAATTAAAAAGAAAAAAAAAAAAAACGTATAATGTGCGTTCCATCTGGCCTTACTGAACAAAATGCTGTTGGGCTTTTTTACTTCAGATACAGACATGGAAAAATATGGCCCGTGCCAAGGCATGATACTTTATTCTTCACATTTTAAACTCGCAGCATGGTTTAACCTTTAAGTCAACGAATTAATTACTTCTATCGACAATTTTTATTTCCAAATTACAATCAAACACGACATATATCAATAATTTTTTTTATATATGTACATTGCGTTTTTGTTTAACAACTTTTTTAAACACGGTAGAAGATGTTAGCTTATAATTTTCTCTTACGTTCATTATTTTTTATAACTTTTGTTATCTCATGCTTCTTTTTTCGTTCGTTTATAGTTTAACGCTAAAATACACCATACAAGATCGATTAACTTACAATTTAGTACATGTAACAAGTTCCTCGTTTCCCCGAACAATTCTTAGTTCCATATTTCGATCGAATTGATCATTCTCAGTCAAAAAATGAAATTAACATTTTTCTACATTCAATAACAAAAATAGTCCACAACGTCCACAATTTGTTGTTGTTAACTTTAAAAAAAATATTAACTTTATAAATATTACAATATTTTTCTTGTTACCATGACAATTTTTATCGGAAAATATTTTACGCTAATAGTGCGTAGAAAATATATGAATGGATAATATTTGTTAAAATTTAAACTTTTTGCCATGTCACATCACCATTTTAACACAAAAAAATTTGAATTATATATAAATCAGTCAAAAACAAATATAAATACTAAATAAAAAGTCTGGAAGGTCAGCATCGCATGTATTCACAAGTCACATGTTCTGAATACGCACAATCCATTGATCCTTAACAAAAACCCCTTTTCAGCGGACATTGCAGTATTTATGGTTTGTCTTGTTACAGCTCGCTAATTAGGTGGCGACTGGCTATAGTACAAAGTATATACACAGAGATCCGAGATCGTTCGGAGATAGAGCAGCGAGATGTTGCCTGTTGCCTATCTCTCCCGAGAGGCATATGGGCCTCGATGAACGGCTCTCTCGGTTCACCGTGTCTCAAGCCTACCACGATGTTGCGTTTCTTCGCTTCGGGGTGAATGTCACGGAGAGTGCGTCCGACTGCTTCCTCCGGAAGTCTGCCACCGTCTTCGCCTTCTATATATACATATACACGCTCTAGTCTACGGGGTTATGAAGCCAAGAAGGGGGCACACCTTCACCTCTCCTATATATTTTCGTCTCTTTCACTCTAACGTTCCGATTCCCCTCAGGTTCTGAGTCGACATAGCGCGAGGCACGAGCCATGTGCCATCGATTTGTGATGCTTTACGCGCCGCTGTCCTTCCGTTTTTCATTCCTCACGACTGCGCCCCCTCTTGGTTATTCTTCTTCTTCTTCTTCTTCTTCATCTTCATCTTCTCCCCAGATCGATGAAGATCTAAGCGCAAGCTCAGCCTCGCTTAAACTATTTTTAGTACCAACACAAAAATCCTTGATCTATTTTTCGGCTTTCTTCCCCCTTGTCTCTGAAATCAGGATACCGTTGTCGCGACATAGCATATCCGAGACACGTGGTGGTGTTACCAAAACTTCCTTCACGTAAAATTAATACACGCGAGACTTCGGGAGCTAAAGCTGCTGCTTTCGTTTTTTTTTACGGAGCTGCTCTTCCTTTCAGCTTGGCTCTTCCCGCGTGTTAATGATCATTGAGAATATGGTCGAGACAGCATTTAAAAAAAATTCTTTGACGAGGAAAACGTCATCTTTTGAGTGTTTTGAATAACGAGGCAGTCTGCGGGAATTTCTGTAGCCTGGGAATAAATATTTCAGTCTCGTTAGAAATCATAATTTAGATTTTCGTTGGTTTTCGTATTGTTACGATTCAAGCTCAACTGATTTTCTACTTTATTGGCTTTCGATCCTCGATTTTGAGACCCTGGATTCTCTCCCTAGGAATTTTTCTCCGATACTCCTTTTCTTGAGTCATCTAATAATAAAAAATAATTCAAAATTGATCTATTTCTCCGATGCATGTAGTTAATTTATCATTTTACTAACATTGTTGACTTTTTATTTTCATATCTTTCACGATCTAAAACAAGATATATTGACCACCCAACATTTTTCGTGGGCGACACAGGGAAAACCTTCTCAGAGGTGCTTTGATCGATTCACCGTTAGATATAAAATGGAGCACGTAGTATTAGGTTGACAAAAAACAAAAACATTGACGAAGAAAACGTGCCGAGTTTTTTTGGGAGCCTACTGGGATTACCGTATCCTGGGATGAATATCTGAGGCTCCGTAGACTCGATCCTTTAGTTTTTTGTTGATTTTTGTGTTGTTACGATCGGTTCAACTGAAATTCAACTTTATCGGCTTTCGATCCTCGATTTTGAGATTCTGGATCATCACTGGGTGCTAACTGTCCGAGATTTCTCCCAGTCGGTAAAGCGATTGCTCGGACGGAGGCTGGAGATCTTCAGCCAGTCCGCACACTCAAAAGATCCTCATCGGTCGAGCACAAACCATCCAAGTAGCATGCTGCTTTAACCGTGGGATGGATCCGAAAAGCGCGGGAAACGAACGACTGGGAGCTTCTTCGATTCTCCACGAATTTTAAGCGGGAATATCGCAGAGTTTTTCTTCCAGAACCTGTCGCAGCTGAAGGAGGAATGCTGTTCAGCAGAACCTTTAGACCTAAACTCATATAACTTCTAACAGCAATGTATATGTATATATATATATTTTTAAGCCTTAGACAATGTTCATGTATGTTTGATAAATTGCATATTCTTTCGGTTCTTCTTATGAAGAAAAGCTTATCTTTCTAAAAGAAGTACACACTCCTCGCTTTAATACAACATTTGGGGTTAAAATTACGCAATTCTCGATTGCGTTCTGCGATTTTGCTTTCACATAGAAGGAGCTTTGTTTACGTAAATATTTTTTTTCGAGATTTTCATGTGAATATACTCGAAATGGAGTGAAAGATCGAGAAAAGTGGACTAGAAAAAATGTAGAATGTGATGTAAAGAAAATGGTGTGTGTGCCATTGGTTAAAAAAAATGAATCTCCTATAACTTAAAAACGGTTTGGACAATCTGGCTGACACTTGGCACCCTAAAGGATCCTTTGTTACCCTTCCATCGCTGCAGATTTAATTGGAATTAGTTATCCCATTAACATTTTATTACAGTTTGATTTTTATTTTTTATGCAAGATAATGTAAGCGCGCCAACTTCAGAAAAATTCATGCTATGAAGTTAAAACTTTCAAAGAACGTGTAATTAGGAACAATATTGATTGTGATTACATTTAATCAGAATAAATTTGCATAAAATCTTCCATAAAATTACCTCTATTATACGAGGAACCCAAAATTGATTGATATACGTCCTTATAAAAGGGGTTTTTTAAAAATAATTTTATAGCAGTTATAAAAACTTTACGTTATTTGAAAATAAAAATGTATTCGTACGTTTTTTTTTTTAATTATTGTTAATGACATTCAAATTATCAACGAATTTGCTTTTACGTGCTTGAGAGTTTGGTAGTAATAAAAAGCGTTTTTAGAATGATAACGAATCAATATTATATTTCAGCCATTAGGCAAGACCAACTGTCATAAAAATGCATGGCTGTGTAATCCCTCAAACAATAAGGAGCAAATACGAAATATCGAGAGCCAGCACCAATGTTTACTTACCACACTTCTTTGTACTATGCAGAGCGACAGCCAGTACAAAGTTCTTGTCGCACTCTTTCCCTCTCTCTTTACGATAGAGAAGAGTGACGACGTGAAGAGAAGAACACATGTGATATGTAGCGCATATACGCGTTGTTGGATGACTGTCGGATGTCGCGGTGTATAAACTCGCGGGGTGAGCGAAGCCCTAGCTGTTTGGGCAACGTGCTGCTGTTGCTGCTGCCTCCACGCTTCTGCTGCTGACGGGCCCTCCCCTATACCCTCATGCGTGCCCCCTTTTTCTCATATTATATCTGAGTACACAGACTCTACTGAAATTTCCTTTAGCCTCCAGACACTCGAAATATATGACTGCTGTCTTAAAAATCAGTTAAACGAAAAAAAAATGGACAGTCTGGTTGTCGTATCAAGTCTTTTCGATTCCTGTTCCAATCGAAATTATTCTTTTTATCCCAGCAGAGCCGGAAGTTTCGTCTAGACGGTCTTTGTGTTAAGTTTGAACGGAGATAGACTTAATTCCTGTAGATGTTTTTATTTCAGAATTTTTCGATAAATTTTTACTACATCTTGAAATACAATGTCGTTTATTGACATTGTGATGTGAAACAGGTATTTACCTTGTATACAAGGGTTAGTGCGAATAGACATACCGAACCTTTTAACTCATTTATGTTTGAGATAAGTAGATGAAACCAATAAATTGTTAGCAATCAATGCAAAATTGTAACACGAACAAAATTCACAAATATCAGTGAACTTAATTTACCTATTTTCAAGTATAATGTGTGAAAATTTTTGAATTTACAACGTAAAATGACACCAGCTGTTAAACATCGGCCATTGAGACGGTATGAACTTTATGGACACCATATATGATTAAATTTTTCCACCGGATTTTTAACAGTGTGACACATTGTCCATCGATTCATCCACATTTTTTCGAGCCCCTAAGATATACATTATTCTTAATTTGACTATATTTTAGTATTACTTATTGAAAGAAATCCCTGATTTTTTAAAAAGATTTTTAAGTCGATCCTTTTTTTTATTCATGTGACTTGAAGTGATAAGTCGAGTCAATAAAGAGGAAATTTGAATAAAAAGAATTTCTTTTACTGCACTTTTTAATGCAATACCTAGGTTTTTATATTTTTATTCTTATTGTGATTGTGATTTTATATGTACCAAAACCTCCAAAAAGATTGAGAGAATGAGCTTCGAATTTTTAAGTAGTATACAAAAAGTTGTTATTCCAAGTCGCTTGGCGTCGATCTTTGGTGAGTTGTTTCAACAACTTAAGTAATCGATTTCCATACTGTCGAAAAAGTAATCATTTTGTTTCTGCTCAAAATGGGCTTTGCAATAGAAATAAAAATATAATAAAAATAGAATTAAAATAATGAAAATCATCTTTTAAAAGGATCGATTTATTAACCACAAAAAATGACAACAAATTTCTTCAAGTAGTACTAAAACGTGGCTAATTAGAACAAAGACCTATGCGGGACTGAAAAAAATTGGTGCTGCCTATTATATTGAGACATTTATTTGTGACTGATTTTTGCAGACTATTTTAACGCTGATTTCGTGGTTTAAATGTCCGTCTATATAAATATGCGGATTATTTTGGCGTACACCGATTCCCCTCAATAGAACTATCATTTCAATTTAAAAAAAATGTATAAATATGACCGTTAAAAAAGTAGATCGCAAAATTGGGATATCAAAAATCCTGGGAAATCCATTTAATTATACAAAATAATATAGCTAAAAAGGAAGGTATTTTCTCACAAGTTCGGAACACCCTTGCAAACAGTTAAGCGCATAGGATTTTTTTATGCATTTTTTTTTACCGACAAAAAAAAATAAAAAATGTTTCTTCTTTTGTACTGAAATGGAATTCCTTCTATTAATTTTGATATATAGGCCTTGTTTTGCAAGATTAGGACACCTGTGTAAACAATTAAGCTCATCTGATTTTTCATATGATTTTGTTGTGCCGACAAACAAAAATGCATGTATTTAAAAATTGAAAATCGATGTATCCACGCCTTCAAATTTTACAATATTATACTAAGTATCGGTATTCGGTGTAAGAGCGTTGGAAATTAGGCTCGCTGCCTTATATCTCTTATTACCGTAAAGTAGGAGTGTCATTGGCACTTTGTAGGTGTAATAATCGCTCTTGCCACTGACCCGGTAATGACGAATGAACTAGCGTGCATTCTTCTTTTTTTTGGTTCGAATTTTCTTCGCTCTATCATCTCCACTTGTAGTATAATAGTTTTGAACGGTGATTATTGTCCCATGACGAGACATGCACTTGCGATCATCTTGAGCTTGAGGCGAGAGAACATGACTAGTTTGGTATGTAGTACAAGTCTAACGAAGGTCCGAGAGGAAACGGCGAAAAATCGATTTTTTCCTTCCTTATGTACGCCGCCGGTAGACGAACAATGAGGACAAAAACTTCAGTGAGGTCCATTCTTCTTTAGTTCTTTCGACGAGGCTTGAAACTTTGCCTCGCAGTCTTTGTAACAGACACTATGAAACGGTTAGTCTGGCCTTGCGAGCCAAGACCCTCACGTCAAACCCTGACCTACCGATTTGTTTCTTGATTCTCCGACGAATTTCGAACGGTTCTTTGCTACATAAATTAGTGTCTTGCGTTACTGGGCGAACAATCGTTCACAGATGTACTGCAGATTTAACAAATTTGAAGTCGTTATGATGTTCCAAACGGGAGATACCGATATTCGTGATACATATGATTCATTATATAATATCTGTTCTGATGGTTTTCTATTCTATTCGTAAGAGAATTAATATTTTCATTGCTACTTAAATTATTATCGAGACCCACGTGGAAAATATGTATACTCAAAAATGGGCACATTGACATTTTTTTTCTCTAAAATATATTTAATTTTACATATCAGGTGGATACATAAGAAGTATATGTAACAACTTCCGTAAATACAGCCACTTTTTTCTGATTGTCTCCGATTTTTCTTATAATCTGAATTTTACATTAATCTTTTTTTTCAGATTATCGTTCCTAAATTTCTTCTCACTTTTAACAAATATTTTATTTTTATAAATTTTATTATTTCAAGAATATCATTTGTAGGGTTCAAAACTGGACATTTTGATTAAATAAATAGCTTTTACGAGAAAAAAGCAAATCCTGTCAAACAATTGACAACTTCATTCATACATTTGGCAGGGCGCTGAGATGACAATAATAATACACCTGAGCACATTACACATTGCTACCCTGTGACACATTTCCTAGCATTACCTGCGCTGTAAGTCTCGTACTTTTTTACGTAACAATGACAAATTCTACCCGGAAATGCAGATTACAATTATTCTACAAAATTCAAATGTTTCTGTATATATCGCTCGTAAATTTGTCCTATTAATTTCAACAACAACATGACACCATTTACAATATAATGAGAGAGTCATGTATTGCGTTTACGCCATTTGAAACTTGTTTCCTTATACTTTATCGTCAAACAAAACGTCCAAAATATTCCCATAGTCAGAAACACTGATGCCTGGGGGAAAAAAATGCGTAATACGTACAGCATGTCGCATGCCTTGGGTTATTCGTGTGCTTCGCTGGCTCATCCCCGTTGGCATACGGTGCAGAGGCGCGAGGATATAACACAACCCCTCGATGGAGACTCGGTACAGCGGTAGACTTTTGCCACGGGGGTCGTGAATTTCTCATCGTCGTTCTCGTCCTCTATGTATCCACATCCACATGGCGCGCATATGCACGCCGTCCAGACGGGAAGATCTCCTGCCACGAAAATTCTCTACACCTTCTTTTTTTCCCATAAAATATATGAAAGTCGTGTATTTGCATAAGAATGTTCACTACTAAAAAACCTGACTTTGCGCTGAGAAAGGAAATTGGTTTGTTGAAATAGATTGAGCGGAAATTAGCTATCAGCGGAATACTTACTGATATATCTTCAGAATTCGGTTCAGCAGATCAACTCATATTTGAGGTGAGAAAAAAAAGGTTCTATGCTTTGTTTCTGTGATTAAAAATTAAGTCAACAGCACATGTCCCCTGGATTTAGATAAACTATCTATGTTCTGAATGGCGTGAACGCTTTCATTGCCTGGAACATTTTCTACTTTTGATGTTTCCAAAGTTCGTTTTCCACGTTTCAGGGCTTCCCTACAGTTTTCACACTCTCGTGTTTGCCGTTACGTTCCACTAGCTTATCATTTCAATCACGCGCTCGCGCCAAAATCTCAAGAACCATGAGGTGAAAAAGTAGCGATAAGGGAATCTTGATCGTCCGTTTTGTTTCGACGTGGAGAGCCGACTAGAGAGGCGTGTAATCGAGACTGTATAGAAAAAAAGGTGCTCGGGACCAAACTAGATTCTTCGGTCTAACGAGAACCTCGTTTGGTGGAACGAGTCTGACTCGGATATTAAAAAAAAAAATCTTTTGAGTTAAACATAGGATGCTGTTGAATTGAGTTATGTTAAATTGACTGGCAGCCCGACAAAATATCCCCTTACTAAAATCTAAAGGCAGCTTTGAGGACACCAAGATGCTATATTTCTGTTTTTATATTAGTAAAAGGAAGAGAAGAAACGAATCTAAAGTGCCTATGGGTTTTCTTAACGAGAAACAAGATGTAACAAACTAAAATGAATTTTCTTTCTTAGTTTAATTAATTGCCTTTATCAATTCTCTTCAAAATTTAATCATTTGCGTTCGATAAAACGTAGTTCGTTTTTCAAAGCTAAGAAAAAGCATAAAAAATCCACGAAAAAAGTAAAAACAGCGATTCGATTTATCGGGAATTGTGGTACAGACGAATGTGTAGCATCATAAATGATTGTCATTCCTGATTTACTGTTGTTACTGCCACACAGGCTACATTGGATACCAGTCGATTCTTCCAACTAAATACTTTTTTCTCAATTTAATTAATTGCCTTGATAGATTGTCTTCAAAATCGAATCATTTGCGCCCGATAAAACTTTGTTCGTTTTTCAAAGCAAAAAAAGAAAGTCATAAAAACGTCCTACAGAAAGTAAAAGCAGCGATTCGATTTATCGGGCATTGTGATACAGGCGATTGTGTAGCACATGAATGATTTTAATTCCTGATTTTATATGTTGTTATTGCCTCACATAGCTATATATACAGCATTGGACTGCAGTCGATTCTTCCGATTCGTTAGGCATCCTCGTCACCGTGAACTAGTGAACAGGGGGTACCCAGGGATCCCCGATAAACCTTGTATTTTCTCTTCTCTCTCACCCACCCTTCGTCGCTATTCGTACGTATCGTCATGTTAGTGGCAAGACGAGGAGAAACAGCCGCACCAACGGAGCAATATGGCTATGCGCTGTATATGAGCTTGCTTTGGCACGCGCTTCGGTTGTGGATGAACTTTCGGAACGTTTTCACGAAGGGGGTTCCGAGGGTGGGCGATACGGGAAACGAAGGTGGGAGAGAGAAAGCAGAGAAGATACGAACGCGCAGCTGGTCTGGTAATGCGCGTGATTCATATATACACGCGCGTGCTTGCGTACCCACACACTTTATTATCACTGGTGAGAGCTATGCTTGCACACCGTACAGTAGCACCCTCAATCTTTGGCTCACTCGCTCGCACGTATGAGCGGCCGGGGCAAGTAGACTCAAGTTCGATAAAAAATCGGCGACTGCACATCGCAGTAAAAACTAAAATGGTACAGATACTTTGTATTTATTTGCCCGTTTCAAGTTTTGAAAATGTCAATGTACAAAAATAATACGTTAAAGATAGTGTAATTTCTATTTATTTTGTGTAATTTTTATTTAACACATGTTTTTTGTGGGTTTGATAAATTTACACAATTCTTTTGTATTGCTCTCAATTTAAAATATAAAGAAGTTGCAAGGTGGAACCTTTGTAACCTTTTTATATGCTGAAAAAATTGTGAGCAAGCATGTAACTTCCTCACAATTTTTCATCTTGCATATATAGTTCATTCTATGAGGAAGTATGTCGATCAATTTTAGCTTCCTTATATAGAGAAAGCTTCGATCTGTTTGATGAAAAATTATGCAAAAGCGTTGAGCAAGATTCTACTTTGCAACTTTTTTAACATTGGATTTCTTCTGTATTTATGACAAGCTTTATTCCAAAGAATCAATACAAATCAGACCAATTCACATATATTTCAAGAAAAATTGTAACAGATAAGAAGATATCACTTAACTGTTTCATTTGCGTACCAAATTTTAGCTGTATTGCTGAAGTGCTTGTTAACGTAGAAGTCTTTCATTTCTTGAATCAAGATTTTTAACTTCAATCTAATATAATGTTTGAAAATTCCTTAATGGTGTCATGCATGTTTTACAAACAGTTTCAGCTCATTGTTTCAATATTTTTAAAATTCATAGTTATAAAAAAAACTGAAAAATTTTCTGAAATCTAAACCACCTTATAAATTCTGACGAAACTATGTACCAATCATCGTCAAATAGTACACACTTAATTAATAAATATTCGGCTCACCAGCACAAGTTTTGTAAAAATTAGTGCAATAACGTAAGTTTTTCGAAAAATGTATAATATCATAAAATTTGAACCCCTTTACCGATCTCGGTCTATTTTAATACTAAACAGCCTCAAACGTATCTGTACTTACGAAGGACTATTTGGCACAAGAGCCAAAATGTTATGAAAGTTAGAGCAATCACGTCCTGTTTTAATTCAAAAAGACATAAAATCTAAATGCCTGCATATATTATAGAAAAAAATCACAACACTCAACGCGAAGCAACTACTTCACATGTGTCAATGGTTCTTAAGTTATAGGTGATTGAATTTTTGAAGTTCCGAACACAACATACATACGCTGATATTTTTTCTAAACCGCTTTTCTCGACGTTTTGGACCATTCTGAGTATCCTGACATGAAAATCTGGAAAAAAATGTTTTTCATGAAAACAAAGTCTCTTCAATGATGAAGCTAAATGTATAAATTTGATACATTTTTTGAGTCACTTCTTCCCATAAAAATATTTGTAAATTCGCTAAACCTACACTATTTTTGTGTTACTTCCCAAATTTGACAAAAAAAAAATCGGTGGTATACACAAAGTTTCAGTCACATTAGCACAAACAGGTTTGTTACTCCGAAATTTGGCAATCCGATTTCAAACGCTTTTGCTCTGTTCTATCCTCTCCATGATTCGCATTACTATCTGTCTCTGCTAAGTAAAAAACATAGATAAATTATAATACAATTATTGAAACGGTTTTCTTAATCTTACACAGCATAAATGGCGTTACTTTAGACCCAATCTATTCAGCTAAATATATTTTGAAAATTGGAGAGCAAAAGTGACCCAATTAGCCCCGGTTTCCTTATGTTCGTGTTTGCCTCGCTCACCCGTGTACACGCAGTACTGAAGGGGATCAGCGGTGGTACCAGCTTTAATGGGAGGGTGGAGGGTAGACACTATGACGATTACGGGACGGTCAAGGGGCGCACGAGCAACTGTCGCCCGTGATAGAATTACTATATCGATCCTCTCTTGCATGCACAGACACCCAAGAACCGTCACAGATGCAGCTTGTAAATTGTACTTTCGATGTGGCGTAGGGTACACCGAATTTTATCACACGTGGGGTCTCAGTACTATCCCGTAATCGATTCAGTTGGGTCGATGAACTCGTTTTTTTTATCTACATGTACTTTTATGGGCAACTCTCAGTATTTCGGCCGTTTGGTCGTGTATAGTCATTTGGATCTGCATTGGTATTGAATCGAAATTTTTCTCTTTGCTTTCCCCTTCCTCATAGAGGAAGTTTTGAGGATTTTTTTTCATGAATTTTTTTTTTTTTCAAGGTTTTTATGTCAGAATGGTCCAAAATGTCGAGAAAAGTGGTTCAGAAAAAAATATGCGTGCGTGCGATCCGACCAATTTAGCTGAAGTTTGGCACACAAGTGAAATAGACACCCCGTTTTAATTGCTGTGATTTTTTACAAAACGTGTGCGGACGTTTAGATTTTATGTTTGTATTTTTTTTTTTAAAGGTGGGGGGTCGCTGTAACTTTCGTAAAGTTTTGGATATTGTCCCAAAAAAATCTTCCTAAGTGCAAATACGATCGAAGTTGTTCGGTATTGAATTTGACTGAAATCTGCAAAGAGGTTCAAATTTTATCAGGTTTTGAATTTTTCGAAAAATTTATGTTATTGCAGGAATTTTTGCTACATTTAAGCTAGCCAGTCCAATTTTTGTACACAACAAAAATACTATTCAGTGATGTTTAGTAGCGAGTTTCTTCTGAATTGGTGCAGTAGTTCAGAATTACGGAGATTTTTAGTTTTTCAATCTGTCGCCGTTTCAACTTTCGAAAATCTTGAGACAGTGAAATAAAAATTTGTGTACAGATCCAGTACTTTAAAAAAATGTTGGGTATAGTATACAGCTATGGTTAATTGAGTGGTTCTAACTTTATAACATATTAAGTAATTGATTTCGACTTCGCTTTCGAAATCTTTGAGAATTTAAAAAAAAATGTAATAGAAAAATAAAAGGTTTGTGAACCAGTTTACCGTCTCGTGGTGCATCTCGAAAACAAATATGTACTTATAATATACTTTTCAACATTAAAAAAAAAAAAATGTTAGAAAATTGTAGCTTTGTCTTCGCAAAGCTTTCTCCATGAGGAAACTTTATAGACGACGGACTAAGAAAGCAGAATTGATCAACGGATTTCCTCATAGTGGAGCTGTGTGGACCGCAGACTATTGTAAACTATTTGTAATTATGACTGGTGGTGGGAGACGAAATCTTACTTTTCATTTGATTTCGACTTTCTAAATCCTTTTCAAATTTCCAGAAAGTGCAAATTAGAAATTAAAAATTAATATCAAATTAATATTAAACTAATAATAAAAGTTCATTGTTAATTGAAAATAATTACCAACATTTTACCACCATTTTACAAAGACGTTGGTGTTGCTGTTTTTGTTTAAATATTTAAAAATATTTCATATTGTAAATAATTTATACATATTTGTAATTATTTAAACTTCGTTCTATGTATTATCTGATTCCTACCTCAATGTCATATTTCCATAGACAATTTCAGGCTCATAATTCATATTTGACCACATCTAGTTCTTGAAATAGTCATTTTATTAATCTCCTTCAACAAGCTTAAACCATATTATTATTAGCATTGAGGGATAATAGTCCCGGGTCCCGCAACTGCATCATTCTGCTGAGGCGCAGAGTTCCAGCTACCGTGATCGTTATGCGGGCACCGTGTGTGGCATGTGTTCTTAGAGAGCGGAAGGGTGAACGAACGAGAGATGCGAGAGAAACCAGCACATGTGCGTTCGCGGTGTTTCGTGCTAGAATCAGCTCGACAGATCGGCGGGACCGATCCATTGTCATCGAGTCTCGACGCTTCCAACTTGGGATTTAAGCTGCCGATGCTGGTCCACCATACGTTATATATATCTATGACTTCCATGGACTTTAGCACGAGATCAGACTACCTATTCTGCTATATAATCATGCAACTTTTATTTATTACATCTATAAGCAATTGCCTCGCGTGTTTAGACGCGTCACAGCTTGCCTCGTTTTAAACATGACTACGTCAAGCTATTGTAAAAATTGAACTTATTATACTTTTCGGTCTCAACGCCACAAAAGTGTTTGCAATCTATACGAAAAAAAGATTCGAATTTCGGTTTGACGCCCAACCCAATTTTACGTTGAATTATTATAAGGCAAATGTATTTGGAACATATAATTTAGGCCATGTCGTTGATGTTTAAAAAAGAAAAATATTGTTGACCACAAAATTTGCTTTCATGCACAGATTTTTCGGAGAGGACATCACAACGTGGCAGCGCCGACGACAATGATGGGTAAGTCGTTGATTATCATTTAATATCGTACAATGTTTCATATATTTGGAAATATAAATTACCGGTTTCCAGCTGTTCGTGCACAGTCGTACACGGTGTGTACTTTTTGTGTAGACTTGAGTGGTGGACAGCCCCCTTCCGATAAAATTCGATATTTTTATAATCAGAACATTGGATTTCTATTTGTAGCAAATAATATTGGAAAACAAATACAAGTTCTGGCCTTGGCAAGAACGAATTCTTGATTAATGTAAGAAAAAAAAGGCTACATTCGAAGAAAAAGATGTATTTCCTTAGGAACTCGAATTATTGTTTCGATAATTTATTCATCGTTCCTAACACACAATAAGAAAAATTTTAGGTGCTTCATAAAATAAATCGAACTATTGTTTTATCATTTATCTTTCGAAGCAAAATAACATCCCTAATTTTATTAGCGTTGCATATGTAATTATATTTGAAGCTCGAAACCGAATGTTTTATAAAGATGTTTAGTCCCCGAAACAGCGAAAACGTTTTTTTCGTTTTTTGTTGAAATTCGATTTTAGGTATGACGCCATACAAAATATTTTGTAACTATTATTATTGAAATAACAACTAGATCGATATAAATATTGTATTGAAACAAATTGATATTCATTGAACAAACTAAGCTAAAACAATATTTCACAACTAAAAAACAACATTTTCTTACAAAATATAATACCTGATAGATTCCAGTAATTTTTCTTTCTATGTAAGCTTTAATCAATTTCCATACAATCTTTGCCATACTGAGCTTATACAAAAATTACTGATATTTTAAATTCACTCGTCGGACCGGCAATAACTTCTGTGTATGGCCAACACAGGTGCCTACAACTCAATATATTTTGCTTACAACCCTTATAGAATCATATGACAATATACAAATGTCAAAAATATCGAATAACAATTTGCAAAACGCCGCAAAAGAGCCGTAACCCGGTAAAGTAAGAGTAGCGTAGGGCCTCTTTAAAAAGAACAGTATTTTAAATGCAATTCAATTTTTTGAAATACTTAGCGTCGAGTCGCTACGGCTACCCTTCATGATATGTATTTCCTGGTTGAGTCACACCCAAACTTATGGTAAGAAGCCTAGCATAACAGCAACGACTTCGTCGACAGCCCGCATCGTCTCATTGACTGCTCAATCTTATCGCCAGAAAGATTCCAAGACACTTCATGCTTGACTGACAATTAGGGTCTCAACTGCGCACATTGAGACCCCTAAACTTGCTGACATCAGACATCGACAATGTTTTCATACCGAAAAAATTCGGAAATTTCTATTAGTTTATTGGAATTTTAGGATTCCACATGCGAATCAGAACTCTCACATTTTCCCACAAAGATCTTGATCACACAGTCCTGTCTCGTTGATCCCACGAATACCGTTCATATTATACATCAGAGCCTGCACCCTCGTATAAGACGGAGAATACAGGAATCCTTGAAGCCTTTGTAATAGACGTAGTAGCATTTTCCACAATGTACTTATGCTCCCACTGTAACGGACGCCATAAACGAGAAAACTTATCAAGTAGTTTTAGGCGAGTCGTTGGGTCAGATAAGTTAAGCAAATGATTGTTTTTATGACAAGATCAAACGAAAGTACATGAACATGTTATAACATCAAAAATATTTATATACTTTCCTATTATGAATTTAGTGACGAATTGTAGCACACATTATTTCGTTATGTATAATTTTGACGTATTTATTTCGAATTTGAGACGCTGTGTGTAAAAAAGACGTTATGTTCAATGAAGAACCTACAAATAACGGTAAACTTCACTTTTCCTTAGTACTTTCATATCTTTTGGCCATGTCGCCCAGCATTTCACCTATAATGATGAAACTGATTGGGTTTTCTAGTTTTTGACGTGACGACAATGTATACAGCATAGGAGTTTTAATATTATTTTGATTGTATATAACTCAAAAAAATTTATTTTCCACATTCGGTCAATCTACGTTTTTCACTGATCATCGGAAAGCTTGAAATTTACTTAACGGGATGAGTATTTTTTAGATTAGTTATCAATATGTTTTTGGTATATAACTTTTCAGGATATCTCCACGTAGAACTATTCAAACTAAATAATTGCAATGAATGTAACTCAAGGATCAACATATTAACAGCTCATATGATTCTTTAATACATGGATTAACTTATCTTACCTTAAGTTAGAAAAAAATTGGCAAGAGCTTAACGAGTTTAAAGAACGGAGCTTCAGGTACTTCACTAAATTGAGAGCTTGAATCTTATCCGCAAAAAGATTCCGAGACATTTCAGGTTCGACTGACGATTAGGTTATCAACTTTTTACATTGTGATCACCCCGCTGAAATCAGCAATGTTTTCATAGCAAAAAGAATCTGAATTTTCAATCACTTTGTCCGAAAAGAAATCACTTCGTGGCTTGCCACATCCAAATCTCCCACGTTTTCCTATAAAAATCTATTGATCTTCATCACACGGCCCTGTCTCTTTGACCCCACAAATACTGTTCATATTATACAACAGTCAGCACCCTTGTAAAAAAAATAAAGAATACATGAGTCCATGAATCCTCAGTAATACACCCAGTACAATATTCTACGACGCTCCCGTCGTAGAATATTGCGCCACAATACAACAACTCACGCCATAAACGAGGGAACTTAGCAAGTAGTCGAAACGACCCACCAACGCGCCTTTTACCCATACACATCTCTTAAAGAGAATTCTGCCGATGCAATATCGTCTCTAGTAGTAGAGACCCGCGTGAATTGGGTGATCCTCCAGATCTCAGCTGACTGGCGCCTCGCCGGTACGAATTCCGCGAAGTGCGACAGACCAAGGATGCACCTACCACTCGTTTTCCTCCGGTATTCTCGGAAGTCCTGAAAATGACCCTGTAGGAAATAAAGAAGTGGTTCGCGGGTTCGGCATTGCGATCTCCGGTTTTCTACTCAGGTTCCTTCCACTGTAATGCCGATGGTGTGGATGTAAGGCGAGCTTGCCGCTATATGAGAGTGGATACCGAAAATGGAGAGGAACTGCTTTTTTTTCAAGAGCCAAAGGAATACCGTGCCGACATTTCGGGACCTGTGCGGAATGCATCGAAATGAACCAAAATTCAAGGCAAAATTGTCGCTATCTCTCTTTCGGTGCACAAGCTAAATGGATGATCCAGCTGGGTGGAGGGAGATGGATGGTGAAGAGCATAGATGGAATACAATGCTACTGGAGGCTCGCGGTGGACGTTCCCATGAGCCCCCGAAAGACATGCCATAGAGTTTACAAAACACGCTCGGGTAACAGGTTACCCACTATATAAGATTTAAGTCTTGGAGTGTATGTGTGTCTGGAAACGGACCGAGGTTGGTTGAGCTTTGAGACCTTCTTTCCTTCCTTCTCCATCCTGCTTCATTGGCCTTCTCTTACTGGAGAGTTTACACTGGTCACGACCTCCCGGCAAGTGGGTGGACGAGAAAGAAGAGGAGTCGGGCGTTCACTAAATCTTTGCGGACACCAACGCAGAGTCGAAGCGGCAAAGTGGAGGGCAGGTACGACGAGATTATACAAAGAGAGACCCATGGAACATACCAACTTTTTATACACCTTTATTCCACAATTAGCTCCTTGTACTGCCCCGGTGAGCGAAACGCTCTGATGTTTAAGGCGGCTAGTTGACCAAAACTCACTTGGAGATCTTATGAGCTGTGAATTGTAGTGTGAGGGTGGTATGGGCCGGTTTTATTGCCGTGCGGTTATTCAGATGATAAAGTGTGCAGGAAGTACGGTTGTAAATATGAAGCTGATGTTGGTACTGTGAAGTTTCAGGATATAGAAAATGGACCATATTGTTTCTTTAGTATTTTTACTGAAAAGAGTTGGCGTATATATATATATAGCAATTTTTTTTTATTCGGTACTTTAATCTCTTAGGAATGCATTTTTCACATAGATTTTCCATGCCAAATTTTGATCAACAGCTTCATTTAATTTGGCTTTTAGTCATTTCAGACGCGAGAAAAATCACCCTCTTTGTAGACACCACAGAAATTTAAATTAAATAATAGTAATGCCAGAAAGTTAATAATAAAATAGGAAATTATGTAACAAATTGGATAGAAAACTTTATTTTTTAATATGAAATGGATACTCCGATTTTTTTAATACATATGTTTTTTTTAATAAGGTTCTTTGTGTTTTTTTAATTAGGTTTAAATAGGTTTTTTATGTTATTCGTATCAGCTGTCTAGGTCAATTAGCAGCTCCTATCGCAGCCACCAGGGGGCCAAGTTCAGTAGCTAAAAGGAGAGCTATAATCACAGAGATTGTATCCGTGTAAGATGTCGCTTACTTGAATGCTATAAAATATCAAGGCTATTCATTTTTTATAGGAAATTTTACTGTTTTTTCTTTGTTCATAGACATTTGTTTGATATTTCGTTGAAAAGGGTTGTCGAGATGATGTCTTTGAACTCTTCTAAGGAATGTGAGCACTGCAGAGCAGGGAACTAATCTTACGATCGTCACCGACCGACAAATCTTCTTTCCTTCCCTCCTTCTTTCTTTCTTTCATTCCTTTTCTTTTTTTAAATAAAATTTCATTCACAATTTATGTAGTAGGCGTTTCGACGTCGAGACGTTTTACCTGCATTACAACCTACGGCTCGAGGATTTACGAACTACGAACAACGCGAGTTGTGTGCAGGTCCACGAATTCACGTTGCGGTCGGGAAGTTTAAAGGGACAACGCTTTTGGTCCGAGGAGAGCAGCACCCTCTCTCCTGGAGAATGAACTGAGAAAACCTGAGAGCCAGTCAACGATGGCAGAAGTGCCGTCCAAGGATATAGTTCTCGTAGTCTTGCGGAAGTCTTTTGTCGAGCACGCAGGATAACGCGCGCGTACGTTCCAGCATAAAGGATCCCGACGATTATAATTCGTCTCGATACTTTCCACGATTTCTACGTATTTTCACGTTCGATTTGACCACCAATGACCCGAATGCGGTGCACACGAATTTTACGCCTTAGATTCGCCACTTCTGGGACCTCCCGTTTTCTCAGTTCTCACATATCTACAACTTCATTCATAGAATTACACTTTCCACGTGATTTTCAGACAAAGTCGTGAAACGATTCGATGGTACATGAGAGCAATTTTAAAATACGCTTTTTAGTTTGGTTGTGGGGCTTATCGAGATTCTTGCTCTCTATTACAAAATACAGATTTATACAAAGGAGCGAGACTGAAAAAAAAATTACTTATAACGTGCGAACTTCGAAAATTTGAAAAAAGAAAGGACGATTTTTGCCAAATTTGACATGCATTTACAGCAGAAATTCTTTAATCTGTATATTGTGTTGATCGAAAATATTGTCTACAATCTACAATTTTCAATAAAGCCATATGAAAGTTATAATTCACAATCAACACATTTTGTTCTTCATGAAGTGAGGAAAGCCTGTAAACTCCACCGTAAAACGGAGTTATCAAAATGTCCTACATCAGCTCATAAAAGACAAACAACCGATTATACCTACTTGACATAGAATATCATCGTTGAAATTACATAAAAGTATCACAAATATCTAAATAAGCAGCGTTCATAAATGATTGAGCAGTGAATCGTTTAATATTTTTACTCATAATATAAACATTATATTTATCGCTTCTTCTGAGAGGAAGCTTGGTTTTCATGTAATCTTTTATTCGATACTTTCGTGTCAGGATACTCATAAAATCAATAAAAGGTTTTCAATGTTATACTACCTTGAAGTTAAAAATCTTAATATTCCTATTGTGTCAAAAAAATGAAGAAATTCTACATTAAAAATCACTACAACAATATAACTATAATTTAGTATGCAAATAAAGCAGTGAAAACTTTTTATCTATTGCAATTTTCCTTAATAATACGTTAAATAACATTTGGCATAAAGCGAACATAAAATTATTCACGGTAAATATTAATTGTGTTGAACAATTGACACTTTCAGTGCCTCATAACCACTCGATATTCAGTTTATCTCTCGAACATTTTTATTTAAGATTGTATAGTGCTCCTCGACTGTTCAGATTCGTTAATTGTGGCTCTTTGTTGTCGTGTGGAGAACCTAGTGCCTTTGGACAAATTTTACGATGCGATACTGCCGCGTCTTTCTGCACCATAGTCGTAAAAACATTCACGACCCAAATATTTTTCGTTTCCGCTGCTGGCCATTCCGGTCGCGAAGAACCTGCCCGAGCAGAGGGTAACAAATTTAGAGCCGATAATCCGCAATGAACGCCGCGAGCGAGTATATTGCCAACGCGCTATGGTTTCGCTCGATTTACAACGTCATCCGCGCCGGCTATTACACGAGACTGCCACAGTTTCTGCCTTTGGGAAGCCCTTTTGCGGCTTGAAACTTTAATGCGCTCGCCGCACGAATTTTCTGCTCGAAGGGCAGTCTTCCCTTCTCCGTTATATTAGTACCTGTTCTCGCTTATGCCGAAAATTGTATAATCATTTTTTTGACCTCAAAGGAACCTTTAGAAATTTATTTTACCGTGGAAGAAGGGTGGATCTTTTTTCAAGATTCAACCGTTAGCACGGGGTCACTATTAAAGCGTTATATGCCTAGATAACTAAAAGCACAGATGTTGCAGTAAGACTTTTTTTTTTAATTATTGCTTTAGGAGGTCTCGAAAGAGGTTTTAAAGATTTTGATTCTGACTTTTTTTGCATTGCAAAAAAAAATGACGAAAGATTCGTTGAGATTTAAAAGATATATGTTTATTCACATAATTGCTGGGACATAAATGAACAAAGTTCAGTTATTTTACATCGGTAGTGTACGGAGAAAACATTCTTTTAGTAATATTTTGGGCGTGACAACAATTATACATTTGTCGAATAGTCAACAAAGAAAAATGAAAGAAAATTTGTTTAATTTACAAAAACTGAAATAATGTCTAAAATTATAGGAAAAAAAAATTTGATCTGGAAATTTATGTATTAAATCAGCAACTAAATTGGTAATAAAAAATCGAAAAAACTCATTTCTGTAGGACTAAGTTTACTTTCGAGGAGGATCAAGATTGAGATTGATGTAGTTATTTTAGTTGCTCTTTGAATCCAGTATTTAATATTACATGTTCGCTTGTAAAATTACTCAAAATGATGTATGACGGAATTCTATTTTTTTAAAACTTATCGACGTATTTGCAACAACTCTTGCTTAGAAGAATATCGACGAAAAGAATAGAATTCACAAGCAAGATGTATGCATTATTTGTATAAAATATTGGGAATTGATGTTTACAAGCAACAGATTATGTATATATATATATTTATGCACGATTTTAAAGTTGCATTCTGTTGTCTGCAAATACTGATTCAATTGAATGTAGCATACTTTTGAATAGTGTTGTTGCATACTTTTGCAGCATTTTGCCCAGTAAAGATCAGAAACAACATATTTTTGGAGCGTAGTTTGTTTCACGCATGCACGCACTCGTGACCCACTTACATCGTAGGGGCCCTTCATAAATGAATGTTTGTGTACATAGTGGTACGATATATACACGATAACGATAGCTAACTGAGTGAAACGTCCAGCACGCTTTTACAAAATTTCTGTTATGAAACGCCAAAACGTGATGTATGCGTTCATTGTTAAGGGGGTTGAGTCAAGCAAAGAAAAAATGATTTTCAGAGAGTTGTATTTTTTTATTCTAGCCAACCGATGGATATGAAATTTATATATCACTTAAGGACTGGAACAAAGAATTTTTCTGTCACTGTTGAAAACAATTTGGTTAATCGGTTCCATTGTAAACCAGATTTGTGTTTTTTTCAACTCTGCGCATGATTCAGAATTGACTACTCAAAGGATTTTGCTCGTCGATGTTTCATTTTGTTTGTAACGATATTGTACGCCAGCTAAGCGGAGGGATTTTTTTAAAAGGTCCCCAGGCCAAAGATATCCACTAATTTACAAATTTATACATTTATAAATCTCTATATTAGTGGATATCTTTGGCATGGGACCTCAAAAAAAAAATCCCTCCGCTTAGCCGGTGTAGAATGTTGTTACAAACAAAGTGTGACACAAATTTGTTTTCCCTTCATTTATAAAGAAAAACTAACATAGCCTTATTTGAGTACATAGAAATTGGCAATATTTGAATGAAGATGTATTCAAATTACCTTGAGATCGTATACAAATTTTTTTGAAACTAAGAATCTTATTTCTGTATAAAATGAATAATTTTATTACACTCGAATAATTGGTCATAGTTAGAATCAAATATTAATTTTATTACAAAAAATGCAATATGAAGCATTACATATCAACTGGCCATTTTTTTTGTCTAATTCTGACACTTTATTTTACTTTTAATGTGATATAACCTTCAGTGGTATGTACGGAATCTACAAAAAAATTATCAGGTTGGGTAAAGAATATTTGGAAGGGTAAAAAAGGTTAAAAGAAAGATATAATTAATAAACAATTCCTGACATTATAATATTCAATCAAGTAATTTTTTGCAATACATAATTTATTTAATACATACACAAAATACGTGAATAAAAGTCAGAAGCCAATATTGCCAATGATAGCAAAAACAGTATGTAACACATTTTTCTGTTGTATTTTTAAAACGGCCATAATTGGGTTTTCATAAGTAAAGAATCGGGAAAATCCACTTTCATATTATAGATTAATAATAATAGAAACCGTTTACAAGATTTTTATTTATATATATAGAATAGTTTAAATAGTATTCAAATTCAAATTCTGTCACGTGATCAGAAAGCACAAGCGATTAGTGTGACGTCACGATGTTGTTCCCACATCTGCGAGCCTCATATTTACGGTGCTTTTAAACTATAATATTTACCAAAAATAGAAAGTCGACTAGAATCTGTCTTTGTTAAAACAGATGCTCTCAATATACCAAATATTCTATATGTTTATGGTATATAAATTCATCAAGTGCACTTCATGTCGTAATTATGCACTCCGACACAAAACATCACCGATAACGCATATTTGAGGCCATTTTTGCGTTATTATATCTGAAAAAGCAAGGTTACGTTGTTTTCGGTGCCATCATACTATGCTTTGCACGCTCGGTCATGGCATCATGACGTCATAATCTTCTTCGGTCGAACTCGGATTTTTCCGGTGAGTTTAAATAGGTGATTTGCCGCGTGAATATTAAAACTGCTAGAATTTTGAGAATATTGAAATTTTGGAACGTTATAGAGAAGGATTTTTTAATTTTCATTGTGGTTGGCATTTGCATTGCGAGGGTTTGAGCTCACAACGGTATTTCGAATCCTCAGGGGGTGATTTCTCAGCCGGGAGATCCCGCTGTGGATGACGTGGACTTCAGAATCACCAGATTCCCTCTCTGGGGATGAATACATTTTCCGGAATGTCCTCGCGCCCCTTCGACTCTTTCTCGCGCATCGCACATTATTCTCTTTGTTGTAATTATCGGCATTGTGACTATGAGCTCGTTCTGTTGTGAACGGGGTGAAATCAGTGTCGTTCCACTCTTGTATATCCTACCTTCCCATAGGCCAGCATATGATTCCTCATGGAGCTGTTATTTTGCAATCGTAGGCCAAAAGTAGCTAAATTTCGTGGAAAATTTAAGATAATATGTAGATGAAGTAGTGACCGATTATAAAAATTGTGATTCTGGTAATGTTGCGGCTATCATTTCGGATTCTTGTCAAAAGTTGTTTGTTTTAAAGTATATTTTAAGCAAACATGAATAAACATTGGTGTCTTTTAACAACCAAAGTACAGAATTTATTTTTCTCCGAAAATAAATCCCAGAAATGTTGATTTCACCCTTGTTTAGTCTTCCTTAGTGTGTTACAAAAAATAAACGATTGATGTTTAGATATTAATTGTACAACAGAGTTCTCCGATTGATACCTTTATAATGTTTGTCGATTTTCAAAAGTGAGGTCTAGTCTTTATTTATTGTAGTCAATGCACAGTGATAAATATAAATAGGGAAATAATTGTTGTACTGAAATAGTCACATAACATATTTAAACTCGTCGAAAATCTGGTCTGCAATCAACAAAAACTATTTTTACATTGAAAGTCAAAGAAAATGTGTAATTCAGAATTAATACATATCGAAGAGGAATACAGAAAAAAAAAGAAATAATTTAGATTAAATACATTTATTTACATTAAATACATTATATTTTCTCTACAACTCTCTATTTTGAAGGTAGGAAAAAAGATGCCTTAAAGTCTACTTGAGTAAGGATAATTGAACCTAAGAATTCCATCCAAAAAACGTATTTTACAAAACGACCCATTTCAGCTCATAAAAATCGAATTTCCATCACCGCGTCGATCCGGCGACACGAGCGAAGCGAAATTCCTTGAAAAATTCATTTTTATCGAACATTTCAATGGAGAAACACAAAATTTCACACTCTGTCACGTGAATTTTATTCGGTTTTTCATCCGCAAGTGATCCATTTCGGTTGTGAGGGCAAAAAAAGGGATATACTGGGCTCGTTTCCCTTGTATACTAATGAAATTATACGGAACGAGGATAATACTCTCGTGCCGTCAAGGAAGTCTGACCTCGTCTTCGTGCGTCGTTGTCGTCAACCGGATGCGAGAGGCTACGGGTCAAACCCTTTTGGTGTATAGGGCGCACTATGCGCCGTGTATACACGATCACTTAGTCAATGCTGCTGGCACAGTAGCTTTTCAAGCTATACCGTTAACAGTACCAGAGCTCGTTCACTCTAGCCGCAAAGTGACTTTGTGTCTGCTTATGCGGACAATATAATTCTTTGCGAACGTTTTCGCGACATAATATATCCACAGTGGCACCTCCTACGGATTTTGGAAACGTTTCAATTTTGTGGTCATTTCTGCCAAGCCTACAACGACCATTTCGGTCATTTAGGAATTTGGACGAAGAGTCAACATATAGAAACGGACAGAGGAGATCCTGCTGAAATTTTGTCGTAGGAAAAATGACACCAGCAATGCAGAATATCCTTTCTTCCAATTTTCCGAGGCTTCACAACTTACTCAGGTCGTTTCCAAACGCCCTTTACATCAATTAGATAGTTTTGGGTTCCTTTTGGCTAGTTTTTCTGCATATACACTATAACGATGGCTAGTTGAGTGAATCGTGCAGAATCGGGCTGTTTCTATTTAAAAATTTCAGTTAGAAAACGTGAAACTATGCCGTACGCGCTATACCATTCATATTTCAACAAAAAGTAGTTTATCCTTGTCTGAGTACTACAAAGAAATTGGAAATATTTAAAAGTACATATATTCAAAACACTTTTAGATCATATAATTAAAAACATACGGAATATTAAGATTTTCAAAGGAAAGATTGTTTCTAATGACTTCGTTGGTCCGTGGAAAAAAAATATACTATTTTATCACACTCGTCTAATAACTAGTCATAGTTGTTAGAACCGAAAACGATTTTTTATTAAAAGATGAAATATATAGACTCCATTAATCACGTAAATTTATGCTATACGCTTATTTAATACAAAATAGAAGAAATGAATGAAAGTTAAATGCCAATGTTGCCAATGGGAGTAAGAATAGTATGTAAACAAATTTTTCTGTCGTATTTTCAAAACGAACATAATTGGAATCTCTATTTACAGTATCAGAGTTTGTTCACTCTAGCCTCAAAGTGACTTTCTGTTTGCTTACGCGGACAATATAACTCTTCGCCAAAGTTTTGGGACATAATATATCCATAATGGTACCTCCCACGGATTTTGGAAACGTTTCAATTTTGTGGTCATTTTTGACAAACCTGCAACGACCATTTCGGTCATTTAGAAGTCTGGACGGAGAGTCGGCATATAGAAACACACCAAGGAGGTCCTGCTGAAGTTTTGTCGTAGAAAAAATGGCACCAGCAATGCAAAATATCCTTTATTCCAATTTTCGAAAGCCCCCCCCCCCCCCCCCCCCTACTCAGGTGGTCTCCGAACGCCTTCCACATCAATTAGATAGCTTGTAGACCCTTTTTGCGAGTTTTTCTCGACCTGTATTCTGGTACCGCCTTTTCGGTACCATAAAGGCTATCCTTCCATTAGGCCCGCCAGGCTCTGGGATATAAAGTATCGCTGCCGGATCCGTTGACGTTAAATATCCCGGTTGGTGTGCGAAAAGGGGATTCTAATGGTTTGAAGAACAATGGGGAAAATTTAGATGGAAATTGATGATGCCAAAGTTAATGGGTATGAGATTGCAGGTTGGAAAACAATGGGGAAGAGTAAATTGATTTGATGACAGGTTGATCTCGTCACTCGACGAGTCAATCAACAAGATGAGCGACATTCATGTTTTATCTTCTTTTTTTATGTTTTCTTATAGATGAAGCCTTGTTTCCGTGACACTTTTTTTCATCCGGATTTTGACGATGTTCAGAATTTTTTCAAAATTACGTAAAAGTATATTTAAGAAAGATGTCTCGATGTCTGATGAAGTCGTAAAAATCAAACCTCTATAATCTCGGTATGGCTTGACAGATAGTGCGATAATTTTGTACTCGGATATAAGAGTTACAACTGCCCCTTACTTTACAAATATTTCTTTAAGTTTTGACTACTAGTTCCGACTTTAAAGAGGATTACATTTTTTCGAAAATGTCGGTTAAGTTTCTAGTGAATTTAATTTTGAAGCAATCATGTATAATTTTTGTACACGAGTAGATCATTTATAAAACACTCTACTAATTATAAAGATAATCCACCGGGTCAATTAAAATTGCCAATTTAACTTTGTTAATTCTAGAATTTTTCGAAAAAAAACTGTGTGGTCATCCTATGTAATGAGTAAAAATTAAGTGATATAAGCAGTTTTCTTACCACTATGTTGACGTTTGAAGATGCCTTCTACCAGATTTAAATTATATATGATTTTTATTGAAATAAAACACAAAGATAAAACCTGTAACCTTCATAAAATATTTATAAGTTAGCGTTGGAGGTTATTGAATATTATTTCAAAAACGCTTTCAGAGTTAATCGAGCCGACAAGCTAGTGTTTATAATATCTAAACAAGCCTGCAAAGTAAAACCGTGCACATTGCTTCTTCATTATTTGGTGGTCATTTCTGCCAAGCCTATAGTTTCTTTTTTTTTGTTTTGCTTTTTTTAACCGATTTATTCCGACTAGGGTTCTGTGTCGAAACGAAAAATAAATATAAAAGGGCAACCTTTAGCTCTGTTCTCTCTTCTGTGATTATACGATGAGAGTTCTCTCGCTCCTTTGACGATCCTAGACTCTCGTCCCGAATGTAACGGATAGTCCTGAGAACAGGGAAGACCTAACGACCGGATAGACACTCTGTAACGAACAGAGGACAAACCGAAAGAGTGTCCCTCAACCCCAAAAATATCTCGTGAGCTCTGGACCGAGGGAAAGATAGGAGAACCCTTCTCTGGTCCCTTTTTTTTTTACCTTTACTTCCTAGAATATTACTTTTAGCCCTAAAAAGGTCGAAACATTTATTTAAAAGTAATGATGGCCCAAAAAGTAGTTGGATCGACCGTTTTTTAAAAGACTTTTTCACCCTATTTTGTAATAATTTACTGCGTTTTCCTTTCGGCAATTTCTTATAATTCTCGAAAGGACTCCTAGAATTCACGAAATACTCGAATTTATATTTGCTCCACAACGAGAAGTAATGAAATAAATAAAAAAATAATAATTGATTAAAAGTGTCATTAATCTAATAAAAATTCGTTTAATTTGGCAAAATTGCAATTAGACAGACGGCAAATTTTATTTAAAAAGTCCTGTTATGAAGGTAAAGCGGTTTGGCAATTATCTTCAGTTGAAGTGAGTCGTGTTCAAACTTCGCGACAATTATAGCTCCGTGGCTAAACACGATTAGTTGTGCAGTTCGTCGGATTTTAATGTCAAATTGTGTAATCGCTTAAACGTATATTTAAAACAATTCTTCAAATTCAAATATACTTGCTAAATCATTATCAATGTAATTTCCTTAACTGAATAAATAATATTAATAAAATGAACGAAGTAATTAGGAATTTTGGAATTTCAATTCTTCAATTGAGTAACGTCCGCAAAAATTGTTTTATATCAGTTATTCTTCTCGAAAAGCAAGCCAATATAAAATAATAGTATATTGTGCAACCGGGCCGAAAGTTGGCGTTTGCGACGAGTGCGATGTTTGCCGTCCGATCGAAGCGAGGTTCGAAATTACACGAGTCACAATCGCCAATTCAGCCCATATTACACACGATACTTTTTGTAACGAGTGCAAGAATAGAGGCGCTTTGAGTAGCAGTGTTTGCGAGACGGACGGTGACAAGTGAGGTTAGCATTTTTCGACCCCAGGGCAGAAAAGTTCATTTTTCTGCCCTAGAGACGAAAAGTAACGATTGGCACATGCGCAAACCAACTTTTCGACACTGCTACGAAAAGAGCCACTTTCGTCGCGCAAAACTGCCACGAAAAGCGCCGCTTTTCATGCACGAGTTACAAAAAAAATATTGTTCCAAACTTGAAATCGCCGACATTAATATGTATTATACAATATCATTTTGACCCCACCGACCCGTAACATGCCTCATAACCACTCATTCACCCCATTTTCTAATAACTTACATAGCTCTCCTTTCTCTCCCAATATAAATTCCCACAGCAACGAACACACAACAAAGACCTTTGATGTATCCTCAAATTCCGGAATTGTATTCGCATAAAGATAGGAAGACGTAAAATTTCTCGGAAGCAGCGAAAGAACGAAGGAAAGCAATCGCGCGTGTGCTTAAAGGTCCTCGCGAGTTCCCACGTGGTAGGTGGCGCGTAAACGGCTTTATATTATTATTGTACTCTCGTGCCCGCGTCGTGTTATACTAACACACTACACTATACAGAGAGTACCTGTACAGTACAACACTATAATACGTCCTCACAATAAACCCTACAAACTGCTATGTGAAATTCAACGGGCACAAGCTAGCGCCCGCGCCTTTCCATCTACAACACATATATCTAAATATATAAACATACATACATACATACATACATACATACATAGATGTCTACTTGTCTACTATACCTTCATTCCGAATCGTTGGAGTACCAAAACGCCCAAAGATATAAGAGACCAGGCATTTTACCCGAGAGGTTTAAAGTTTAAATACCTACTGGGGTAAATAGTACAGGACTGCGAGAGCAAGCGAGAAAGATAAACGGGATAGGAGAAGTGAAAAGAGAGCGAGAGTGAGTGAGACACGTTAGACCGCCGTGTATAGCTCAAAACAGTGTTGGTACCGTAGCGTTTCCAACTCTGTGTGGCATCTCCGAGTTCGCCCGCACTGCTCCACAGAGACGAGCGGATGGATCTGGAGACTTTAGGCTAAAGGCTACTATAGTGCGGGGGTACACGGCGCGTCTCTCGTTCATTCAAGACTTTGGGTTCATTCATCGAATTCCTACTCTGCTCCGCTGTCTTCACTGCTCGAGTTTTTCCACGAGATATACACTGCCTATTCGAAACTTCTTCTTGCTCTGTTGTACTCTATGTGTTTGGTTTTTTTTGCTGCTTGTGTCTCCTTGGTCACATCTCAATAGACTGTTGAGTTTTCACGGTCTTTTTTTATAGAGGGCTTCTTGTAATCTCCCAGGCGGGAAATGGTCGGGATCGGATGACGAAGCTTTATCCCTGTTAAGCTTGTCGCAACAATATTTTTTTTCAGCATTTTTTAATCGATACTTCCGACACTTTCGATTTTAGAATTTTTTTTTTTGGGAATTGAGTCGCTTTGGGTTTTTAAGTGAATTAATTATGTGGATGTTTTTCAGATTTGTTGGATTTTAGGCGGGTAGTATTTTTCTTTGCTTCGAGTGTTTAATGCTTTCTATTTATTTCCAGATTTTTTAATCGGAAATTATTTAAATTTTCCTATTTTTGAAAAATGGTTGAGTTGGGATGGCAAGTAAAGCTAATACTTATCCCTGTTGGGCTGATCACAATATTGCTTTTTCCATCACTTGTTTGTTTATCAATATTTCTGTCACTTTCGATTTTAGACTAATTGTCTGGCTAATATAATTTTTAAATAGTAATAATAATAATAATAATAATAGGAGACGTATTTTTTTGGCAAATTTGTTGAATTTGAAGTTTCTGTTGTGTGGAGTTTGAAGAATTTACGAGGGTGAGAATTTCTTGGAGAACCTTTAAATTACGACGTAAATTTCCGGCCACCAAACATGGACAAAGCTGGGCGTAGGTACTTTGAGAGCAACAGAGCAAAGAAGTTTGCCGACGTGAAAGCAAGAGGCGGAGGATTCTGTAGGTGACGTGAAAGGGTGTGAGATCGTAACAAGCCGGTGCGTGCTGTTTGTTTGCGGGAGATTCGCACACTTGTCTATTTGTAGTTGTGTTGAAAAATAATTTTTCCGATTTTTGATATGTAAGCTACTGAGTGGAAAATCCTTTGTGACTTAATTCTTTGAGTCTACGTCTATTGCGAGGTGTGGCAAACTGCACCAGGAAGTGCGCCCATACCCTTTTCTTACAAAGAAATACGGTTTCGAATTCCAACAGACGTGCATCGGACGTATCGATGCGAACAACGCCTTTAAATTTCCTGGAGTCAACTGATTCGTCGACTCCTCCCTGACTGACACGTTTCAATTTTTTAAATATATTTATATGAGTCATATGATCACAATATTGAGAAATAATTTATGCACTTAGCATCCAGTTTATGTCTATTTATTATAGCTGGCTTTGTACTATTCAATTACCCCATCTAATGTCTCTCACTGTATTCAAATAATTGAAAACAATTTTTTTTTCTTTAATTAGAAATTTGTTAAATTTTAAATAAAGTTAAATTTAAAAAATAGTCAAGACTAATTATTGTGCAAAAATTAATATTGTCATGGTTTTGCAATAATTATAAATAATTCTGAGCAATTACTCTGTTATAATCGATAACCATTTAGTTAAAAAGAATAGATTTTCATCCCTCGCAAAGGAAGCTTTCTTTTCATGAAATTTTTCTTTTCGAGATTTTCATGTCTGGAAAAAAAAGTGTGTATCTGTGTGTAAGCGCGGATTTCCTTGTAACCACGCTAGCACGCGAAAAATGTTGAATACCGTGCTCAAATTTTGTACATAAGTCGATTATCATATAACAGTGTATAGGATTGAATTTGGTGTGAATCGTTCGAACAATTCTAATTTTATGGCATATCGACATTTAAAAAAAAAGTGTTTTTACGCTATAACTTTTTTAAATATTTTGATATTTTTTTACACAAATGGATTATCATTGAACCATAATTATTTCTAAATTTGATGAAAATTAATCGAGTCATTTAAATTTTATGACAATTCTAATTTTTTTTTTAAATATCAGTGAACACTAACTTTTGTAAATTCTGAGCTATCTATCAGCTCAATTTTCTACATAAAATCACGATAATTTTTTATTAAACATAAATTTATTCCAAGGAATGACCGCTGTTTTGGTAAATTTCCATTTTACTCCAAACATACGAAAACATTGCAGTGGCAAACAAAAATCAACATTTTTTGGCCAATTTAGATGAAACTTTTTATTCACATGTGGATTACCGTATTAGAATAAAATTTTAGTACAAATTTGACGTAAATCTAACTGGCGTAATAATAAACCAAGATTTGAATAGAATTTGTCGAGAATCTATTGAGTAGTTAAGATTTTATCAGAATTTACATTTTTCATGTTTTTCTTCTGACTGTTTATTCGCTGTTTTACATAAATATCGTGTTTTACAAAGTACAAATTGCTCTCTCATTATATCTTTAATAAAGCTTCCTGTGTATGAGGCAGCCAAAATTGTGACTTTGCCAAAGATATAAAATAATGAGGTGGCAGTTTTCAAGGTTCTACTTTGCAGGCTTGCTTAATAGATTCTTATTCGAATATTGACCGTCCCTGGTGTATCCCGTTACCATTGAATAATTACAACTTCAAAAAAGAAGTCGATTCTACATAATGGTTATTAGGTCACAGAAGGAGTCAGCATGGTGTGGTAATATATGTAGCGGTCGTTGGTTGGTCCAGCGAGTTCCCGCGCGCGGGATTTTCGCTCCGAACGAGCGCGCTTTTTCGACGGCCGCTTCCTTGCGCCGGACGCGAATGGTGGAAAAGGATTGTCCGTTCGTGTAGAATACGTGTCAAGCACTCTCGACCAGTTCTCTCAGTAAAAGCCGCGCTCGATGCCTTCCATTCTCACTGATGTCTTTCCTATATCCTGGCCAGTAGCTAAGAGGGATATACCGAGTGAGAAGGAAAAGTCTTGTATTTCTTCAAGAACCCAACTCTCAGTGGCGCATATATTCACCTCTCGCTTTAGTCTTTGCTTCTCGGCTACCTTTTGTTTGCCTTCACCAATGCCTATTGATATTTACAATGAATAGCTTTCGTTCGGCACACAAGAATTCAGTCTACACTCCACTTTATACTCTGTTGTAGTTGGAAACGCTGTAGTGTTAATGTAGATCCAAGAAACGAGAAATTAGTTTCCTATTTCTCAATAAATTTTTTTAAACGAAGTTTAGGAAAATAGAATTCATTTATTTTTATTGTTTTATTTACTTTTTTTTTTTAACTTTAAGGCATTCCATGGGAACTTCACATGGTAGAAAGAAAAGTATCATAGAATTTTTAAAAGCTATTCAGAGTGTCAGGAAGGTCGAATAATTTTGATTTCATTTTGTAATGAACATTTTCTATAAATGTTAAATTAAAAGTAAGGTAAGCCGGGCTTTAGATAATTCGACAATTTTTTAAAATGCATTATGATTAGATCGGTTACATACTTTGAGTAAATAATACGTTCAAAGCTCTTGCTAAGATATGGAATGCTGTACTCTCAATTTTTGTGTAGTTTCTAGACATAATAAAGAAACTTCTGACAAATTTAGTGCAAAATCAAGATGCATTTTTACGATAAAAAATGTGTTGTCACCTCTTGAAAATTGAATAACAAATAGTTATTGTATTTTTTGATAAATTGTGAGGTACAAAAATCCCAATTAATTTGTATATTAATATCATTACACTAAAATAAAATAAAAATCGAGCTTAAGAGTGTTTAAAACTCGCGTATATGATTAAAAATTAAAAGTGCGGAAAAAAAAAAACGCCTAGCAATATTTTCGTTACAGTTGAGCAACTCCATACCACCAAGTTCTGTTTTATTATTTTTTATCGTCGTGGGTTCCTTTCATCTCTAACGATCCCTTTAGTCCGGGTAGCCAAGAGAGTCCTTTCCCTCGGAATCACCAAGAGAGATGCCTCTCTTTTCCTCGTCCCGCTCGTTCGATTTTTCGATCCTTTCTCCCGACGGCCACTCGTGAATTCCTGGCTATGTATCGAGATCCTCGGATAACATTTGTTGAAAATTAATGATTTTAATCTCAATCTTTTAAATGCAGAATACAGTTACAATTTTTTTTTTAAATCTCTATGTAGACATCTCGTCGACTAATTTGACATTTGTTTTGGGCACACATCTGTAATAATATACAACAACATAAAAAGTTATTTCGACTGAATGGCAGTGGAATATATACAGAATTTCTCCCCCCCCCCCCCCCCCCCCCTCCTCCTTCATGTGAAGTTTCTTGTACCAAGTGCGCAGTTTCCTCTTTCGTTTGCTCGTGAAGCGACCGTTAAAAAATAAAGCAAATCAACGAGCGGAGAATGAGGTGGAGAAAGAGGAGCTTGAGGCGACGAGGGGAAGGAGGGGGGGACCACCGGAGAGCCACAAAACCCTACCCCACGTTACCAATAACGCCCACCAGCACTCAGTTGAGTGCTGGGTAGCGTGTGGATACGAAGGTTCATGGATGTCGAGCCACTGCACACATGTGATTTAAATGGCCAGACATTTAAACCGCCTATATACCCTCTTCTTTTTTTTTTTTCTCTCTTGGTCCTTCTCGGCAAGTGCACCGCCGTCTCGACGGCGCTGGAGTCAAGGACGTCTTCGACTTGTTCTCTTTCTCATTCCGTAGCTCTTCGTTCGAAGAGCGCTATAACACACGTGGTCGAATACCGAACGAATTAATTAATGCATCGTTCACGTTTGTCGATAAATTAAATCGCGCTCGACGACTGCCGAATTTCGAGTCAACCGAATATTCGTTTCAATGAACTCATTTGAATTTAACGCTGAGATTACCTCACTCTTTATATCATTATTTATTAGCACCGCTCTCGAGCCTGTAGTGTGTACTCTGTGATGGTAATTTATTTTCAGTACGACATTATTTGTGACGTATTAATATCTCGCTCAATATGTCAGGTCGGAAAAATGGGAAATAAACAATCCTGAGTTCAACAAAAAATTGGAATCAGAATTTTCGTATTTCGTAAAAATAGTAACTATAGCACAATAAAATGTAATGTAATGTAAATTAAATACATTGCCAGTGCATTGCCTATCAAAACGATGATTTTATTAGAATTTGAATAAATTGAGAAAAATCAGAAAAGAAAAAAAAATAATTTTATATAGGATATCAAAAACATTTAATTTCGAACACCAATAATCTCACAAAGTCATTCTTACAATAGAAATAAAAAATGATTCACAAATTCGAAAGAAAACTTTCTTGTTTTTACATTAAATTAATTCCCTGATTTTTCTAAATACAAATGTTTTTTTTTTATTTCTTCTTTAAGAAGAATAGCAGCTACCTTTATGCTTTGTATCATTTACTTTTTTTTAATAAGTGTGATTTTTTAATAACGTATTGAGATCTCTTGAACTCAGTATGTCAAGTCTTATAAGAGATTAGAAACAAATATTTTTTAATCCAACATAAAATTCTATTGACCATTTTTTTTAATTAGGTTCATCATAAATAACTCCAAAGAAGTAATTTTAACTGCAGCACAATTTTCTAATTTTTATTCAAATTTGAGTCTTTAAGACAACAGAAAATATCAAAACAAAAGAAAAAAACCCATGGCCATTGAAGATATCAAGAACATTGATCCTGTATAATGCCGAATTATTGATAAGTAAGTATTCTTTAGATGAAACAGAACAGTTTAAAAGAAGCAACCTTAAAAATTCCACGAAAACGGAAATTTCGAAAATATGAAACAGTTATTTTAAAATCACAAGTCCGAAAAAAAAATCAAAGAATTCATTTTTTTGCATAAAAAATAGTTTTCTATGCAATCTGTTTAAAAAAATGTTACAAATATTGTAATAACTTTTTGTCATTATTATTATTACTATTCAAAATGAATGTTTTTGTAAGATTTCCTAAATCAAATTTTGGTTTGAAAATGTACGGTCAATGGATCCTAACGGGAGAGTGGCAGCGATTTCAGATAAAAGATGCGTATTTTCTTTTTCCGTACTGAAAAAAAAAACGCATTAAAAACTTGCATGATTATTTATAACGCATGTTTCGAATATGTAAAAATAATTTTAGGCGTTCCGTTTTTAAAAGAGAAAATATTTTTCAAAATTAAGCCTCTGTATAGAAAATCAAAATTGATTTATTTTATATCCCTTTTATTTCTGTAAAAATTAATATAAAGTTATTATATTATTATCATTGCAAAATTAATAATATTGTTTACTTGCCTTTAGTACTATTTTTTCTTCCAGTTATTACTCCAATCTTCTTCTATCTCGAAAATGTTTCTTTTCGCCTCATTGAATTATTGCCCGCACTGATGCAACTGATATCCAATATTATTTGCGAAATAAAATAATGCATTATTATATTCTTTATATTCCTCACCAAGTGGCTCATAATTATGCAACAAAAGTGAGATGAGTCGATATGGGCCTATGGTGGGTTTTCCGAGAACTTTTCCCTGAGCAATCAACGCAATATTGTGAGACCTGTCGTCGTAAAGAGGAGGGAATTCGGTGGGTTTCACACAGTCAAGGATCAAAGTCCACTCTCACTACTATTTCTATTTCGATATTTCTACTGGCGTAAGGGGCTCGTTCGTTTGAGACTTTAGAGCTGAGAAACGCGACGGGACGTATTAGAGGTACAAGTGCAGGAGCTACAAGGGCAGCAGAATGAGCCAAGTGAGATAGGGAGAGATGAGAGCCGAGTGACTTGCCGTTCCTTCTTCTTTTGGAGTCTCTTCTTGTCTTGGATCGGTCCGTTTGTCGGGAGATGCGACTCGTCTCTCAAACCGAGAGAACACGTCTTCGCTGCTTCTGCGGGCCTCTCGCACCGATCCGAATGTTTTTCTTCGTCTTTCTCTTCTCCATCTTCTATATACTGCCGCGTTTTCGAAGATTAACGGTGCGACCTCGGCTAAAGGAGCTTCAACGTACCTAACGAACGAAAACGGAGAAGGGAGCCGTGGTCCTTGTGAAAAATCGACAAGGTTTTCATCCTCAGAAGGGAGAATAGGGAGGAAGACCCACCTCGACGAACTTTGTCTTTCTCGTCTACACGATTTTCTTGCATCAAAAGACTATCTAACTAGAATCTTGTAGAGAAAAGCAAAAATTAGGCTCAAAACGAAAGTCTACACAGAACCGATTTTTCCAATCGAATACGTTAGTTAATCAAGACAATCACGAACCTTTGCATAATCAAAAGACTCCATCTAGCTAGGATCTTGTAAAGAAAGGACAGAAAAAAAACCTAAAACGAAAAGGTTTGGCTAGGACAACCAAGCGGTTTTGGTTATATATGCTTCAGAGGATTTGTTGGTTAAATTAACCAAACTATTGGTTATCACAACCAAATATACTGGGTTCTTAACCAAAAACTTGGTTGGTCATACCAATATATAAGCAACTGCTTGGTTATCCTAATCAAACCCTTTCCTCCGTGTAGAACAGTTAGTCAACCTGATGGATATACCCAAATCATTGCATAGGCAAATGATTCCGTGGAACTAGAATTTTGTAATAAAAAAAATAAATTACTTACTCTGAAAACGGAATTGTGCGGATGAATAGTCAACAGTCTACCTCTAACTGTGATTGTGGTATGTACAAAATATCACAAAAATCGCTTCTGCACAAGCATTCGCCTTGAACGCAAATTATTCATTTTTTTCATTACAAGATCCTGCTTAGATGATATTTTCAGACTATACAACGATTTGCAATTGTCCAATGGTTAGTTAATCAAGACAATCGCAATACGATCGTTGCTAAGTCAAATAAATCTATTTTATCTAGGATCTTCTAATGAATATAAGGACCAATTTAGTCTCAAAACGAAACTTTGCGCTGAATCGATATTTTCTCAATCGATTATATACTTAGTCGTACATCGAGATCAACAAGAAGGAGTCTTTTTCTTTTTCGCCCGCACGATTTTATTACATGGAAAAATCCTAACGAGGACAAAAAAAGAATAATAATTTAACCACGAAACGGAAGTCTCGGCCGAGCCGATTGTCTCGATCAGACGGTTAGTCGATGTACCCCTCAAAGGTCCGTTGCTCGCCACCAATCCAACGTGAAATTGGCCGGTGCGGTGAACCGCGAACCTTTCCGCCCAGTTGCGAAACACTCCCTCACCAAACTTGCTTAACTCAGCAGTGAGCAAGTTTGGTCACCCTTTGAGTGTCTTGTCCGTAGTAAGGGGATCAGAAAATCTGAACGATACTCTCGCGTGTCTCGAGCAATTCATCTTGAATTACTCTTTGCGGTGTCACTTTTCCTGTGTGACGCTCTTAGGATCTTTTTCCACACAGGATGCGGGACGATGCGGGCCTATGCGTGCAAATCATAGTCTAAATTATAAAAATTTATAACTTTTCATGCAATACCTTCTGCAATTCCTCTATGAGAAAGTGACTCCAGATGAGTTTGCGACAATTAATCAAATTCAGCATAAGCATTAGCTTCCGACTTCCTTCAGGGAAAAAAACGGTGTTTTTGCGTTTGGTGTCGAAAAGAAGAAATCTCACCTCGAATTTTCGTCTCTAAATGTTTGTTAAAGCGGAAATAAATCTCTGATAATGCAAATCAAATCGAGCTAGAAATGGTTGAGCTTTCTCTCATAAACGAGCGAAATATTTATGAGAATAAATATGCGTTTTGAGCTCCTTTTTATATTCAAGTATTTTTGTAACTTTTCTAATTAAAAAAAAAAGAAATGCAGACCAACCCTGATAACAATCGAGCAGTCGAGAAACGTACGAGGTACATATAAATATCGGAATATATGAGACTATATTATGCGAATAATTACCTATGTGTAACTATTGTTTGTTATTCAAACTATTTTCTCGTAATCAGGATTTAAAAAAAAGGTTGCAACGTAGTACCTTGTACATATCTTCCTCATCATTTTCACCTTGCACAAAGTCCCCTCCATGAAAAAGTATGTGGATAACTTTTGGCTTTCTCATAGAGGAAGCTTTGTGCAAGGAATGATGCGAATTTATTCTGATTAAATACAACACCAACCAACCTTGGTACTACATTTCTGTGAAATACATTTTCTGTGAAAGTTTTAGCCAAAATTGATCAACATACTTGAATACAAAAAAGGCTTTGTCAAAGATACTAAATAATGAGGAAGCAATTTGCAAGTTTCAACATTGCAGGCTTTTTAGTTAAGGCGCGCATACGTACACACATCGGGCATTTTTTTAGACCACTTTTCTCGACCTTTTTACACCATGTATGGAGTATAATGATATGAAAACCTCGAAAGATAAATTTCTCTGTAATGAAGCAAAATAATTAAAAAACATTGTCTTATTTCTCAAAAATGTACAAAATATGTTATTTACTCCTGATAGAAATCATGTTGTATGGGACCCTTTTAGAGAAGAGTTATGAAAATGGTTGAGCTTTCCCTGAAAGAAAGGGCGAAACATGTTACGAGCTGTATTAGGGTAGGCTTTACAGATCCTACGTGGCATTCGAATGAGGTATGCATGCCTACACCGCCTACACGCCCTCGTTCGTCTCGTTCAAGAATTCCCGCATGTGTGTGTTTAATGTACGCAAGTTGGTTGAGGTCTGGAACGGTCTTGGCGCCATCGAAAGGAACGTTGATTTCTATTCGTCTATGAGGAATCCCGGACGCAGTAAAACCTCGTAGATTCTAAATTTTCTCGCTATCTATGTGACGAGAAAGCACTTGAATCCCAACGGGTTTCGACATTCGTCCAAAAGAAGCCTTCAGTTAGGGAATGTTAACGTCTCATTGCCAGTTGATTGTTTTAAAACGAAAGCTCCCGCAAAGTCCGTGTGGTATATGTATGGTTTTGAATTATGGTCTTTTCTCCCGGTGGGTTCCCTCAAGGGTAAAAGAAGAGCAAATAAACGTCCAGCGTACTAGACGAGTTGCCGGCGGGGCACTCGTTTGTTTCTTTGGATTTTCACCGACCAGCAGGAGCACACCGAGAGCTAGCTAGCTGCACAGCGTCTTCCACTCCGAGAAAACAATGACCCCTGCGCTCGGGCTAAAAGAAACAGCACCATCAGCCTCGAATTCTTTTCGTAGAAAACACGTGGTCGTCATACACCTACCCTAAACATTTTTCGGATAATATGACGACGCATATATCCATCCTTGCGACTCTGGTGGTGTTTCAACATAGCTCTTCCATGCATATTCTGGAATACAGCTGAGTGTCATATGGTCAGCTTTTGCATTTTTTTTGCCAATTTTTTAACAGTCCAACAAATTGTTTTCTTCAAGTTTTATCTCCGACTAAGCCGAAATTGTTGGATTCAAGGAAATTAAAGACTTTGAATTTACAAACAAAAGTTCAAGTGGATTGGGATTTTAGTATTCTTTGAGGTAAAACAGAATGCTGACGAAATATAATAAATCAATGTGATTTTTGTATCGACGCTGCAGCGCTCTTCGACTAAACGGAACCGGTTCACCTTCTTTCAGTTTTGCCGGCAACCAATGAGAGCACGAATAGATCGACAACAATGGATTTCTCAGTTGTCGCTCATGAACTTTTTAAGATAGGAGAATAGGATTCCTGAATATCACAGCAAATAATCCATAAAATGCTTAATAAATATCAGAGATATCAAAGAAATATAACATCAAATCATGAATATAAATTTGGTAGGATATGCTTCACAAGGGTAGATATTCAAAAAGTCACAACCTTTAAAGGTATCAATGAAATAATATTGGATCGGTAACCTTTAAAGGCATCAATGAAATAATATTGGATCGGTAACAACTACACAGTTTTGTATTTTTAAGTCGTAAAAAGTATGGCGAAAAAAAAGGACCGTGGTTGCACTAGAAACGATAATATTTTGACCCACCTAAATAATGTGCCGCGACATCCCTCAGGTTACCTGTCTTTGCTGTGGGCGAGTTGGCTTTTCTCTCTCCAGGACTCAACACATTTATTGCTCTCGAGTAACTCTCAGAGATCCTTATCCCGACCTTCCGCGACATTCCTAGGTTCTTTCGCTGTTTCTGTCTTCCTTCTTTTCTGCTTCTACAAGATAGCTTTACCCTCAGAGATCTTTGATTATCACGTGAAACGGTTTTTTATGTTTCATTTACGGCTGGACGGACAAACAAACGAGTTTTGGTATACGATCGGCGCGGTACGTGCAAGTTTATCCTTGAGACAGTTATCGCCTTTCCAAGATTCATGCGTTTCGGAAGAAAAGCAGCCACCGCATCAGATCTGGTTTAAATCCCCGGGATGTGGAACTTTAAATTTTATCTCAACCAAAACGATAGCAGTGTTTCTGAACGGACGTTGCGTTATCGCCGTATCTGGAAAGCAGACAGTTTTTTCGAGAGCTTTCACACTCTTCAGTCGCGTACATAACATTCTCACACACGTTGTCATCATATGAGAAAGCAGTTAAATGTGGCCAAGTTTTGAAAAAATTAATCTTTATTTCAGTAAATTATGCATTGGCATAAATGACGTGGACGATGTTTATTTACATTTCAATGTCGATGAAGTTTTATAGATTTTCAGTTTTGTCCCTCACAGAGGAAACTTTGTTTTCGTGAATATTTTTTTCGAGAGTTCCATGTCAGGATTAGATCATATTGTAATTAAAAAAAAGGTTTTCACGCCATAACTTTTAAAAATAAAAGTACATCCGGGTGTAATTATCGACGTAAATTTCATTTTTGCTGCAGAAAAAATATAAACATTTCTGTGTGAAAAAAGTACAAATGAATAAATATTACGTGAGTAAAAATATGTCGATTGGAGAGTAATTTTTCAGTAATACGGAATATTTTTAGGTTCTTTTCTGTTTACAAATTTCCCATTTTTACATCCCGATCCGTTTCTTTGATCAAATCTGCAGTTACTTGTTTCTTTATACATACTTTGAACACTAAAAATAATTACATTTCAAGTTTTTTAAATGCCTTTAATAAAAAATATATATTACTTTAAATTAGGGCCTAAATTTAAATAGTTATCAAAATAAATGATTATGTATTTTGTTTTTAATGTACCCTGTACGTTGAACAAAAGAACAACTAAACGCAACTTTCAGCAACGAAAATAATTAGAAATTTCCTTGATAACAAAAGAAACCTAAAAATATCATATAGGATTTAAAAATTACTTTCCAATCTATATTTTATTACCTTTCCTAGTATTTATTCATATTAAAATTGCATACAGCTTTTGGCAATTAAAAACGTGCTGTAACTTAAATATTTCGAAAAGCCCCGATTTAAAATATGTTTAGCTTTCTTGTTTTACTCCAATCTTATTTTCACGCCCAACTTCGGAGTAGTCTCAAAAATATACTTTTTCGACAAAAAATATACTGTAAAACGAAAAAATCTAATTTTTATCAAATCAAGTTAAAAAAAATTAAAATATTTATGTGAATTGTTTCTTTCGTGTTCCGTAAGCAAAATACTAAAAGGTAAACGAATAAAAAGAATACGAATGGCTCGATACTGACCATTTGCCATGGGATGCTCATATACAGATTTGCGGATTAAGTAATTGTGATTTAAATAGTTTCGCGTCTCGACGAACGTATAAGTTAATTCTTTTACGTATAAGAATCCTAACTATCCACTAAAATGTAAAATGGAAAAGATTATGCAGTTGCACAAAAAATAAAAATTCCAACTCATCTTCAAAATAAATAAATCCGATGACGATACGTAGTAAAAAAAAAAAAAAAAAAGAAAAGCGAAGACAACAAAGTTGCACCGGGGTTAAGAAACGACGACGACTTTTTTCCCATCGTATTGTTTCTCGTTGAGCGTGCAGCTTCGGCTCTCTCCTCTTGTTAGGACGTTAAGATGGCAATGTCGCACGTTCGTTAAATGCCTCGTCGGTATCGCTGCTTTCGTGAATGCAAATGAAGCGAGGGGTATCACAGAGACGTTGGGGGAAGCGCGGGGGATGAAGGAGAGATTCCAGGAACGTCGGAAGCTTCACACAAACGGAGCTCAGTCGCAGGTTCTCTCCTTCATTCTGGTATATATAGCATATTCTTATACACAAGAGACCGCGAAGACGAGACCGGTCCGTTTCGGTTTCCCGCCAACGTTCTCTCCTCTGCTCACCTTCTCGAGAGCTGCGGAGAGAGGATAAGAATGGAAGGGATATGGAAGGTTCGAGCGTGAGCCTTGTTCCCTCGTCCCGTCTCCGCGCCGGGTTTCCTTCCTCCACTCAGCTGATCGCTCCTCCAGGCAGCGTGTGGTCTCTTGCCACGGCAACGTCTCGCCGAGACATTTAAAAAAGATGTGTGTGTGTTACGCGCATGCGCGAGGAAGCTTCGAGAATGCCCTGAGAACGACCGGAACGGATCAGCTGGACATTCTCTAATATTAACCCTTCTGTTTTGGTGTTTTAATAAACGCCTCATTGAGGCATTTGTCTTTTAAACATTGTCTACCGAATAAGATCATGTGAACTATGAATCGGTTAAGGAAATTCGACAATAATTTGATATAAATTTTACATTCTTACTGTTTCTATTAACTTTCCTCTATCGTTTGGAACTACCATCTTGGATGAAGCCGACTCATTTTTAACTCCCGACTACCCCTCTGGGGCAAAGAAGACGGAATGTAACGCGTTTCACGGCGATCAGCTGATTTGAGCGATTTCTTTGTAGCCTATGTTCTCGATAACGGTAAAAAATTAGTTAATCGAATATTGTACGTCGATTCTGTGACTAGCGCCCAATGTCTTTTTTCATAAATTGAGCGGATCAATTGTTGATTCGCATAGATAAATGATTTTTTTCAAATTGTTTCAAATAGCCTGTTTGAGTATATCGAGTTATCACAAGATGGCCACCATTATTTCGTGCTATTGTGTAGCTTACTTCAAGACGCTCACGGTAGAGTGCTTGAATGCCGTCTCGAATCGAGAGGCTTATCACAAGGGAAGTATGTGATTATAAAAACCCTTTGGACTTGTTTAAAATGATACGGCTCCGGACTATATTTATAACATTTATAATATTAATAAAAACTGTATTTGAGGAATTTTAACTTGAGATTAAAGTGTATTAGTAAATATTTCATTATTTTTTCAATATTTTGGTTTATGTAAGTCACTTGTTTCAATATATATTTTTGTAAATGAGAGTCAGTTTTTGAAGTGAGGAGTTAAAAAAAGATTTTTTTTTTGTTTTTTTCGTTTTAAGATACTATTTATTCTCCACATTAATTTGTATTAAAGACAAACCCGCATGAGAAAGTGTTGTGAATTCTAGTATAGATATCAAGGAATACCTGCCTCATTAGGAAGAAGACGAAGGGTTCTTTAAAGACTTCATCTTCATCACGCATTAGTCGTGATTAAGGACATTGAGAATTATCGAGGTTTATTGAATTCTATTTCTTTATTAAAAAATTGTCACTCTTATCAGAAACTATTAGGCACAGTTAAGATCAGTGCCATTGGGATCTTGTCGGTCGAACTCGTTGGTGTTTTTCTGAGGCTATAATGATCATAGTTTGATTAATTACTATCGGAGTTTGTCTAACCAAACTCCATAATTTCCAATTGCATTCAAAAGTTCACACAAAATGCTTCTAATCGCAATCAAGGCTGATTTGATCTAAGTTGAAAAATCCCAGAGAAAAAACCCACATTCCCGAATGGATTCACAGATATCCTCAGGAATTTTTCCTTTTTGAGTCTTTCGGCTCCACTTCTGAAAATCGCCACAATAATACACTATCCATCGCCCACATTCATTTCTATCGTAGATAGACCCGCATGAGAGAGTGTTGCGAATCCTAGCATAGACGCCAAGGGATTCTTGCCTCGGCTACAACGAAGAAGACGAAGGCGAAGGGACTTTTAAAGATTCCACCTCCATCATGTATTGGTCGTGGTTGAGGACATTGAGACTCTCGTTCAATAAAAATGTCGTAAAGACGTTGGAGCTAAAGCCCGCCTAGTTGTTCCACCTTCTCACTTTCCTTCAGTGTATGCATGCGCCCCCGGGGGTGGCTGATTCCAATCGGAACGTCGTAGAGAGATCAGCGAAAGCACCAAGGGTAGAAAAACGGTGTAGAGCCCTCTGTTTACATGCTTCTTTTTTCTACCTCCCCACTTCTTCTCGGTATTTCGTCGTTACTCAGGTAGGTGTGGGAAGACGCTGGCCACTTTGTGTGATACCTGCTCAGGTTATACACAGTATATATATATATATACTAACAGGGGTCTTCGAGGGAGTTTACTACCTGTCCCGAAAGTACTCTCGTCGTCGCGGACCGCGATGGAAAAAGACGGAAGAACAAGTGGTGAACCTGCAGCCTCCATTCTTCACTCGCTGTTTTATTTTCCTTCCTATTCTCGCGTCTTTCTCTGATACACAGCGTTCCATTGGCTTCTCACCTCTAATTCTGAGCTCTCTTTTCGCATCCTACGATCATCCCCTCTCGCTCCTTCTCTGAGCCTTCTAGCACCCTCATCCTGGTGGTACCTGTCGTGGGATTTTAAACACCAAGAAGTTTCTGGCCCTTTGGATCAGCAGTAGTAGTAGTTCCTCCTCGTGAAGGACGTCGTAGGTGTGCGTGATAGATCGTCCCTTTAAACCTGGACCAGAGAGCTAAGAGACTTCCTTCTCTCTTTCTGTCTCTGTGTCGGCTTCTCTTATGAGCCCCTTTGCTCTCTTCCTTCATATATATATATATATGCTACTCGGTCTTCTTCAGAATTTTTATTAGTGAGTTTCTCTACCGTACATTCTCGCGGAACGTTAGTGACACACATCGTATATATAGCCGTGGGGTATATAAATTTACGAGGTGTTTCTCTTTCATTTGCGTGGGGGTGACAGCGTGAATAACGCCATACAAAAATGTCATTGAGAACTGGTATTTCATTTGTATGAAGAGCGTCAGTGATGTAGGAATGGGATGGCTTTGGAACGTGGGAGTTTCGCCTCTACAAGATATTCGCTTTTTGGGGCTAATTTGGTGGAAGATCACCACTATTCCACAATTGAACGAGAAAGGCTGTCGGTTTAAATGGACTTGAAAGCGGATGCTCTTGAATGTAGTCATATTTAAAAAAACCTTTTCATTAAATATACTCAAACACGATTATTCGGACTCGTGACCGGGTAATTTGAGACACAATATATTGGAAATTATCAATGGGTATACATTAAAGTCTTCACGCTCGTTGAACTTCAGTGCCATACAAATATTCGAAACTTTGGAGCTAATAACTGCACTGGAAAAAACTATTTATTTTTAGCCAATGCTAGTAAAATATCAAAATACCACGTCAGAAGAGCTTAAGTCAAAATAACATTCGTTAATAAACACAACGTGAAAATAACATTCGTCAATAAATACAACGTGAAAATAACGCAACTTCAAACATAACTGGTGCAAAGAGAACGCATAATAATATACAAACGCCATGAAATATTACCAATCAATCAAATTACCATCGAATCTTGTGAGAGGGTAATTTTTAAGCATAGTTAATTTGTGTGTATTCAGACGTGTTACCAATTCGGTTGGCTGAAAGTGAATTAAATTTAGCTAACTCATTTTTGTTATTAGCTGAAAGTAAAGTTAATTTAAATACTAGAATTCACTACCAGAAAGCACATTAAATTTACTTGATTGATCTCAGTTAACTGATGGTAAATTGAGATCAAGAGTGCTCATAATTGGGTCAGCCTTACATTACATTGAATATGATGAAAATAACGATGAACTTTACTTTGTTAATTCAGTTACATTCTCTTTGAGTCAACTGAATTTAGTTAATTAAAAGCTTATGACTACGGATTTTTTAGGATGACGAAGAGAAAGAAAAGTTGATGATAGATAGTTTGTGAAAAATTCGTGTGAAGGAGATTACGTGAAAAACCGGTTGTGCCTCTTGCCGACTCGGGAACAGGGGATGATTAATGCATAACGGAGATACAAAGATATGTTTAAAGGACGACCTAGCCCGCAGACCCTCCTCCCTCTATAAATTTCACCTCGAGTCAAGAATCAAGAAGAAGAAGAAGAAGAAAAAGACGGCGACGGTCACCCTCTCGGAGAATGCTAACTTCCCGCATCACGTCGACGAACTTTGCGCTCGAATCCACCTACAATGTGTACACGTGAGATAGTTTCATGGGATTGCTACTAAACTTAACTTTCCCTCTCTCTCTTTTTTCTCTCGCTGCTAACTTATAATAGTGGAATCACGAGGGCATTAAAAAAATCAGGATCCACGAAGAGTACTAAGAAAATTTGTGGGAAGACGTCGTAGAGCTGGTTAGGGTCAGAATTGAAATTTTTGTTAAGGGTTAAGATGGTAAAGTACGGAAAATGAAATGAAAGTGGCTCCATGGAAGACTAATTTTAATTGGTACTTTTATAAAATTTTGATTTGGTTTCCAAAAATGAGTACTAAACAGAATCTACGTGGATTTCATGTTTCAAAGTAAAGTACTATATATTTTCATGTGTAGACATAAAAATAATAAAGTCTGTGAATTTTTAGCATTTATGTAGTACTTACAAAATGGGTTGAATTGAATCGATGAGCATGTTCAGTCGGCATGTTTGAGATGCGAGCAAGCATTTTGAAATTTAATAATCCAAGCAATGAACACATTTTAACGAACTAATCGTCCCATTAACTTTCAAATGAATCTACTTGTTCAGTTGTTGCATAAATTACATAATAGCAACAATCTTATTAAAATACCTACCCTAACTTTATTAAAAACAAAAAAAGATAGACGCCCCGAAAATTCATTAAAAAAGTTATAAAAAATAAATTAATGCAGAAAATAGCTGGGACATTGTTTTTTTTCATAACATTATTTTCCTCCTGCATCATTTCCCAATAAATTTTGCAGGAGAACGATCTCTTTTCTTTTGTTTGCAATAAAATGTTTACGAATATAACTGCTAATCGAAGAAGGAGTTCAAAAATGATTTAATATTAAATCATTCGAGAAAAAAATTGATAAACACATTGAATAGCTGTTCAGTTTACTGTACAAATAGATTTGATGCATCACGAAAGTTCCTGTTCTTGCATTTAAAATACTGACAAGCTTTAAAATCTTAAATTTAAAGAGCTCAGCAAAAAAATAATACAACTCCCCCTGTCTTCAAAGCTCCTAATTCCTTAATTTGGACGATGGTGACCCGAGGGTGAGTGAGAAAGACGGCAAGTGAGGCAAACGACTGGGAAGGAAGGCAACAGAGATAGCGTGCCTTTCTTTCGTGTCCTGGGAAAGATTATACTCGGGCCAAAAGCAAGAGCCCAAGAGTCCTGTTACCACGGACAAACAGGTTGACATCCTCTTACAATATTTATCAGCGTCTTGGAGGAGAGCCCTAGGCGGTACCGAGAATTCTGGTCACACCGACAAAACGAAATATATATGTGTAGAGCTCATGGATGGGGGAAAAAAGGAGACACACGAGTGTGTGCAAAGTGTAGACAGAACATTGGAGACGTTATAGTCCCACACGAACACTTGGTGAAGCGAAAGGTTACGGCCTTAAAGCGTTTCAACGTGTAGAGACGATATCTTCGAGTGTGGCCCCCCGGGCTTTGGTGTTATTTGGCGGGAAAACCAACCGATCCAGGCGTGTTTCAGCTTCTGTGAATATTTTTGTTTGTGCCTCAGGAATCCTCTCGTATAAGTCTTTGCAGAGACATGCCTTTGGCCTCTTTTCTCTCCAGACGATACTCAATGTTTTCAAGTCCTTTGTTCAAGTGAATCCAGCACAAGTGGTGTCCTAGACTGTCGCCTTCGTTTTCGCGGGAAAACAAGCTTCTGTCTCATTTATCGTCTTCCGGATCCTCCAACACTGTCCGAGAATTAATCGAACTCGCGATTTGTGTGGCTGTGTCTCTGAAGCCAAAGAAGTATTCCAGACCACACGCGGGGTCGCGCAGTTCAAACAAAAGTAGGTTCTGTTAGATACATTTGAAGATCGATGGGCGGGTTTGCCACACTTTTAAAGAGGACAAAGTTCTGGCGACTGTGAATTCTCTACTGGAAAACCTTGTGACGTCGTAGGTACCTTGCTCGAAACGAGCGTAAAATGGGCACGGAAGGGATGTAATAGCGAAGAGGCTCAAGTAGCATTTACCCGGTTAATTGTTGCTGTCGTTTCTTTATTTGACCAGGCACTTGAACGACTGCTGTGCAGCGCACTGCTTCTTCTTGCTTGTTCTGAACTGTGAGTATCTTTTTCTTTTCATCTCGTTCTATACTTTTTTAAAAATATGCACCATAGAGAAAACTTGAGCTACATAGACATTATTTGATTGCATTCTTGAGGTATTTATTAATGCATTATTTTAGTAATTACAATTTTTTTCCCTGTCCTAAATCCTCTTTTAAAATGTTGTCCTTGGAATGTTTATTTCGACAGGATGTGATAATGAAAGATTTCCTTAGTCCGTGATTGAAAATTCGGTTTCAGATGTGAATTTTCTACCAGGATGAATTTTATTGGTGGTTATTTGTGGTGATCATTAGAGCCTAGACGATCTTCTGTTGAATGCACATGTTAGTTCTCTCCACAACAGTCGATGACTCCTGATGAAAAGCAGTAAGTCCAGTGGTGATCCTGCAGTCGGCGAGTAACGAGTTAAATCTTTTAGACAAGCATTTAAGTGCTGTATTCTTGATGGTGAATTCTTCAACGAATCTTGTAATAATCGATGACGCTTTCTTATCAGCCTGTTGGAAAATCATCATTTGTTAGAGTTTACCTTGCAGATCATTATTTATCATATCGTTCAATTCATAAGAATACTAAAGTATTCATTAACATTTAAGTTATGCTATGTCCTGAATAGGGATGGTGAATATTTCATATGTAAAGCATTAACATGATTTATTGTGAATGATAAAATAACAATAAGAAGTGACATACTTTTGCAGTAGTTATATGAATAATTAAGAATAATTGTTTTCTTGTAAAATCTTGCTAAAAAAGTTATGAAAATGGACAATAAACTCACCGCTTTAATGCACAATAGAGCTGCGGCAAGAGATTCGGTATCGCTAATATTGTCACTGCAGTGTTGAGTCTCCTTCTTCATTGCGTTGAGATTAGCAAATTCGTCCTTGATGAGCCGATTGATGCTGGCGATCTGATCTAGAGCCATTCTTATTTTTGCAGTGTAGCATACACTCGTGTTTCGCAGGACACGCTTTGCGGTAACATTTAAATGGTGGGGATATTGGAAACAATCGGAGGTATTGACACCTTTAGGTTTGTCGGCGAGTTTGCTGATCTCAGAGTCAATCTGTGAAATTGTTTTATATCCATTATAAAGACTCATTCAATTCGACAATACTGTTAGCGAATTATGAAAAAAACTGAATTGTGGAAAAATACGATAATCCAATTATCGAATTGTGCTAGAAATCGTCAATCCAATTATCGTATAGTCGTAAATGCCAAATTGTAGCAAATATCGAAATATGGGAAACCTTGTTATTGTGACAAAAATGTCGAATTGTCATAAATGCCAGATGCTGATAAATCTCGGATTGTGATATGAATGTTGAGAATGTTTATGAATTTATTTAAAACCTATTGTTATACGTTACTTTGTGGGTGATTAAATATATTTCGTCCGCAGTCTGTAGACTAGAATCCGTCACTGTTCTCGATATGGTTTTAACTATTCTAAAATTCTGTTTTTTGGTAGCTATTTCTTGCATTTGAACCTTAAGAACTGCTGCATTGATCCTTGCTTGCGCCGCAGATTCAACGACACTCACGGCGACCGACCATTCGGAAGCATATGCTGCCTTAACATTTTTTTTTAACAATCAATATTATTATAGATCATCTTAACATTTTGTACAGGTTTTTAATTACCAGTTTCTGTAGCACTTACATAAGCGAAGAGTACGGTGCAGAGAAAAATTGCGAATCTTGACATGTTGCTCCGTGTAGAGTTAGCCACTCGCTGGTCTTCACGCGATAAATAAAAACTGGCATCGGTTTACTGAAAATGATTGTCTCATACATACACTACGAGGAGTTAATAAAGCTCAGAATGAGTACTTTACCACCAATCGCAACATTACAGCGGAATGGGAGTTCCGCCACGTATTTATGAATCACTACCGCGTCGCGTTGTTACATCAGAAACGACCGACCCTGTACATTTGACTGTAGAAACTGTTGTTGCTACAGTCAAATAATTCCCGCAAATTAATTTACCGGATTTGTCAAAAGAATTTACAGATAACAGATTTGTCCGATCTCTTCGTAGATAGTGAACCAGAAACAGAGCCTTTTTATAACAATTTCTTTTCCACCAATAGCCACAATTTCATGTTGTTAATTTAACGATCGAAGTACATGGATCCATTTATTTATTTATCTGATACAACTAGATACAATGAAACTTATCATTTAAGAAAAGTTTGTATATTTCTTTATATATTTTTAATTTTTACATAAAAAAAAACATATACTCATGTCGGAAACTCGATACTTTAGTAATTTTACAATATATTCTTTTCGTAATCATGTCAGTTTATATTTGTCAGAATAACAAATAGTCTATACCAAAAATGCATGTGATATGAGGGTAAACAAAACTTTTGAATTTGTCAAACTCGTACGGGTTTAACAGTAAATTTGTAAATGACAAATCTCGTTCTGTTCGAAAAACGGATTTATTACTTATGTAAAAAAAAAAATTTTACTCTATTTCTAAGAAATAAACACTAAGACTTTTTGCAGTCATGGCGGATAATATATTTCAAACTATCTGTACAACATTATTATCAACAATAGCAAAATTATTAATAATCATAAAAATAAATTACTATTATTAAAACTTATTTCATTCACTTTAATTATATTATCCAACACAATTGTACTAAGGTTTGCGCAGATCGATTACAATTTTTCATGCCTACAATAATTATTATAACAGTTCTTTCGTATTTCATCGTTGTGTTTTAATTACGACACACACACACACACACACACACACACACCCACATTGTGATTTTAACGACCCATAATTTCGTACAATTTTTTCCATTGTGGATGTTCCATTATAAACTTCTCTTCCTCTCTTATCTTTATGCTGGGCTATCTCCTTTATTCAGCTGACAGTGTGGGAGCGACGTGGCATGAGATCAAGTTTTTACGAGGCGCTTTTTTCTTCGGAACGTCGTCCCTTTTGAGGCCCCGAGGCTGCAAAGGGACGGGGACCACAGCAGCGAGGAAGAAAGGGAGCGCGAGACTCTTTCGGCGAGGCCGACTCAAGTGCGACAAGGACAGAGTGGGTCGCCGGCGAGACGGCCTTTTAAATCGCCCGTCGTTGAGGGATTTAAAAATGGCCGATTCTGTCAGCTGATCTCTCTCGTGACGGGCTCCCGGGGCCCGGCGGCTCAGACCCTTCACGAAGACCCCCGAAGGCTTTGCAAGCGGAAAGCGGAAAATGTTTCCTCGAATGGGAAACTAACCGTGAGTCGTTATTCGGCATTCCGCACGAATAATAGTTAATGATCTGTGCAATACGTGCGCATTTCTTTTATTCACATTTCGATACGCTGCCCGTGTCATGACGAAAATCTGCAAAATTGGAACATTGAGGCAATACGTCCTTTTACTGTTCCCATTATTATTATCATTATCATTAACATTGTTACCATTATTTTAATTGAAAATAATAGTTACTTTTGTTTTATTTAAAAAATATAAAAACGGTGGCAATGTAAAAAATATTATTATTGCTATTACTGTTATGCTACGAAATTATTTTTTTGACTGATAATTCAAACCAAAATGACTATTATTATTAGTATTACTATTATTGTTATTATTATTGTAGGGCTATCCATGGGTCCACCTATTTCATGCAAATAAATCATCTTTTTTTACTGGTAATGAAATCATATAAAAAATTCCATGCGTTTAACTGATGTTCGTAACGGTTTATTCATCGTGTAGAATATTGCTCAAATTCATACATAGAACATTTTTGAGAGTTTCAATTTTTTTATATTTTCTGTTCTTCAATAATGGCCCTATTTATATTTTTAATGTAATTTTGTTTTGTCGATAAATGAGAATAGAAAACGTTTATTTGACTGAAATCAGTAAAAAAAAAAAAAAAAAAAAAAAACTAGTATCTTCGGGTAGATATGGATAAATGATAGGTAGATAAATATGAAATAAAAATTTGAGCATAATCGGTTAATATGTAGAGGTCGATCACATCATATTTATGTTTGCTATAAATAATACAAATAACGTATGTTAGAACACTATTATTTCTTTCAGTGTGAATAACTTTATCAGTTTTAAAGCTAGAAAACTTTTGAAGCATTTATTTAAAATTTGCTTAAAAACTGATATAAAACGTACAATTTCCAAAATTGGATGTTCGAATAAACGATTTTATATATAGGGAATAAGAAGAAGTAAATCTAATCTTCCATCAGCTAATCTAACAATGTGAGTGAAAATTCATCCTGTCTTAATATTTTATATTTCGTAAAGAATGGAATCAACTTTGGAATGAAATTATACTTTATGACATTACTATTTTCTTTTTCAAAATCATAATAGCAATATTTCAATATCTTCGTGATACAACTTTCATTTGAAGTTTTAAGCGAAGAACTTTTAAAAATCACAAAGTCCCGATTTTCTTTTTAGACCTTGTCTCTTATATCTCTTTTTTTGAATCTCCTAAATGAGTCTACAGCAAGAACCGGGTTTTTTTTAAAAGGATCAGTCATGTATCGATTTCTAAAAATGCATACAATGTGATACAAAATTTGAATGTATGGATATGTTCCATATATATATTGTCGACATAACAGGCTGGGCAAGGCTACGTTTGTCGATCCGGCCGAGAAAAGAATAAGAAGCGAAAGGGAAGGAGTGACAGGGCGCGAGAAACAGCAGTAGCAAGGAGAGCAAACCCTGTACATAAACCGCGCTATACGTGAACAATGTACCTACTTCTTTTCGATGGCCCGCCGCGGCATTATGGTAATACGCTGTTTCCTAAGGTATTTTTATGTTTGCTCCTGGCATAGAGAAAGAGGAAGAAGAGGAAGAAGAAGTCTCGTTGGACCGGGAGCCCTACGGGGGCCCATGGAGAGTTCAATCCTCGTGCACAGAGGCTCTTCTACCGGCGGTCGAACCAGCGGAAAGAACTGAGAAGAGTTGCTGACGAGAGAGAATATACCCTCGGTGAAGAACAGCCTCCGGCAGGATGAGCTCCTCTCACTTCTCTCGCTGCTCACGAACGACGACGAGCACTAAAATCTCTCTCGTTCTATCGCTTGCTCTCTGTGTGTATATACTGTATGGGCCATTCCATGGTAATTCATACAGAGAATGAAACCCGTCTTTCTTCAATATTCTTAATATTTAGTTTATATTATTTCTATCGATGTAGAAAATACCTGTGATTTCTATTAGATCTTTTATTTGCGCCGTTCTTGATTTATTTTAAAAAATTATAATTTACTATATGAAGTTTATCTGGTAAAAAGTTGAAAAAATATTACGTTTCACGAGGTATATGACGACATAATTGCCATATTATTTATATGAAAATAATTTTTTTTATTAAACTTAGAACTGTTTTAATAGTCAATTTTATTTTTTTTTTTTTTATAATATAAAATAAAACAAAATAAAAATGGTCAGTGAGGACAACAATATAAAAAATCATCACGGAAATTGAAGAGGATCGGGTATCATTCTGTGTTTATTTGCGTGGAATACCCCATATGTAGTATATATGTAAAAGCTAACAGCGCGAACGGCCCGTTAACGTCTTCGAAGGATCCTCACTCGCAGTATGCGAGAAAGAGAGATAGAGAGAGAGAGAGAGAGAGAGAGAGACAGTCTTCCAACAGGGCCTCTCAACCCCCGACACGCCATTGGGTTTCCTCGGCCTTTTTATAAACAGTCTATATGCCTCGTTCCCGCCAAAACTTACTCTCCCCCACCTAGTTGTATGCTATCGGCAGCGGTGATCACGATAAATGGTCTCGGGATCTCGTTAGTGGCGCTTCCCTTCGTACCCTATTATCGATATCCCTCACCTCCATCTTTCACTCACGCGGTTTCGTTTCTTATCCACCGTTTTTTTTTTCTTCACACTCTGGCAACTATCTTCAGCGTTCTTAAGGATGCATTACACACACATGCACACCAACCGATTGATTTGATTAGGATTTCAGTACTTCGAGAAAATGGAAAAATCTGAAGGAAAGAAAAGATAACGAGGAAACTAATTTTGAATAATGAGAATAAATTAAAAAGTTACTAATATATTTGTTTAAAAACAGTTGAACAAATCCAATAGAAAACTTTTTTTTGTATACAAAATTAATATTCCGGTTTTTTTTTGTCAACAAAATTTTAACATAATTTTTATTTCACTCGGTGCGGAAAATGCAGTTTTACGCACACCTCGCGTGTGTAAAATTTTGTCACGCCTTGTGAAGTAAAATTTTGTACGATTCTCGTGCGAGAAATGTTATAATGATAATTATAAAATACTATTTTACAGTCGTCATTTTTTTGTTAACATAGAAAAGGTAATTTACACTTTGATAATAATACATTTTTCAACAAATAAAAGTAAACTTCTCGAAAACTTGAAATTTAACAATAGTAAGATAATTCTAAAAAAAACGAAAACAAGACAAATTAATCGGAAAAATCATAGATAAACTTTCCAAATTTTTGTACATTTAGTAAAAACTTGTGGTTCACAAACTTCTTTTTTGCTTTTGTTGTAATTTTACAAAAAGATATTTAAGTTTCAGTTTCATAAACAAAAGGAAAACAAAAAATGTAATTATTAAAAAAAAAACGTTATTAATCCTGATTCTTTGTGAATATTATAATATTTTTCTCGTCAGCAAGAATAAAAATTTAAAGTTAATTAAAAGTGTTTACAAATATTTTCGATTACTTTTCTAGTTTAACAATGAATTCAATTTAATAACATTATTTTTATACTGTAAACGACTTTTTCATTAATTTTTTATTCTTTTTTGAAAACTTGAAATGTAAAAATTCTTCAAATGTAAAAATAAATCGGTTTTTTTGAACGCACACTCGGGGATTATTTTATTATAGTAATACAACATTTTAAAATACAAGATATTTAACAAAGCAAAAGTTATGATTTTTTTTTCCAAAAAAGTGCCTTTTTTTCGTAATAAGAATTTTGTGAATGTTATTATTTATCAAAACACATTCTGCAAGTCCAAAGTATGCTTCCTAATGTCTTCGTTCAAATGAGCCCCGTAGTTTATTATTATTGTAGAGATGTTGACAATATAAAAATGTTCATAAAAATTGAGAATTTAAAAAGGATAAACCCTTTAACTTTTCGGTGTTATCTAACCTTAAATTATTTCAACTAAAACCTGCAAGACTATCCATTTTTATCTAATTGCATCAAAAATATTCTTAAATATTTGCCTTTTATAGTTTCCAAAAAATGATAAATCCTTCACACTAGTTAATCGACATTTATTTCCAAAAATGTTGTTTGGGGTGAAAATGACAAACCTAACGGTTAAACGCTTAAATATTGATACCCGCATATATATTATAATTTAAATACAAATTTGTTTAATTAAAAAAATAACTGATAAAAAATAAAATAATGATAAAAAAATTAGTAAAGTCGAAAGACATATTTTGCTTTGGATTTCATAAAATTATTTTTATTTTCTCGAAAGCTATGAGTTGGTTTGATTTCAGCCAGCGTATATAAGACACCCATGGAATGCATGGAAAATTATATAGAATTTTCGTTTTCATAGCACTGTATAGACTAAATAAAAAAAGAGTATAAATGAAGGTGAGATTAGGGACGTTGCGAACGACGAATTTGTATGTTTGCCGAGAAAAGTGGAAATTCCTTGAGCAGTTCGAAACTTTCAGAGAGTGTCCAAGACGCGGGACACGATTAGAGAGAGAGCTCGAATCTTTGACTGGATCTAATTATGGGTCCCGGGAACCCATGGGAACTTCACCACGTGAGAGGCGCGCAAAGGGTGCAGAGTCCTGGGACCGCGGACGATCAATCCGGACCCGTAGGAAATTTCATTCCTTCTTTGGGAAGGGCGAGGGGGGATAATATACACAAACCTGACTGACCGGAGAACTCGAATGAGAACTCGTGTTGAGAGAAATTCCCTCTGTGTGTTGCGATCGATCTGCGGGCGAAGAGATTCGTCGAAAGAACCAACGAGAAAGTCAAACGGCCCGTTCGAAACAAGTCAGCAAGCTACCGACTCGACTCTTTGAGCAAAGTACATCTTATATTTGAAAATATATCATTTCTTCTGTATAAATAATTGAGCAACTTTGCTGCTAAATCGAATTTAAAACCATTTGAATTACAACAGACATAATGATTGTTAAACTAATAGTTTGAAACATTCTTATTAAACTATGTTACAGTTTGAGTGTCAAAGTGAGAAGTTAAAAAGCATCGCAACAAAATATTTGTCGAAACTACAAAGTCACAACTGCGGCCGACAATTAGAATAAATTATTATTGGCAATTATATTTAAAAAAACAAAATAATCATCATTTATTTGAAATAATAATTTTATGGAAATAGTGATTTTAATATTTCTTTCAACTTGTGTCCGTTTTTACTGTCAATTACCAATATTTAGGAACTAAAGAGTCATCTCAGCGGAATTAAATTTAAAGGTAACAGTTTTTAAAGAGCCATTGCTATTAAGTTTCCAGAAAACACATTCCTGTTAATCTCTGCTACATTCGGGGTGTCAAAGGGAGTATTCAAATTTAAAAAACAATAACAAAATACTTATTAAAACTACAAAGTTGCCACAAATTCAGACCATAATAATCAATGCCAATACAGAATTATTTAAAGAAAAATGCAATCATATATTATTACAAAATAATGACTTCATTGAAATTGTAATTTTTATGATTTTTATCCAATTGGTGTTTGCCTCTACTGTCATGTACTAATATTAGTAACTAAAGAGTCACTTCCACGCGATGAATTAAACAGTTAACAAGTTTATAAAGTGTCATTGCTATTACATATCCAAAAGATACATTCATATTAATCTCTACTACAGTTAGGGTCTCTAAGTGATCAGTGAAAAAAAAAACCATAACAAAATACACGGCAAACTTACAATCTTATCACAAATGCCGCCGATGATAATGTCAACTATCAATGAAGACGCCAGGGACGTAATATTTAATTTACCATTAATTTCTTCACAACACTAGCACGAGGGATTATATATTTCCTCGTAAATTCTCGTTTTCTTTTCAAGAGAACGCATTCTAGCTAGTTGGACACAGTTGAGCGTGTATGAAAACGGTAAAGACATTTTAATCGTAGAAACACAATGCAGACGTAGGTGGAAGAGATCGAGGGGAGGGGGGGAGTAGCATTGGACTGATATAAATGAAGACAAATAATGTCGTTGGGCATAGCAACGGAGAAGAAGAGAGTCATAGAGACAGAGAGCTTAATGATTGGAGGCTGCGGGCACCACGGGAGAACTAACCCATGCAGAATGAAAGGGCCCGGGCTCGGTTCTGGCTGAGCCCTTCTTTTTCTTCGTCTTCTCTCCTTTTTGTCGGGGTCGTTCAGGAGCGCGAGAGCCAAAGCTGATTCTTATGTCCGGTGCAAAGTTCGATTATTCCCACCTCAAAGATTTGTTCAACTGCATTCTTATCCAGGAGTCACATATTACAGGCATCCGGATAATCTCAAAAACGTGACACCGACGAGATTCACGTAATCAAGTGTGGAAAAAAAGTGTGGGTTTTTAAAATTGAGATATTAGAGTCGAGAAAAGAGTTTACGTGAGATGAATCAATAAAGGCATCTCAATCGATTGGTATGATGTCCCTGATTAATAGTATTAATTGTAATCTGTAGAAAAGAAACGTGATTCATTTTTCTATCGGTAAAACGTGTCATAGAATAGATGGGGATGATTGTTCATAACGGTGTTTCGATCATATTAAAAAATTCTCAGACTCAAATATACCAAATTGGAAGGATATTATCAACATAATATTTTTCTACTTTTGTTTCTTAAGATCCACTATAATTTTTTATATTTTTTGTACATCAAAACACCGTTACGGACTATCAAACGGTTGGGATTTTTTGACCGTCTTTTTTTACCTTTTTATACCAAATACATGCTTTTTGCGTCCTTTCGGCGAAGACCCTCTTTTAAAACAGAATTATAAGTAGCTTAAAATTCTAAAGTGGCGTCGCGCTTCTATATCCTCATAGACGCTACAAAAGTCGTAATAGCGACTCACGTGCAGTCGTTAATACTGAGACTATTCGAACATTCGTTGAAAATTTATGACCCTTTAGCGGATGCACGTGTAGCAAAGGTATATCTTTCTTACGTTTATGAATTCGATAACTTTGAATAAAATATTCAAATCCCAGCCAAAATTCCACAGACTTCTTCAATCATACAAATGTTTTTTGAACATCTTTGTATTTACTTTTTCTTTTTTTTTTTTCTCTTTTCCAGCTTTTTTGTCTGACATCGGCGGAGAGTTCACCTTTAAGTCCAATTTGATATAATACATTCTGCCATTTATAGATATATTTTACGATAAAGTTAATCTTACTTTCTGCATTCCCTTGTATTTTCGTAGTTTCTCTCGTAGCAGTCGTAAACAGGAGATGAAACAAAAATAATGTTAAGCGAACAACGGGGCGGAAAACAGGCCGAGGAGAGGTGAAATCGGTAGTTCTCTGTAGTGGCAGTTTGAAAATTTATCGGCTTTAGCGCGGTCAGTGCGAAGAAAACTCCCGGGAGTTCTCGTATTTCTGCTTAATAGATTTTGAAACGAGGCCGAAAACGAAAAAAGAGACGGGGTGAGCACAAAGCAAAGTCGGGCGGACCTGTAGAGTCTCTTGGACCTCGAAATTCCCGACGATGCGAAACTTTCCGCGTCTCCTACGAGCTCCTCAATGTGTATGCGAAGGCAATGTAGTGGCGAGCCCGTTGCCTCTCTTCGGGATCTTACCCTGCTCAGCTGTGATGTTGTAAAGCCCCAAGAAGATCGTCTTCACGCATTGCTGGAAGAATGGCGTGGGGACCATCCATTGGGCATTTAAAAATGTCCGTCGGGTATCCTAAGGCACACACTTTGGCGCCGGGAATAAAACGTGCTGCCCACACGGTGAAAGACGTTCCTTCTTCATAGTGCATACACTCTCTTCTCAACGTTTCGCTTGGTCGGATACGTGTTACGATTTGTTAAAGAACCTGTAACTCGAGACAAAGCAGACAGAATTCACGTTTGGGTTTTCTTCTGTATGTATACCAGCGGCGACATGTCAGAATTCCCACGAGGAGACATTTAAAATTCTTCCAACGAAAATTCACAAGTGTTTTCCACTCGTTTCGCTGACAAATTGATGAATCTATCCTCTACTTAACGATCATGTAAATTACTTCTAACGATTGGTGTTTTTGAAATGTGTCTTTCAAACAGGTTAGGACTGACGAATTATATATTGGCTTGAGATACTTTTCGTATTTGGTCAAAACATTTACTCGATTTTGTTCTTCGAAAATAGTTTTCGTACCGTTTTACTGAAAAATTGAGATGCTGAAAGTACAATAAGGCTTTTCGATTTCAAAGTTAATCCAATGTTAATCCGACTTTGAAGTCAGTTCAACTTCAAACCGACTCTAAAAGTTAAACAAATCGTTTAACTGTAAAATAAAAATATAAAATACAGATAAACGAGTTCGTTTAACTGTAAACTGACTGTAAAGTTTGATCAACTTCAAACGGGCTTTAAAGTTAGGGCAACTTTAAACTGTAAATATAAATAAATTTTAAATCGATTTTAAATTTAAATGAATTTTAAATCGACTTTAAATTAAAATAAACTTTAAATCGACTTTTAAGTCAAATCAACTTTAAAACAACTTCAAAGTTAGTTCAACCCTAAACCGACTTTGAAAAAAGTTCAACATTTATGTCGACCGACTTTAAAGTTATAAACCGACTATAAAGTCATCTTAATTATGAATAGATCGTAATACTTATTCACTTCGAAACGACATTAAAATCACTTGAATTGTATTATATTTTATTTGAACTCGAATTCAATCTTACCTTTGATCTCAAATTTTATGCCAAGTTTTGTATGATTTTTGTATGATTTAAATTAAAAAATAAAGTGCCGTACAGCTGAACGGTTTTCAAAGTTATCTGAAAGTGAACTTACCACCTACTCTAATGTGCTGCTAATTGGTCATTATATCCGTTTTAAGGTTGAAGTAATTTTATCATCCGGTTTAAATTTCAAAATTCAGGATTTTAAAGTTGGCTTCAAGTTAGAAGGACCCTAGAACGAGGTTATAAATTTGGGATAAATCTTTTTGCAGTTGATTATATTATCGTTTATTTTTGTACCTTTTTTTTTTTTTTGGTTTTTGATTGTGTAAAAGAATTATTATATTTTAATGTTTCTTTTCAATTCAAATATAATGTTATCTCATAGAGAAACAAGACGAATATGCCAAAAATACAAAATGACTTTTCTATTTCTTCGTTCCAAGATCCCACATGACTTTAAAGACTGAATGTAAGAATATTTTCGTTTTCCCTTTTCCATCGTCTCGGGTTATGTTTTCGTTTGTCGTTTTCGCTTTTGCGCTTCATCACTCTCTCGCGTCTCTTTTATTTTGTGTACGAAACGAGAAGCCGTGTAAGAACCTTTCGAGGAAAGGGCCGGCAGGTCCAGCGAGGGTTTCCAGGAAAGCCTCGTCGAGGGCTCGCACTTGACTGCCTCGATCTTCTCTCAACTTCACCCCTATGCTCGTCATGCGAGACAAACACCACCCACCATTCATGGCGAGAGGAAAAATTGCGCCCCGACGAAGAAAAACAATGAAGTCGCCCCAGATTCTTTCCGCTTGACGTACATTTTTCCAAGCAGACTGCTGAATGAAACCAGAGCAGAATTTATAGCGATTTTAAGATTTTCTAGTCGTTCGGTAAGATTATTCGACGATTTTTTAAATGTTATTTCTTTTTTATTACCAGCAGATGAATTATTGCTCTTCAAGAAATTTCTTACGAACAATCACTATTCCCACTTTCATTAAAAACAAATTAAATCACTCTACTGGCGACATTGTTTATTAAAAAGACAAAAAAAATAAGCTATAAACTATATTTATACATAATTAATTGAAAAATAGAGATTTTTTTCTAATTATTTTAACTACTTATGTGATCACGATGGAAATTTATATGACTTCTTATTTCTCCTAGTGTACGATTCCTTTCAAATAATGTTTTATTCATCCAAGAGTGCGAAAAACGGGGGACACGAATATCTCGTTATTGCAGTACATTCAATACCGCATTAAGCGATGGACATCTAGAAAATGTCATGCGCAAAATCTCACGTGTTCGAAAAAAAAACCGACAAAAGAAAACGGGGCTTTTAAAAACTTGAATGACAGAAACCAGGCGAGAAATCCCAGAAGATTTGTATACAGGAAGCAAATCCGTACGTTGAATACTTGTGAGTGGCTCTTCGGTGTCCAACACGCTATTATCGCTTCCGATTCAATTTTTCAGCTCTGTTGCCCCGCACCATGCCTGGCATACTTTAAATATGCATTACACATTGACATTACCAATTAGAAATTATTTATAAATTAGTTTTTAAAAAGGTTGCTTTAGAAATTCGATAGAAATTGTTGTTTCTACATTTTTTAGAATTTTCTTCATTGAGAAATTGAGAATTTTCTGTTTTCGATACTTTTTTTGCAGCTGTTTTTGTGAAACTATTCGTTCAACGATATTGAAACTTCTAAGTGTGCTTTGAAATCTTTCTAAAAGATTCCAAATTCATGTCTTTTCGAACATTTGTAAATAAAGAAATCACTTTCGTAAGCCTATTTTAAACATTTTTAAATGTATTCAGAAAAACAAAAAGGTTATTTAATTTTTCTTTAAATCTCGTATTCTATTGAATTTGTAAAACTATTTTTTGTACTAATTTATTTATAATTTTTTTGCATTATTATTATTATTATGATTAGCAACAATGTCTCGTAGCGCTCAAATTCTAATAAAATCATAAATTTTAGTTGGCAATGTATGAGAAATGCATGGCTAACTTAAAATATTACCCGTTGAAATTTGGTACACGTATTGTTAAGACTTTACATCATAAGATTTCATTTACAAAAAATGTTTTTAATTACCGCAAATCAGAAAACTCCTTTAAATACTGCAGACATTGCTTGAAAACGGTTGAATTTTTTCTAAATAACTTATTTATTGGTCATTGAAGTCAAGGAACAGAAAAGTCTGTTTAATATTTTCGTGTCTTTTATATTCCTGTCCCGAAGAGAATTTCAAGGGACTCGCATAAGTGGCTAAAGTCACCAAGATAATCCTTTCTTAGATTGGTACGCGTTTCAAATAATGAAAAAGTGTCATACAAAATTTGATTGTTCGTAGACCAAGCGATATCCAAAGTTTCACGTCTCGTGATTTCTCAGACGAGTCACGATTCGAGTTAAGGGTTCATTGTGTAACACAAGTTTTGTTGTAGTCTCTGGTGAACGACGCCGCTCTGATTGTGTCCAAAGCCCTGCGCTCCCTTTCTTTCCCCTTTGCGCTTGGTTCTCCCCGAAATTCCGACTCCCTCGTGTCGACTTAACTTATGCACGTTACAATAAAGCAGGCGTTACGAGCGCACAGCCACACCCGCACGTAAGAAGGGCTATCGCTCGGCAGCGACTACGACATGGGGGCCGACAGGACGTGCCGCGTTTATTACAACTTCCTCTGTTTCATTCACGAAAGCCTCGATCGAGATTCGTGAGTCCGAGTTAGTAGGCTGGATAAAATCGCCGTTATAGGGTAACCGGTACAGTTGCTCTGATTGCCAAGGCTTAGTCTAGCTGAAAACACCTGCAGTCCCAAAATACTACTGTTGAGGTTTTTATTCGATAAAGATTTTTTGTACTGTTTTCCAATTTGGTTTATTCTTTAAATATAAATCTCATCAATCGTAGTAATGAAAAACAAAAAAATCTGGAAACCAATACGATTTTGGAAGCTTGTAATAAAAATATTCTTCAGTCTTATCAACGGCTAATTAGAGAACGAATAAAATAACAGCTGAGCGACTTGTTTTTAGGAAAGTTTTAAATATATATTTTTATGGATATCTCAATAAACCATTATAAATAACGAAAAAATCTTAAATAAATAATATGATTTTTGAGGTGCGGAAGAATGTAAATCAGGACAGAGTTTCTCTTGTCACTAGCAGTGAATTAGATAATGAATAAACTGGTCTCAATTTTCGTTACAACCAAGACAACGATTTTTAGAAACGTTTTAAATTTTAATTCGAATGAAAGTCACAAATCGTAGTAAATCCAAAAATTGCGAATACTGTCTCATAGTGAAAAAATAAAATTAAAAAACAGCAATTTTTTATACTAACGAACCACTGATTGTCGTAGCACGTTTAACTATTCGGGAGGATACATCTATTCAAGGCAAAACAGAAGGTTTATTTCTTTTAAAAAAAACTCCCTTCGCTCAATTGTTTGTAATGGTAATTTGACTATCTGAAAACATCCCCAGGTGCAAATATAAACAGTTGTAAGTGAGGATTCACTTGTAAAAAAAGAAATCTCCTATAATTCTTTTTTTGTCACCAATTCAACGATCAAGATTATGCGAGCTAATGTACAATTTTTCGCAAGATATTCACGTAATTAACAATTGTCAAACTTTAATTTGCCCGTAGTCTCCAAGTGCTAAAACACCATCAACCCCTCTATGGCCAAATGGAAAAAAAGTCTGTTCCCAAATCGAACAATACAAAGCCCGGAATTCATATCGCGTAGAATATTACGAGTATAATTGTAAATGTCATTCATACAATGCGGTAATGTAGTACAAAGGAGAGATTATTTCATTTCCTGTGCAAGTGAAAGACTTGACAGAAGGGAGGATGAAGAAGTATCCCCAAAGAACCGGTGCAAGGATTAGGTATTCAGATCGTTGTCTTCCTTATATAGGTATTCAAAAGTACTATAGTAAGTCTTCAGCTTTTATTTTAATGAAAATCTCAATAAATTGTAGTAACAAATTCTAAGATTGATTATATTTGATACGAAAAAAATCATATAAAAATCAGTAATGAGCCCAACTTCTCAGCAATGGCCAATCGGGAGATGTATAAAACAGTTTCAATTTTTTATACGACCGAACCACCGCTTTTTAGAGGATCTTTAATTATTTAGGAAAGGATACATTCAATATTTCATCACTCAAGAACAAGAACTTTATTTATTATTATTTGTAAGAAATAAGTCGTATGAAGAGTACAATTATCTAAATTCCCAGATACGAATCCAAAAAATTGTAAGAGGTGATTCATTTAACAAAAATGGAAAGTGGTTAAAAAAAGAAGATAATAGTGAAAAAGCATGAAACTCGTAAAAAATTTTATTTTCAAAATTGAAATGAAAAATGACAAACGACAAACTTTAATCTCCCCTTGTCTCTGAGTACTCAAATACCCTCATACCCTATGACCTGAATACAAAACGTCTGTTCCCGACCTGAATTCATAACGCGTACAATATTACGAATCTAATTGTAAATGTCATCCATACAATGCGGCAATGTAGTACAAAGGTGATTATTTGATTTCCTGTGCAAGTGAAGGACTTCCTAGAAGCGAGGGTGAAAAAGTAGCCCCTGAAGAACCAGAGGAAGGATTAGGTATTCAAATCTGTGTCTCATATACATCAGGTATTCAAGAGTAATATGGTATGAGTTATATAGACGAATTAGACCTGTGCATGCGCCGCGGTCGCCAACGCGCCTTTGATAGTTTCGTGGCGTTTGTTGGTCTCCGTATATATGAAGCTCTTGATGTTTTTCTTTCCACTCGAGACCGCGCGGTCGCTTCTATATAGATCCAAGATCAAAGTGAGCAAAGCCATCACCAGCACATATTCACCCCGGTACTCTCACAGGTTCCGCGAACCGGCGCCGGATTTCATTTGTCCCGTAACACACGCGCGCTCAGCTAAGAAATTCTATGATGAAGACGAAGGGACCTGTGAACCACAGTGAGAGAGGCAAAAGAATTGGTCCGCGCCGCAGGGAGGAGGGTAGTTGTAGGTGCGAGACAGGGAGGTCGGTTTCTCAGCGAAATAACCGTAAGAAGAGAAAGAACGAGGGCGGATGCACGCCTCGACGGATCTTTTTACCTCTCCGGGGGGATAAACTATATTACGTGCGGAGGCAGATATGGTACCTGTGCCACTTTATATATAGCCATTCGGCCGTTTCTACACCACCTTTTCCACTTGTCTTCTTGTGCCCGGCCAACCCTCAGTCAGCAGCCCCTGTGTGTGTAATACACCTACAACTTTGCGGTACACGCATTCTTAGGATAATTGCTCTATTGGCCTTTGTCGCTTTTCAAATAGTTAATATAGTTGGATTTTTACACCTACAACTTAGCGGTACACGCATTCTTAGGATAATTGCTCTATTGGCCTCTGTCGCTTTCCAAACAGTTCCGGTTAGTGATGAGAAATTACGGTAATTTCATTTTTGCGTCGATGACAGAAATTAGGTAGTTTTATTAGTTACGTCGAGTGAAAACGATGTCAAACATTCATAATCGTCCAAAATGTTGAAAAAAGAAAGTTGAGATTTTTTTTTTAAAGAATAAGTTTTCAGTTATGATTTAACATTCGATTTAATCCTTACAACTCGACATATCGAGCTGAAGTCGCATCATCGTGGTGAACTTAATTCAACTGATATAATATTATGTTAGAGTTTTATTTTTTTCTTCTTTTTTTCAATAACAAGAATACTTACTCTTGTCGGCTAGTATACTTCCTCAAAATAGTGAGTTTGTAAGAGGTGGAACTATCAAAAAAGCAATATGGACAGTTCTCCTCGCACCGTGCACCTTTTCTTTTTTTTAAAAATCGATATTTTAATGTCAGGATACTTAAAATTGTGTGAAATGTTTAGAAAAGTATTTTAGAAAAAAAGATAATACAACGCTTCTAATTAAAAAACGTGTCTTTACCGGAATTTTGCATCCAATTAAAGCACACATTGCCGTTTAGTTGACATATCTTTAGCCACATTCGTTTAGACAGTTTAAATTTTGTAGTATTTTTAATTTACTCAAAAATATCATGAAACGCGCTAACCTTTATGTTCACGTGTATCGGCTGAAATTTTGTGCAAAACTGAAGTTTAAAAGAATAATTATCGCTATCGAATTCGAGCAAAATCAATAAACCGGCTAAAAAGTGCAGTGATTTTTCATTTCACGTTTCGATAGACGAATCAATCTCTTACAACTCAAGAATGGCTTAAACTGTCGGATTGAAGTTTAATGAACATGCGTGGAAAAGGTACCATAAGTTCATTGTGGACAACTCAATTGAAATTTATGAAACTGTTGAAACTTTCGAAAAACATCATTTTTTTGCAGGAATGCAAAACCCAAATTGGAGCGAATTTCAAGCTGAGGAATTGAAACTTTCTACACAACTGTAGGTATGAACATGGTTGATCGACTCGAGAAGTATTTTCCCTCTGTAACTTCGTTAAAAGATCCACTAGAGAATAACGAAAGAAAGGTGAAAAATAATGCGGAAGCAATGTGCGTCCAAGTCCTCTCGCACACTTTTTTTTCTTTTCTGGGCTTCAGCATCTTTTTCCATCAAAATTTAATTTGCAAACTACACTTGGCAAAAGTCGGTTAGCAATATGCATTGTTTGTTTTTTTTTTTTGTGCCAATGGTATTGAAATAAAAGGGAAAATGCAACTGCGCAAACGCAGCATCGTTTACCGCTGAGGACAGACTGCTGTGGGCAAGGTCTTTCACTTGCTTTCTTAATTCACCGTCTGGATCTGCGGCAGTCGGAGAATGATGATGATGATTCGGGTCACTCGATAAGGCAACACTGGCTGATGAAGCTCGGTGGTCTGAGAGTCCGAGCGAAATTCCACGGGGACGCGAGCCGGTACTTTTGGTCCTGTCGAAGCGCCGGCACGCGGTACCATCCAACGCAATTACTTCTTTTTCGTTTATTTTTCGCGCGAGACGAAGACGCGCACTGCTAGCACGCTTCCCGCGCTTTCTCGCCCAACGATAACAGCGCCGGGTCTCGCTCATCCCGCGCGGACTCTCTTCGGTCCAACCGTCGGTTGGAGAGCCTATTGCGCAACTTCCTCTCTCTCTCTGCTCTCAACGTCGTAGTTCGTCGTTGTGTCGTCGTTCTTCTTCCTCGTCCACGGGGTTTCGCGCCAATTCTTCCTTCTTCTCATCCCATCTATATACTCGTCGTACTTTTTTTTTCTTCCTCTTCGACTCTGCTTTTGCTTGGTTCGCGCGCATCTCTCGCCTCCACCTCATTTCTCTTTTCTCTTTCGTTTTTCTTTTCTTTCTTTCTCTTGGGCCTCCCGCCGGAGAATGGACCGACCCGGGATATCCCACGTCGCTGCTTGTGGCCTCTGCCTCGCAACAGCAACGGTTTCTCGAAGCTGCTATACAGTGTGGTCCCAATACAGGATCTCTCATAATGAACTGATTGATACAATACGTTGGTTTGCAGAAAGAAAAAAAAATAGGAAAATATATTGAATAAAACAGGCTAAGGAAATTAGTTTCAAATTCAACTGAGAGACATTTTTTTGTTCTGTCAATAAGAATTCGAATCATACTTTAGAGTCTTGCATGTTTACATTAAAAACTTTTTTTTGTATTATTTCATATACATAACTTTTGGTTAAGGTGCAATAAGGGATACATTACTGAACGACAGTCTGTTGAAATGCGATGATTGAAGAATGAAGTGTCAATTGTTGTGGTTAAAAAAAAATTTATTGTATTTTGGTCTTAAAATGTATAATATAATTGATTCATAAAATAAATCATCGAATATCATTTATTTTTTATTCTATTTTGAAGTTGATGTTTAATTAACAAAATTTTACTTGTTATTACAAAATATTCACTTCGATAATATTCCGTCTAATGTTTGTCTTTCTAGATACCAGGTTTTTTCTCGTTGTTGAGTTGAAATATGTTATTAGAAAAGAGGTTGAGCTGTGTTGCAATTTTAATTGATTCACCCACGCAAAAGTATTGATTCAAAGGAGAAATTACTTGTTTCATTGAGATCTACGATTTCGGCGACACCCTATATAGAAAAGTTGGTGGTGAATCTGCCTGACGTTACACGACGAGAGGCGTGGATGCTCGCTTGCCTTGCTTGCTACACGCAAAGTTCGCATGAGGGACAGAGAAAGAGAAAGACAAACGCAAGATAGGCGACAGGCGCACTTCTTATCGCTCTAAAACGTGCGGCGTGGCGAGGTCGCTTCTCCTCCATCGCTTCAATCTCGCATGTGAGCCAACGGCTTTGCAATTTTATACCATCTTTCTACACCCCCACATATCTCGGCTGTAGTTAGTTAAAAATGTATTTTAAAGGCAAAAGTATCATGAACAAAAATTAAATCTTAGCTTAAAGCTGTTGCTCCACCGATTCCTGGCAATAAAACATATTTTATTCATCCTTTGCTGGTAAAAAAAAGCTGTATAAGAAATCCCATACTTATGATTGTTTAAAACATTATTTTGATAATGTAAAAAACATCCCCAGGTAAAAAGATATTAAAGGATAAAAATAGAACGCGTACAATTTATTATATTTGGATCTAGGGATTTTTGTACATGATCAAAATACCCTTACGAACAATTAAACGTTTATTTTATACGATCTCTTTTGCACATGTTTAAAAAAAAACTTTTTTTTGCCGGCATTTAGTGGAATTCCAATCTGTACAAAAGCAGATTTCTAAAAAAAAAACACGCTTAACTAATTGGGAAGAAACTCAATTTTTTTAGAAATTTGAAATTAATTGTATGATTGTTTCCTTTTTTTTCTTGGTATTGCAATGTTTTCGTGTTTGAGAATTTTTTCTTAATTTAAAAAAAAAAAACGGATCATGACGATTCAATGATGAAACCCTTTATATGTATTGTGGAACCTTTCTGAAAAATAACATCTCTAAAATTAGCAACTTTTAAACCATTAAAAAAAAGAAAGTCATAGTTATGACATTATTTAAAAGAAAATGAATTTGATAAAAATTATACTGTTATTATTGAAAATGAATGTTGTAAGTACATTGACTGTTGAAAAATAAATCTCGTCGCAAAGTACTTAAATTCTAATGAAATCAAAATTTTCCTTGGGAATGTATATGTAATGCATCCCCAAATAAAATGCTATTAAAAATGAAATGTTTTTCTCGATGCATTTCGTAGATGAGATGCAGATGCATACAAAATCCTAAAAATGCAAATAAACCAGAAGGGAACTTTAGGGAGTGTCCTTCGCACGTTCCCACAATTTAAATGTCTTACCAGCCGCTTACGAAACAGCAGTCAGTGTTGGATTGTGTCGAGTGGCTGTATGGTGAATTCCACCAATTATTTACCTTTGCTTTTCGGTATATTGGCCGTCTCTGTGTACAAGCCGGGCTTTCTCTTTAGCTCCGGCTGCCTTGAGGCGAATTCCCTTCCTTTCGCTGCGGTGCAGTGGTCAGTGCTGGCAGAACCGAATAAGGGTGAAGTGCTTTCGACGCGAGTATTCCGAGTATCTGCGCGCAGCAGCCATTTCAGAGGAGCCACCCTAATGATCCTCCGATATTACGCTCCGTATAAGCGAGCGCGTGAAAAGAAGAAAGAATGGAAGAAAAAAAAAAAAATGGTGATGGGAGGGTTGGCCTCGAGGCCGCAGAGGTGAAATCCTAAATAGGGGTAATTTTTCTCCGATCTTGACACGTCGGCTCTGCTCTCATCCTTCAAATTATATTTTCTCACCCTCCTCTGCGACTGCGCTGTTGGAAAACTCACCTCTGACTTGGATATTGGTAAAAGAGAGAAAGTAAAACCGATTCTTTACATGTGAAACATTTTCTGAAAATGCCTGCATAATTTATGAGAAAAATAATCCTGACATTTTCTCTTTTCAGTATATATATATATATTGAGAAGAACACATATATATATATGTTCTTCTCAATGACTTGGGCACTCTTGAAACTCTATCTGTGCTCAGCTGACATTTCGCCGAATAGATAAAAATACTTTTTATCAGTCTTCTATCTGTTTATTTGGGTAATCTTGTGTACACAGGCTGATTCTTGATGTGATCATTTCTTAGCACCCGTTATTTGTCGGTTTGAGAAGAAAGGATTTACTATATTTATATATTTTCTTTTATAAAATGAAAGTAATTAAATTATACTCGATTTTTCGATATTAGAAAATCAAAATCTGAAACGGACTAAGAATTGTTACTGCCAGAAGCCGCCGACGTCACTTCTTCATCCCTTTAATCTCAGTTTAATCCATGTTTAGATCTTTTTTATACGTTAAAATAGCGTAAAGAATAAAAACGAATAGGATCTATACACAGTAACATTTTTTTTGTAAAGTCGTGCCGCCAGTTTTCGAAATAATAAAACCTGTTTTGTTATTTTTTATTTGACAGACTTTTGGTTAAGTTTGAAAGCTAACAATTTTTTTCTGTTATTTTGACTAATTTATACAACAACAAAAACGAGAAAAAATGGAAGTAACAAGAAATAATGTCAAATTTACAAACTCTTCTTTGTTAAAATTGACAATTAGTTGAAAATGACAAAATAAGTCGTAAAATAATAATACCACGTTTTAACATATTATTTTTGTAATTTTTTTTTTTGTAAAACTAGTAACTGACAAAAAAAGTAGTGCCCAATTAACACAGTTTTCGTGGATGTTTGTGGGGACAATCTTTCTGTTCAGCCTTCTTGATTAGCAGTTGTTCAGTTTTTTAAGTAGGCAACTCTCCCTTACGTTAACAGATATCCTAAAAAAGAATACAGTACTTACAATTGTTAAATTAAAAAAAAAAATTTGCAATACGTTAACCAAAAACAACATAAAAAAAAACACGTTTAGCAATTGAAGTTTAATCGAGAACGGAAACAGATATCCT